>JARWKJ010000015.1:2515246-2662746 GCA_029959095.1 Rhinichthys osculus | reverse complement strand
TGAATTTATGCAAAAGTTATCAAGACTCCCATTTGAGGGGAATGCATTAACATCCATCATACACTTATAATCAGCTAAAAACATAATAATGAAAGATGAACTGTGTCGAAGAACAGAACACAAGCATTAGAGCTTTATATTTCACCAGAAGAGTGAAAGCCTGGAGAGAAATATATAAAGAGAGGCTCTTGACATGTCCAACGCATCCTCTGAAGAGACCGACACAGAGAACTTCAAAATGAGAAAATAATACGTAATATATCCTTCTCGAGAGGCCTGACAAAAGCAGTATTTCACTCAAATACCCATAATGCTTCAGGGCTCATGGGAAAGAGAACTCATTCAGTACTGCGTTAAAGGGATCAAACAGTAAAGACGTTTTATTATGTATCTTTCCACATTTTACAAACTAAAGACACCACAAATCTAAAAATAAAATACATAAAATATATTTAAAATTATTAATAATCACAATATCATATTTAATATATATATATATATATATATATATATATATATATATATATTGAATGATTGAATCATTATAAAATAATAGTATAATGTTATATTATATTATATTTATCTAAAATGTATTTTAATTTAAATAATTTAATAAATTAATAAATTGTGTATTTAATATTTAATCAAAGGAGAGAAATTCATTGTATCATGTATATATATAAATTAATATTTAATCAATTGAGACATATTGTATCATTTATATATATATATATATAGTTCTTACATTAATTATAATATATACATTTATTTACAATTATATTTTTTTATATATTTATTGTCATTTAAAATGATTTTATAAATTATTTACTAAATAATTTTAATAATATTTAATCAGTTGAGACAAATTCATCGATATTTGTGTCATACATTTCTTCGATTGCACGACTCATGGTGTTCTACAGAGTGGGCATTTCTATTCTGAGTGAGTTTGAACACCTCGGATCAGAAAGCAGTGAGAGAACGGAGAACGGGAGAACGAGAGAACGGGAGAACGAGAGAACGGTAGAACGGTAGAACGGGAGAACGGGAGAACGAGAGAACGGGGGAGAACGGTAGAACGGTAGAACGAGAGAACGGTAGAACAGGAGAACGAGAGAACGGGAGAACGATGAGAACGGTAGAACGGGAGAACGGTAGAATGGGAGAACGGGGAGAACGAGAGAAACGGGAGAACGAGAGAACGGGAGAACGGGACAACGAGAGAATGGGGAGAGAACGGGACAACGAGAGAACGGGAGAACGAGAGAACGGAAGAACGAGAGAACGGGGAGAGAACGGGGAGAGAACGGGAGAACGGGAGAACGGGAGACCGAGAGAACGGGTGAACGGGAGACCGAGAGAATGAGAGAACGAGAGAACGGGAGAACGAGAGAATGAGAGAACGGGAGAACGGGAGAGCGAGAGAACGGGAGAACGAGAGAACGGGGAGAACGAGAGAACGGGAGAACGAGAGAACGGTAGAACGGGAGAACGGGGAGACCGAGAGAACGGGAGAACGGGAGAACGGGAGACCGAGAGAATGAGAGAACGGGAGAACGAGAGAACGGGAGAACGGGGAGAACGAGAGAATGAGAGAACGAGAGAACGGGAGAACGGGAGAACGGGGAGAGAACGGGAGAACGAGAGAACGGGAGAACGGAGAGAACAAGAGAACGGTGAGAACGAGAGAACGGGAGAACGAGAGAACAAGAGAACGGGAGAACGAGAGAACGGGAGAACGGGAGAACAAGAGAACGGGAGAACGAGAGAACGGAGAACGAGAGAACGGGGAGAACAAGAGAACGGGTAGAGAACGGGAGAACGAGAGACGGGAGAACGAGAGAACAAGAGAACGGGAGAACGAGAGAACAAGAGAACGGGTAGAGAACGGGGAGAGAAGGGGAGAACGGGGAGAGAACGGGGAGAACGGGAGAACGGGAGAACGGGGAACGGAGAACGAGAGAGATAAAGGAAGAGAAACTGGAGGGGAGGAGAACGAGAGAACGGAGAGAACGGAGAGAACGGGAGAACGAGAGAACGGGAGAAGAGAGAAAGGGAGAGAACGAAGGAGAACGGAGAACGGAGAACGGGAGAACGAGAGAACGGGAGAGAACGGAGAACGGAGAACGGGAGAATGGGAGAGCGAGAGAACGGGAGAACGAGAGAACGGGAGAACGGGAGAACGAGAGAACGGGAGAACGAGAGAACAGGTGAACGAGAGAACGGGTGAACGAGAGAACGGAGAACGAGAGAACGGGGAGAGAACGAGAGAACGGAGAATGGGAGAACGAGAGAACGGGAGGAACGGGAGAACGAGAGAACGGGAGACGAGAGAACGGTGAGAACGGGAGAACGAGAGAACGAGAGAACGAGAGAACGAGAGAACGGGAGAACGAGAGAACGGGAGAACGAGAGAACGGGGAGAGAACGAGAGAACGGGAGAACAAGAGAACGGGAGAACGGAGAGAACGAGAGAACAGAGAGAACGGGAGAACGGGAGAACGAGAGAACGGGAGAACGAGAGAACGGGAGAACGAGAGAACAAGAGGAACGGTGAGAGAACGAGAGAACGAGAACGGGAGAACGGGAGAACGGGAGAACGAGAGAACGAGAGAACGAGAGAACGGGAGAACGGGAGAACGGGAGAACGAGAGAACGGGAGAACGGGAGAACGAGAGAACGGGAGAACGAGAGAACGGGGAGAGAACGAGAGAACGGGGAGAACGAGAGAACGGGAGAACGAGAGAACGGGAGAACGGGGAGAGAACGAGAGAACGGGGAGAACGAGAGAACGGGAGAACAAGAGAACGGGGAGAGAACGAGAGAACGAGAGAACGGGAGAACGAGAGAACGGGAGAACGAGAGAACGGGGAGAGAACGAGAGAACGGGGAGAGAACGAGAGAACGGGGAGAGAACGAGAGAACGAGGAGAACGGGTGAACGGGGAGACAACGGGAGAACGGGGAGAGAACGAGAGAACGGGGTGAACGAAGAGAACGAGAGAACAGGAGAACGGGGAGAGAACGAGAGAACGGGAGAACGGGAGAACGGGAGAACCGGAGAACGAGAGAACGGGAGAACGGGAGAACGAGAGAACGGGAGAACGAGAGAACGGGAGAACGGGAGAACCGGAGAACGAGAGAACGAGAGAACGGGAGAACGAGAGAACGGGAGAACGAGAGAACGGGGAGAACGGGGAGAGAACGAGAGAACGGGAGAACGGGGAGAGAACGAGAGAACGGGGAGAGAACGAGAGAACGGGAGAACGGGGAGAGAACGAGGAGAACGGAGAGAACGGGGAGAGAACGAGAGAACGGGAGAACGGGAGAACGGGGAGAGGAACGGAGAGAACGGGAGAACGGGGAGAGAACGAGAGAACGGGAGAACGAGAGAACGAGAGAACGGTGAGAACGGGGAGAGAACGAGAGAACGGGAGAACGAGAGAACGGTGGAGAACGAGAGAACGGGAGAACGATGAGAACGGGAGAACGGGAGAAAGAGAGAACGGGAGAACGGGAGAACGGGAGAACGAGAGAACGGGTAGAGAACGAGAGAACGGGGAGAGAACGAGAGAACGGGAGAACGGGGAGAGAACGAGAGAACGGGAGAACGGGGAGAGAACGAGAGAACGGGAGAACGGGGAGAGAACGAGAGAACGGGAGAACGGGGAGAGAACGAGGAGAACGGGAGAACGGGAGAACGAGAGAACGGGAGAACGGGTAGAGAACGAGAGAACGGGGAGAGAACGAGAGAACGGGAGAACGGGGAGAGAACGAGAGAACGGGGAGAGAACGAGAGAAACGGGAGAACGGGAGAACGGGGAGAGAACGAGAGAACGGGAGAACGGGAGAACGGGGAGAGAACGAGAGAACGGGAGAACGGGGAGAGAACGAGAGAAGGGGAGAACGAGAGAACGGGGAGAGAACGATGAGAACGGGGAGAGAACGAGAGAACGGGAGAACGGGGAGAGAACGAGAGAACGAGAGAACGGGAGAACGGGGAGAGAACGAGAGAACGAGAGAACGGGAGAACGGGTAGAGAACGAGAGAACGAGAGAACGGGGAGAGAACGAGAGAACGGGGAGAGAACGAGAGAACGGGAGAACGGGGAGAGAACGAGGAGAACGAGAGAACGGGAGAACGGGTAGAGAACGAGAGAACGAGAGAACGAGAGAACGGGGAGAGAACGAGAGAACGGGGAGAGAACGAGAGAACGGGAGAACGGGGAGAGAACGAGAGAACGAGAGAACGGGAGAACGGGTAGAGAACGAGAGAACGATGAGAACGGGAGAACGGGTAGAGAACGAGAGAACGGGGAGAACGGGTAGAGAACGAGAGAACGGTGAGAACGGGGAGAGAACGAGAGAACGGAGAACGGGTAGAGAACGGGTAGAGAACGAGAGAACGAGAGAACGGGGAGAGAACGAGAGAACGAGAGAGAACGGGAGAACGGGGAGAGAACGAGAGAACGAGAGAACGGGAGAACGGGGAGAGAACGAGAGAACGGGAGAACGGGGTAGAGAACGAGAGAAGCGTGGAGAACGGGGAGAGAACGAGAGAACGGGAGAACGGGTAGAGAACGAGAGAACGAGAGAACGAGAGAACGGGAGAACGGGGAGAGAACGAGAGAACGAGAGAACGGGAGAACGGGAGAACGAGAGAACGGGAGAACGGGAGAGAACGAGAGAACGGGTAGAGAACGGGAGAACGAGAGAACGGGAGAACGGGAGAACGATGAGAACGGGAGAACGGGTAGAGAACGAGAGAACGGGGAGAACGGGTAGAGAACGAAGAGAACGGGAGAACGGGTAGAGAACGAGAGAACAGCCTCATCTGATTTCTTAAGGGAATGTAAACAGCGTTTTCAACAGCTTGCCTCGTCTGGTATCAATCAAGTTCAGACTTCAGGACTAAAGGCTGCTTTTCTGTACTGATAAAATAGGGCTGTAAGTTAATGTTGTGTGTGACAGTTGCGGTCAGAGTTGTTGGGGGAAATGGAGAGAGAAAAGAGAGACTGAATGGAAAGAGAGACAGAGAGATAGACAAAGGAAGAAAGCGGGAAATAAACAGACAATCCAAGTAAGATGTTTCTCAGTTAATTGACACAGATAACAGAGTATGGCTTTGTGAAGAGGAATCCAGAGATGCGTGTGAGTGTGAGTGTGTGTGTGTGTGTTGCCAGATGAGGCTAATGAAAGCAGTCAGAGTCCTGGTGCTGCTCGGCTGCTCTTTGTGTCCACTTGGAGCCCACACACACACACACACACACACACACACACACACACACACACCACTGGCCTGATAATCCACCCGTTGCCATGGCGCTGGCCTTGAGGACCCACATTATTTCCCTCCTGCAGAATTTACCGCTTTGCACAAAGACACACACTCTGTCCCTCTTCGTAATGATTCCTCGCTAAACGAGCGAGAGGAAAAACTACACTGGGAACGAAAGCTCATCAACGACTGGTGCCGTTGTTCCACTGCATAACTGCACACGTCTTTGTGCTCTTTAAAAGCTCAGAGAGAGAGAGAGAGAGAGAGAGAGAGAGAGGGGGGGGGGGGGGGGGGAGAGAGAGAGAGAGAGAGAGAGAGAGAGAGAGAGAGAGAGAGAGAGAGAGAGAGGGGAGAGGGGAGAGAGAGAGAGAGAGAGAGAGAGAGAGAGAGGGGAGAGGGGAGGAGAGAGAGAGAGAGAGAGAGAGAGAGAGAGAGAGAGAGAGAGAGATAGAGAGAGAGAGGGGGGAGAGAGAGAGAGAGAGAGAGAGAGAGGGGAGAGGGGAGAGAGAGAGAGAGAGAGGGGGGAGAGAGAGAGAGAGAGAGAGAGAGAGGGGAGAGAGAGAGAGAGAGAGAGAGGGGAGAGAGAGAGAGAGATAGAGAGAGTATAAGGGAGCAAGCAAGGAGGAAAATGAGAAAATGATAATGACATGATATGGTGCTTAATTAATAAAGATCATATATAATGATATATATATATGTATAAACCGTTAAAAATGTCAAAAATACTGTACAAATATTTTAAACAATTGTTTTCTATTCCTGTGATTATTTACATGATCCTTCAGAAATCATTCTAATATGCTGATTTGCAGCTCAAGAAACATTTATTATTATTAACAATATTGAAAATAGCTGTTTTTTTCAGGATTCAAAAGTTCAAAAGAACATTGTTTATTTGAAAGAGAAATCTGTTCTGTCCCTTTCTGTCACTTGTGATTAATTTAATGCATCCTTGCTGAAAAGTATTAATGTCTTTAAAAAAAAACAAATGTCATTTTATTCTTCCTTTATTCAACTTTTAGTGAGCGTTAAATTGAATACATCTCTCCATTTAACCCAGTGCTTCCTCTGGGGAGCTTGAAGGAAATTACATTTCACCAGCAACTTCAGCTCATACTGTATTGATGTGCATTTGATAAAGAAAACCATGAATCTTAACACTCGGATGATATTGAAGAGATTTCATTACAACACTGTTGATGCCAGAAATACTGGATATAAAGCCATGCAAAGTGTACGTGTGCACTGTGAAAATATACATGCATCAAAGATACACACTTATACCTTATCAATACATAAAGGGATATTAGTACCTTAAGATAATAATTTGCACATATTTTATATTATCACATTTATCTAGTTCCATCAATGATACACACTTATACATAAAGAGTGCATATTAGTGCCTTAAGATAATAATTTGCACATATACTGTATGCAATATATTATTACATGATTTTATTACATTACCTTATCAATAAATAAAGGGATATTAGTACCTTAAGATAATAATTTGCATGTATATTATATTATATAATCACATATATGCAGTCCCATCAAAGAAACACACTTATTGATTAATACATGAAGAGTACATATTAGTGCCTTAAGATAATAATTTACACATATCCTGTATGCAATATATTATATTGCATGATTATATTATATTATATTGTATATATGCAGTCCCATCAAAGATACACACTTATACACTCTCAGAAAAAAAGGTACAAAAGCTGTCACTGTGGTGGTACCTTTGTACCTAAAGAGTGCATATTAGTCCCTCAAAGGTAAATATTGGGACCAAAAGTGTATATATTAGTACATAAATGATACATATTAGAACCCTTTTGAAGGGTACTGTCCCAGTGACAGCTTTTGTACTTTTTTTTCTGAGAGTGTACCTTAATACATAAAGAGTGCATATTAGTACCTTAAGATAATAATTTACACCCTTTAGGGGTAACTTAGATACAAAAGTGGATATGAAGAATCTGTAAAACAATACAATAAGAACGAGTGTGTAAAGAGGGATGATCATAGATTCATATTGGAGGCGTATTCATATTTATCAAAATATATGGCTGCTTTTGAACAGGCGTCAGTGGAGAAAAGATTCGTTTTGAAACCAGATGATGTATTTATTGCGATCTACAATCCTTATTTCTAGATTCACGAAAACCTTCTCATGGAAGAAGATAAGACCTTGAGATTGATTTCAGAATTCGAGATTTTTAAAGATTAGATTATCAGTAGTTGGTGGAGTATCCACTAGTAGTTTGTCTGTTTGTTTTTAATTGCCATACCAACATCTATGGCTGTTTTAATGGCAAGATCGATGTATAAATAAAATACAGTAGTTCTGAAAATCAAAAAACTGACAACTAACAACAAGATTTTTCATTCAAATATTTGATTTTTAGGATTAATCCAGATGAAACTTTTTTCATCACATAACTTTCTGAATAAAAATATTGCGTAGTGGCATTTAAAGCAGTAAATTCCAACAAAATATGTTTTATCATTCCTAGTAGTAGTAATACGTTACTAATTATCAAAGAATCCTGAAAAAAGTATAATTATTTCCACAAAAATATTAGGCAGCACAACCGATTTTAACATTGATGGTAATCAGAAATGCAGAAAATCAGCATATTAGAATGATTTCTGAAGGATCACGTGACCATAACAGGAATAAATTACATTTTAAAATATATTAAAATAGAAAACAGTTGTTTAAAGTTTTAATGTTTCACAATAATGCATTTTCTATTATTGTTCTTAAGAACCGAATTAACCGAAAATGATTCAAATTTGAATAAAGACAGGAACATTCTTGTTCAAGGAAATGTTTTAATATAACATAAAAGATTAACAACTTTATTGTTAATTTAGAAAATAAGGGGAAAATAGCAGCTAAGGCAAATTTCATTCCGAATAATGATTGGAGAATCGAGCCCCAGGTCTGTTGAATCCAGAAGGGGACAAAAATACAATAAAATAAATAAACAAAGCAGTAAATATTGAACAAACAAAGTTCAGTGGCATACCCTTAGAAAGCCCATTCATAATTGATGTTTTGCTGTAGTGCCTAAATTCAGTTTTATATATATAATAGTGTATTAGCAGACTGTTTTATCTGCCAGAAACGCATGAATAATATATCGCATCGTACCTTTCCTGTCCAAAAGTAAGATGTACACCTTTCTCTGTTTCGCAAACAATAAATAACCTTTGCTTTCTAAACACAAGCCGTTCTAGGAGGAAATCGGGTCTACTCGAGTGGCCAGAAATAGCATGGATGGGACGGTCCCAGCGGTGCTGTCTGAGGAGGGCAGAGACACAACTGCTAATCAATGGCAGTCGCCAGGTTTAAACAGGCTAGTCACTTTGACCAGAGCTGGGCTGAAACAAACACGTTTGGGACATCTGTGGGGAGTTAGCATTGAGAGACGAGGATTAAGCCAAACTTCAGGATTTGCTGTTCCAGGCGATCTTTCTCCCTCTTGTGGAGAGAAATGTCTAACTGAAATCTCTAAATGTTTATGTTTTCTTCAAAAGAAAGGGCGGTCTATTGAACGAATGCACAGCAAAAACACACTTTTTGTTAATGCAGTAGGTGTTCTTCATCTGAAGAGGACTGGAGAGATAAAAGTACAGCTGGCAGGAGGGCTGTCAGCACTGATCCTCCTTTCTACAACAATGAAGTTAAAAATAAAACGCCAATGACCAGGAGGGGCCGAGCAGAACCGGACTTATTTTTTCCTGCCGGATTTGCCAAGGGTCCCATTAACTCTCCGTAACACACATTTAGCATCTCGCCCAACACAAACCCACACTCATTTCATGAATTATCTATGATATATCATAAAAATAAAATCTTTAGCTGTATGCACACAAAAGAAAGCATGCTGAAAAAGCAATGAGCAGAGCAAATAGTCTGCGGTAGTCCAGGCGTACGGGCCAAGCTCAGCAAACACTGAGGAAGCTTAACATCTGTAGCCATGAACAACCTGTTTGTGAAAACACACAAAATCCCTAATTAGGCCTCTATAAAAGTGAATATGAACACCATGTTTTCAGACTTTAGTACTTTCCAAACCCGAGCGGTGCAGCTGGGAAGGAATGTTGAGAATTGTGCGCACATTTGTTCAGGAATGGTTTTTACAAGCTCTCGGAGAACTTCTGTTGGACGGCACCGATCCTCCTGCTGAAAGTGTGGGACTGTTAAAGGGATAGTTCACTCAGATGTAAATTATGTTATTAATTATGCACCCTCATATAGTACCCTCACTTTCATTCATCTTAACTGAACTCAACTGAAATCTGAGAGATTTCTGTCCCTCCATTGACGGCTACGCAACTACCACTATGACCCCTCAAAAAGTTCATAAAGAGATCGTTAAACCAATCCATATGAATTGAGCGGTTTAGTCCAAATTTTCTGAAGAGACTCAATCACTTTATATGATGAACAGATTGAATTTAGGCTTTATGAACAAGTGTTACACAGAAGAAGAGCAATCCTTCAGGGAAAACCATTGTAAACGCTAATGCTCAAAATAATTAATTGGTTTAAGTAGGGTAAACTTAAATTAAACAAATTAGTTCGACCAAATGAACTTTCTTTTTCTATTGAGTTCACAAAACTTACACATGTTAAGTAATCTGAATTGTTTCATTGTTTTGAGTTTTATGAACTTGTTCTTAAAAACTTAAATTTGACTGAAACTGAGCTGGGATTTCTATTTATTTATTCTATTAGCTTACTTGAATATTTTAAGTTGAGCAATTCAAATATACGAGCACAAAATAAAAATATACAAGTTCTGCTTAAACGTGTCGTGAAAAGGCGTTTCCTAAAAAGTGTTAAATGGGACAACAGAGGCTGTCGAGGAGATTAACGTCATCACGCTGAAAAGGTAAACTCAGTCCACTTTACATCATCGTTATGCTTATAATTGTGCTCTTACAAACTATTCTAACTCAAACGTTCTGGGAAAATGTTTTAGGATAAAAAACTGAAAGAGTTGTTGGAAGTTTAGTGATGGTGACGTTGAATTTGTGGGACCGTGGTGTAGTTCGTTTTTAGCCTACCTTTACTTCTGGCGACTGCATTTAGGCTTCAAAATTCATTAAAAAAAAAGTGTTCACCTGTGATAATTATCTAGATGGACAAAACGTGCAAGTATCATAAACTTATGTCGATCGCAGAGCTTGTTTTAGCGATAATCCAAAAGCCTATGGGAAAATCCTATTGAATTTTTTTATCGCGGGAACTAGCGTGATGCTAACTCAACCGTATAAAATGTGAAAGTGCCTCGAGCTTGACCTTATTTCAGACATTTAAAGCTGCTCTAAGCGATGTTGGGTGACGTCACTTCTTGTTGACGTTCAAAGTACTGTCAAACAAAACGGAGGCTAGCTCGACCCTCTCTCCTCCTCATCCCCTCCCCCTCCCTTCCGCTGCACGCGCACTAACTCCACCCCCAAATCATCTTGTCGGTGATTGGCTGGAACACTGTTTGTTATGTTTGGTGGTCCAGGTTGGCCCAGTTTGTTTTTGTTGCCGTTTGTGGAGCCTGGGCTGTCTACAGAGACCCCGTTCAGGAGACAGGCAGCTAGCGGATAGTGAGGAGATGTTTGCTATATGTGACAAAAAATGTTTCGGCCTAAAAAACGCGCGACATCGCTTAAAGCACCTTTAACCAAAGCCCCATTCAAAAAGCCCATTGACTTCGGGACTATGGAACCAGAAGTGCTAAAACTCGCTTCTGCGTTTTGGCCTTCAAAGTGACGTCATACCTGCACCACTCTATTAAACTACAATCTTCCCTTCACTCATGTTTTCAAACAATCTGTGCAACGAAAGCACACTGACATCCCCCCCCCCCCCTCTCTCTCTCTCTCTCTCTCTCTCTCTCTCTCTCTCTCTCTCTCTCTCCTGCTTTCAGTCCAGTCTTCCTGAGGTGAGGGCACAAGTTCTGCTTGGTCAGCCAAGGGTGTTTGCCACGTCACACACCGGACTGCCAGTGTCATGGATTTCAGGGTTTCTATGGCAGCAGTGGTTAATTCCCCAGGCCCTGCATGGGCTCTTTCTCATCACGCCTGACACTCTCTCTCCCTCTCTCTTTGGAAAAAAGAGCTCTGGCCAGGCCCTAAGCCAAAAGCCTTGGAGATAAGCTGCTAATAGGAAACAATCTACAGCTAATGCACACATTCCACAGTGAAAACATCTTTTAATAACAAAAACAGAGTGCTTCCCCTCTTCTCGTTTTCTTCCCCCTTTCTCCTGTCTCTCTCCACGGCCCCTTTCTAAACAAAGCTGCGGAGTGAGCAAGATAGCGGGAGAGAAAAGAGAAGATGTTGTTTCAGAGAGATGTTGAGAAATGCACAGGAAGACAATCAGAGCGTGCCGATACCTGAAAAAACGAATCGTTAGAGAAGTGTAGGTGTGGCACTGCGTCCTCGAGCCATTAAACTATCACAGAGGGAAACGAGAGAGAAAAGAGGGAAGAGCAGGCCGCGATCTGCAACGAATGTGAGGAAAGTCAGGCCCCCGGCGTACGCAGACGAACACGCTTCACGCCGGCTTGTTTGTTTGATGCCCCGCTGCCACGTTTTTCCTGCAGATCCCAGAAGCCTCCACTGCGCAGCGTGAGAGCGAGCCAGAAAACATGCACACCGATCTGTGATTCAGCGCGCAGATGTGCTGACAAGTATGAGGGAGAGCGGTCCATCTTGCTGTGATTATAGCTGCCGTCACGTCTGACGTTGTAATTGACACTGGCTGCGAGCTGTTTACGGCTAGAGAATCACACATATGGACTTGCCCCTTTCATTTTAGGGCTGCTGCACATTCTCCTGATCACGTCTCCTCCTCTCTCGGACCCGTTCCATCACTGACACCAAAGCCTTGATGGACGGGAGCCGTTGCGGAGCGACGCCTGTAAACAATGGGAATGTTTGCGCTTTGTTTATTCGTGCCACGCTGAGAATCGTCGTGCCAAATCAGCTAGTGTTCTCTCTAAACAATTTGGGTGTGCTGTCATTCTGTGATACCTGGAAAAGCTGTCCGCGGATTCACTCAAGATTACCTTACAATGCCGCTGCCAAATAGTGTGCAAGCAAACCGTTTCCCCCCTTACAAAGGGAGCATTTATGGCCCTTAATGAAGCATAACAGCCACCGTCAGCACTCATATGCTAACATTATGCCACACTCGCCTCAAATGCCACCTGCGCTGAGCAACATGACAAATGACACGACCATGCATAAACATTTCTACATTTTGCTTTTTTAGCTCAGCTTAAATGATTGTGCGAAGCTCAATTGTTTGGGAAAGTTCACCCAAAAGAAAATTCTGTCCATTACTGACCCTCATTTCAGTAACACTTTATTTTATGGTTACACGTTACTACATTTACTTTCTAGAGTAATCACAGTAAATTATGCACAAGTAACTTACTTAATATTTACGTTAGTTAATATGACTTAGTACTTATTTGAGTGAGCACAATGTAACTACGTCACCTTAAAATAAAGTGTAACCTGAGATTCTTTGCCAAACACACACAAAAGTTTTTTTTTTTTTTTTCATACAATCAAAGTATTACTTTGTTTTACTTTTACAGTTAATGAATAATGCAAAATATTTTCTTTTGGGTTCCACTGAACAAAGGAAATCATACAGGTTTGGAAATGATGACATTTATGATTGAAATGATTGAATTTATTTAGTATATACATAAACATATAAACTGTTTCACTGCAAATTGTATTATTTTTAGACATAATATTATAATATGATGCCAAACTGCTTTCAAGTATGAAGAAAATGTTTTTTTCTTCATTTTAATATCAGCACAGTTGCTGACATTTTTGGTTTTAATTCAAAAATTTAAAAAGTGCTCATAAAAATATCCATAATTTTTTATTTGTAAGAATTCCATTTCTAATGTATTTTTGACAAAAAAAATTTTTTTGGGGGGATGAACCATCCCTTTAAGCACTGGGGTTTCTTTCATCTCTCAATCGGCACAAGAGTCAAAAAAGTGGCTGTTTTGGAGTCTCAAAGTCTGTCCGTCTATCTGTCTGTCTGTGGATAAATCTCTTTGGTAAATAGCTTCGAGGCTTCGCTAAAGAATATAGCACGGATCAAAGAAGCCATGTCTTCCTGTATAAAAAGCCTAGGCCACAAGCTTGCTTGTTTGTCTAAAACAATTAAGGTCGTTATGAGGGGGTTTCTGACAAATAGCTACCAGCTGATAGTGCTTTGGCAAACTCCAGAGGAGGTCGGCGGGGTAGTAAAAAGCAGGAGGCCAGACCCTGAGACGGGGCTCGAAATTAATGATCGGTCAGGGTCCGAAGCCCGCCTAATCTTGGCCAATTGCTCCTTAATTATGTAAGGTGCTGCCAATTTGAACTGTCGAGCAAATCAGGATCAGCGTGCATTCATCCCCCAGCCCTGATTCCTGATTGAGACTGGTCATTATTCGGACGGATCTCATTTTCACACATGGAACCAATATGCCGGCCAGATGTTCATTTGCAGTAGGGTACAGAGCACAACGTCTCATCTACACGCAACGGCGGTTTGCCTCACCGCTACGGCTGTCGTCTCACACCCTAGACAGGAGCGAAGGACATGAAAGAAGAGGAGAGAGAGAGAAAAAAAAAAGTCTGGTAAATCCTCTGTCAGGTCAATGACTTTTGTCGTGCATAGTTAAAACAGATGTCTCATTGCAGTCGGCCTGGCCCTGGAATTAGACCTCTGTGTTCAAACAAGCAAGCTTTGGTCAGTAAATCAAAAGCATAATTCATATAAACATTCAAATTATGCAGTACCGTTTTTTTCATCTCTCTCATCTTCTTCTGTAGGTCATAAATAGCTCCGCTCGGATTCTGGTTTCAGGCCCCTCCTGCATTATTAGGGCGGCCTGGCTCTTTCTGGCACCGTTCAATGCTTTCTGAATGACGCCACATATACAATTGCTTCATCGTTACATGCAGATATGATCTTTAGTGACATATTGACAATCCAAATTTAGACCTGCTCTCATTTTGACTAAGTTTAAGGTTTAAATGCAAAGCATGATGGAGGAGGAAAGGTTTTTTATAATGTCTTCAGGTTCTATCAGCCATATTAAAGCAGAAGGCAGTGTGTTTTTTTGTTCATTGAAATATAGTTGAAAAAATTATAAATATTAGTTGAAAAAGTAAAAAACCTAAATGATGTTTAGAAATTTAAGTTTGAATTGAACTAAAACTGAAATTAAAAAAACTTGAAGCTAAATGTACATTTAAATAGAACAAAAACTAAAACAGAATTTGAAAAAAACTAAAACTAAACTAAAAATAGTTAAAAAAAATCGAATTCAAAATATCAATAAAAACTATATTATATAAATTATACTAAAATTACATTGATGGTTTACCTAAACAGTGTATCTGAATAACAAATTTATGAAAACAAGATGTGCTATCACTTTAAGACAAATATAGTGCAATTAAAAAAAATTGCCCAAAAATGCTGAAAACAATGTTACAAAAAACACACATAATTTGATCAAAACGTTCAAGTTTTAACCGATGGAGGCGGTTCAGGGTTGAGTAATGACCTAAGGTGTACAATATCAGCTGAGATCCGAACAGGCGATGATATTGTCGCTTCCCTGAAGTGTATTATTCTGTTAGAAACACCAGTTTCCGCTGTATTATTCAGGGTGGAAGAGGACGAAACGTGACGGAGAGGGGTTCCCACCATGGGAAACAAGTGGAATCAGGACAAATGAGACACAGATCACGAACACCCCACCCCAAAACCAGATGTTTGAACCCAGATTTAACCATTTCATCCCCGCACCCCACCTCAACCTTTTTAGCATGTTATCATCTACAAGACATTTTACACACACAAAAAAAGCATCGGAAACATATCCGTCATGCGACTGCAGAATGTAATGAATGATTCATACTAAAAAACAGTGCATTACACAAATAAAGCATAAAAATAACTCTAACCACCAACAAATTACGCTTGTCAACGATATATTGGGCGTGCTTGTGTTTTGCATGGCATCTCCCGACCCAGATAGCGTTACACCCTCTCATTTTAAAATCGCTCGGGTTCAAATGTAAATAACGTCGCGGGGAGCTGGGGTTGGCAAAGTTTTATTATCGCTGACATTTATTATCATTATAAAGGTTTTGGTGAATGAAAGCAGACGTGGGTGGTAAGGAGGCAGGTTTCCGGCACTATTTAACAAGGTGATTCGGTGCAGCTGTGGCTGGAACATTTGAAGGGTGGGCGCACAAAACAGTGAACACAGTCCAACCTGCTACCACATAAAGCAACATAAGGAGAACCACGTTTGGGCTTTTATTAGAAAGATAGCTGCACATAACATCAGGTTTCCATAACAATGCATGTCTTTTCTTCATGGCGTAAACATTACCGGTTCTGTGCGAATATAGGCTGAGCGAGGCGTGCGGCCAAACATAACAGAAGGTGCGGTGTACTTGACATAAGTGCCATTCAGACTCAAAGTCGATAAATTAATCGCTCACTAAAAACGGCGTGGAAATTCACATGGCGTATGCAACCAGCGCTGAGCAAACATGTTATGAGAGCAGCTGGCCGTAACTGAAAGGACTTGATTTAGGATGGTGGAGAAGGATGTAATCATGGCAGACAGACACATGAGTGAATTACCGCCGATTATGTCTTGCTTCAACTTTAAACACAATCTGACCATTATGGGCCACGGAACAGCAAACTTTGCTCACAACCTCGCCATCCTTTCCATTCCACCTCCTCCTGCCCAGAGCAGCCAAACCCCAGACACAGGACGAATACACAAACGCACACTGGCCGGCTGGTGCACAAGGGTGTCAGTTTGTTTCTGCAGCAGTCAAATTTCCCATCATTCCATAGACAAAAATAAACAGGGGCGTCCTGGAAGACTGTTGAAACGGCTCAGTGTATTCCGCCCCCTCAGACGGTGAGGTCATGCTCTCAGACCGTACACTACAGCAGGTAGTCACACACTTTTTTTTCTCTTCCCTCCCGCCCTCGCTCATAAAATGTGGCACTCTGTTACAGAATTCGTCTGCGAGATGTGGGGGAAGTTTTTCCACTTCCTGTCTGAGCAGCGTTTCTACAACACAAATGGACGGGAAACACAAACGGACGGGAAGCACAAACACACACACGCGCGTTCGATGACAAACAAACACAGACGTTAACAAAAACTTGCTAAGAACGCCAATAAAAGTAGTCTCAATATTTTCTGTGTAAGCAGAGCATTCAACCCATAAACCGAAACATTCTGCAAACGGAGCCCTAGATTTAAGATTTATGTGTGCAAGGTTGCAGAAAAAAAAAAATCATAATCATGTTTAACACGATTATTGTTGTGCGATATGATCAAAGCCTTAGACTCATGACTCACGATATGAGTCATTTTAAATATCACTGAAATTTCACAATTATCAATCCTTCATCAAAAATGTTATGAACTAAGAAAAGGGGTCTCCAAATAATTACATAATACAAGTAAACAGTCAGCAATACAACAAGAACAAAGAAACAAGATGAACGAATACAATAGAACAAAAATACTAGGGGTGGGGAAAAAAATCGATATTGCAATATATTGTTGTGCTCTCTGTCGCAATAAATAATCGATACACTAACGCCCAATATCGATATTTTATTACAACACAAAATGATTAATTTACCCGTTGTCAGTGTCACGGTCACTACCCAATATCTACCATTCTGTTTGCGGGGGGCGCTGTTCGAGTAAATAGGGGTAAAGTGGCGCAAACAGCGGCCGGTGAAGAACACAAGTTAACTAACAACAACAGAGAGAAGCGAGAAGAATGGCGGAAAACAATAAAAAACGAATCAAAGACCCACCCGCTAGTTTCCACTCTAAAGTGTGGAGACACTTCGGGTTTTACGAGCAGAGAGAGCGCAACGGCCGCGCGCGCGCACTTTCACGTCTTCAAACAACACGAGCGCTGTCTTGCTCTCTCCCTCGCGCATAATCAAAATTAATTGACACGATAGTAAAAGGTCGGAAGACCGCAGTTTCACGTGGAGCATTTGGAGATTTTTAGAGATTAGAGACTCGCCTAAACTCAATGAACAACATCTCAACACTAAATTATAAAGGCCTGTCTCGATAGACGCCTGTCTCGAATACAAGCCGGTGCAGTTCGACGATTTGGGAAAATAAAAACTCGGGAAGTTTTACGGTATATTAATTCTCAATATGTACACATGCATTGTTAATCTTTCTTTTCAGTCACATATATCGTGATATATCGTTGATGAAATTTCTTCCAATATATTGAATATCGTAGATATCGCGAATCGTGATATTATCATATCGTGGACCACATATCGCCACAGAATTGAATCGTGAGGTACCTGTATCGTCCCACCCCTAGAAAATACTAGTTAAATAAACAGTGTTTAAGTTTTTCATGAAGATGTACTAACAGTGGTATTCAGATAAGTAAAAAATTTAATATGTAAAATAACACTGCATAGTCTTAAATGTACACATAAAATGTAGATTAATCCTTATTAAAGCAACTTAAGTTAATCAGTCAAGATCAGAGAATGATTTTCCTAGCCGGTTTATTAGGCTGCTGTCACTTTAAGAGCTAATGCACGGGTCCAATATACTGTTACACACGCATTTTCTTTCCCAACTTAATACATAACCTACTGTGTTTATGTGAATACTCTCCAAAAAGGGATTTTGACATGTTGTGAGTACGCATATCCGAAGCACATTTGCTAATCCGCATTCAGAGCACGCACACAGAAACAGTGTCTCTTTTGTGGCTTAATGCGCTGTTAATAACTGTTTAATATCAAACACGTCACGCAGTTTAGCAACAGAGTGCATTTCACAACACTCACTCAAAGGAAGGTGCGCTTGATTGAATGCGGCAGCGGCACAATAATAGTTTTACCTCGATTATCTTGTTTTCATAATCGTTGGAAGCCAAAATCAAAACCGAAAATCAATTATGATTAATCGCACAGCCCTAGGAAGAGTGTATTATCCTCAAATCAAACTTCACTGCAGCATTCGCCTTTATCTACATGACCAGAAAAGGGCAAAGACAATCAGTGCAAAATATTGCAAGTGCATTGCAAAGTGTTTGTTAAAAAGCACAGAAATAGAGAGAATTTAATGAGGGATCTTTCTTTAAAAACAAAAAAACAAATACAGCTTTAAAAGTTTAACACTCTAATTAGCTTCTCTGAGAAAAAGGGGCAAAGAGATTCGGCTCAATATAGCAAAAAAAAAAAAAAAGTATTTCTTATAAAAGAGTTTCTTCTTCTGAAGTCTTTAGGTGCCGCCTGTTCCCTGTCATCCGGTTGCATCTCGCCCAGAAGTCTGGTCCACTCAGCACAGACCGATGAGGAAATTATCGCCTAAGAGCCGCTGCCGCTGATACAGCTAAAAGAATGTTAAAGTAATGAGATGCGGGGAGGAATTTGTGATTAGAGCTCACTGATCTATATAAGCCATTACTTATTATCACCAAAGGAAAATAACCTTGGTCATCTTTCTGCCAGTGAGGCCGACTTCCTGAAAGGGCAACCAACCAATAATCCTGCCAAGCTTCCATTCTGCTAGGAACAACTGGGCATAAAAAGCGTAGCCCAGTTAAATTAGATGGAAGGACTGTGTGCTATTGGAAAACAGATCATGTTGTAGATAATACCATCTTGAAAATGATCTACAAACATGTATTTGATTGGCAAGATATAGACACACAAAGATAAACATCACGGTGTTGTGCTTCTAATCTTCTGAGGTAAATTGCAACCTTTCATGGCCTCTCTAGTTGGTAACCCACAATTGTGTGTCATAAAAGCCAGCAGGAATCTGTGGCACTTTCCAAGAATAAGGTTCACTTTGACATCTCAAAACTTTTTAGCACTTTTTTGCGAGAACTACAAGATATGTTAGTTTAAAAAAAATATAAACCTAGCATGACTAGTCTAGTTTTAAACATCAAACGTCTGTATCTGCCCTTAAAACTGTCTCCCTCATCTTCTTGACTGTATCCATCAACTTTAAATATTATAAAAAGCATTGGAATATTAAAATAGGCATGTTTTTGACATTATCTTTTTCTTTTCTTTTTTTTAACAGACAGACATACAGACCAAAATAGTGCATTAACGAACAATATAGTAATTCCATAATTCCAGAAGTGAAAATAACAGTGGGTGTGTGTGTGTGCGTATGTGCATGAGCAAAATAACCATTTATTATTTATTACCATCATCATTACCATCATCACCACCACTCCTCACTACCAACATACTACCAACATTGTATTAGTCAATTTTTATTTTTATTCTTATTTCCATCTTTCCTACTATGTAACAATTACCATTGTCAGCACTCTTCAAAAATAAAAGATACTTTAATAAGATAATATAAGATAACCCTCCCCCACATCTCTTCAATCCCTATTTTCTCCTAAAAATTATTTATTTATTTATTTATATTTTTTTGTATGTTATGTGTAGTGTTTAAGGTGCATTAAAACAAGGGGTATTACTATACTTTGATTGTTATTCAATGTGCTAGAAATTGTAAGAAAAACAAAACACAAATGGGCGCATTTAAACTGAAAATTTGCTTGTAAAACCTGCAAAGCTCATTTAAAATGAATAGAAACAGAAAGCAGCTCATTTAATATTTATTTTGACCTCTTGGGGAGCACGATCAGCATTTTCTAAAGGTTAAGCACCTGACCGTTTGTTGAGCAAGAAAAAGAAAATGGCCCTATTTTGTACCTTCATGGAAAGTGTCCTGTATGCCAAGTTGGTCACTGTACCATGTGGCGAGCTCTCTACACAGACAGAGGGCCCTATCTTGCACTCGGCGCAAATGACTTTGTACACTGACACATGTATCATTCCGCACCCGCGCAAAGCGGACTTTTCCACAGACGCACGTCGGTTAACTAAGAAATACACTTGCGCTCCCCGGGGCGGTTCAGCGCAAAGAGGAGGCGTGTTCCGGCGCAAACTTTCCCTCATGCTATTTTGCTGTTCTATAAAACAATTGCGCCACTGACCAGAAAAAAACTAGTCTAAAGTCAGTGGCACGTTGTTCATTATGCTAGTTTAAGGGCGCATGCTTGGCCATAATCAATGTAGCGTGTGCACAACGCGCATACACGTTGATTCTCTCATCTAAGCAGCAGTTTTCATTTTTGCAAATCATACATTATTACGATAGATAGATAGATAGATAGATAGATAGATAGATAGATAGATAGATAGATAGATAGATAGATAGATAGATAGATAGATAGATAGATAGATAGATAGATAGATAGATAGATAGATAGATAGATAATTTATTATAAAAGCATACATGTAGCTTACACATTTACCCAAATTATCAAACGCCTGTTTAACAGAAGTTAATTTGGGTGGGTTTCTCCATCCCCAATGTCACTTCTCTGTGTTTTATGGCCCTGACGAGAACGTTGCTCTCCTCGGCTGTGAACCGCTCCTGGCGCGCGCCTGGCAAATCCGCCGTTATAATATGAATCCGCTTTAGAACATGCGCGCCTGCTCTTAAAGGGAATGTGAGATGACGCTCTGATTGGTTTATTTCACGTTACGCCCAAACCACACCTATGAATAATGAAGCTACTTCAGACCAACCCCTTTTAGATTTGCGCCAGGCGCAAGAGGCATTTATCCCGCCGGGAAAATAGCAACAGCGCCGGGATCCGCCCACAAAGTTACTTGCGCTTTACGCTTTGACACTTGCGTTTCAGATCGTTAAAATAGGGCCCAGAGAGTCAAAAATAAAAAGGAAAAGATAAACTAAAAGCTGTTCTGTTGTGAAACTCAGCTGTACACGGAGAGGTCACAGGTAGGGCCGGCTGAAAAGAGAGATTAGAGGCCCTGGTCATTTGTAAAATGTCATCGGTAATTACAGACTTATGATAATGACGATCAGAAGAAAAGATAATTTTTTCTTCTCGTCGGGAAACGGCTCCACCGGCCCATTCATCTGCACCGGTGAGGTGGAACCATGTAATATTCCTCCTCAGGACTGGCTTCACACCATTACAAAAGGGGACGGAGGACGAGAAAAAGAAAAGGCTATAGAGAAGAAAATGAAACACATTAAGGAAGAAATCCCGATGGAAATTCAATAGTCCCAGAAACATACAGTGTGGCTTATCAAAGCAGCTGTCACTAAATATAATTTGAGGCAGCGGGCGGAAATGTAAACGATGGCAGACCTAATGAATTTCATTCCAGGCCTGCCCAAAGTAGACGTGGTGTTTATCACAAGCCTTTCTCCTCGCGATGACTCATTTACGCTGCGCTTGCATTTACTCGCACTCCGAGGCCTGAGAACCTTTCGCAGTAAATTGAGTGCTATGGTTAAGGAACTTCAGGGTGTATTTGTAACATCATAAATACACAAATTGGAAACACAATACAAAGAGATTGCTCTTCACTCGAGAGCAAGATACAGGTGTTTGCAATAGTAAAGAGTAGCAAGGAATGAGCAGTACAGTAAAAAAGCAATGTTAGTTTAGCTAGCACTGCATTTCACTGGAATAGAGGAACCACAGGGGCTATTAAATGATAATTATTTATTAATATAACAATATTATTAATAAATATATTCATTAATTACATTCAATATCATAGAAAAGTGCTGGTGTCTGATATTCAGAATAAAAGCTGCAAGTATGATGATTACGTTTATAAAACTGTTCAACCACACACAGTTAAAATTCAAGATTAATCTTTTCACTATATGAAAAGATTATCTGAAAATCTTTTCACTTTTCAGATAATGTTTCACTCATCACTACAGGAGCTGCCAGTTTGCTAAATTTCAAATTATTATTAAACAGCAAGAACAAATTATGCAAAAGCAGCGGCCCTTTCGGCGCACTCAGTGTCTGTCGTCACTCACTTGTTTCAAGTGGACTTTATTAGTGGAGTAATGTAGGGAATAGTGAATGAGGGTATTCAAACACAGCCCCTATCTCCGTTCCTAAATGAATCAGTGTTGTTAAACGAAACTTTGACTGAATGATTCAATGACTCACTTACTTTTAGACAGTCTCTTTTCACCGCCTACTGGTGTAAAGAACCATTTAAATAATGAGTGTAGGCAATAAGGCTTGTGTGTTAAAATGCACATTATTCACAATGGCTAAAATAATTTGTACCATATAAATGGTAAATACTAGTCAGCAGAATTAAGCATTAAACCAATTATACAATAGGGTGATTTAATTATTTATGTTTCAACAAATCGCTCCAGCTAACACGCTTATTCCTTCTATTAAATCTGATCTAAAATCGAAATCTTAAAATGCAGTCGTGCTCAATGTAAAACTGATTATCGCTCTTCTATTTTCTATTTTTACCATCTTAAAAAGAAACAAGAATGCTCTCCTGTGTACAGTATCCAAACAAGCCTTAGATCTAGATATATGCAAAACATATCCATATGCAACATAAATATGCTAAACAGATTCTAATAGATCCCTAATGAAGAACATGCTTGTTGCAATCAAAGTTTACTGTTCCTAAGCTACAATCCCTCTTTGATACTCGGAGGGTAATCGTGCGTTCAGAGGCATGTGGACACGATGTGCTTGGAGAAATGAATTGTTAGTTCCAGTGGTTTTTTGCAGGTGCAGAGAAATCTGACTGAGAGAAATGAATTGGTATTTTGGGGATCAGCGGGAGAAAATGACACGGGTTGCTCGGCCGTTCTCACCTGGAGAGGTTGGAAACTCAGGGGGGGCTGGAGATGGCACTGAGATGGGCAGATTGGGTGACGCTTCTCCACAGTACGCTCTGGGATGTGCATGAAGGGGTTGCCGCGTCAGCACGATACCCAGAGATAAGCCTTACGTTGCAGAAACTATGGTGGAAGGTGAAGGGGGGGGGGCATCTGTCTGCAGAGCGGTGCAAAGCACTTCAACTTCCTCACCTGTGCAACCAGATTAACAACCCCTCCGACATCTGCCACTCCATGTCATGGATACACCAAAACATAGGCTGTGTCCGAAATCTCCCACTACTCACTATATAGTGGACTATATAGTGAGCTCGCCATTTTGTAGTGCTGTCCGAATGTATAGTGATGATTATTATACCCTATATAGTCCACTCAATGTATCCCAGAATGCATTTTGAAAAGTAGTGTACAACCGATGGTCACTAACCCAAGCCCTACATATCATCATGCATTGCGCTGACAGTAATGACGTAATCAACGGCACCGAGAGACAATCGAGTAGTGTCCGAAAGTGGTGTTTCTATTATGCTGGTGAGCTCACTATATAGTGCTCTACTCCCTACCCCCTACATAGGGGTTAGGGAGTAGGGCTACATAGGGGTTAGGGAGTAGTGGTTTGAGTAGAGATTTCGGACACAGCCAGTGACATTCATTCATATCTCCCACATGCATCCAGAGTCAACACACTATGGGGGGGGGGGGGACAAAATTCACAATTGATATAATTCATATTCAATTGCCACCACCTACTAGCATAATGTATCCAGCACTGAAGTCACTAAAACAGTCTGTTTATAGCAATCAAAGCCTTCAGCCTGTTTATATTCTATGTACTCCTGCAAATAAGCCACTATCAACCTATATAACTACCCAGTCGTATACGGTGAAGCCACCTTTCAGGGCCAGATTGACTAAACAGGGCAAGTTAGTGTGAGAGCGCAAATCCAAAAAATCCTCAATGTAAGTGGAAAGTTCTCCAAGTGATTTACTGACGACACGCATATTAAAGAGAACAGACGCAGCCGGATCATTTCCATAATGACCAACGCAATCTACCAAGAGCAGCGCAACGTCCGGTTTAAGACAAAAAAACAGTAAATTGACGTGCAAAAATCTTAGTAAATCACCTTGCATAACTAATTTTGATGATAAAGTTTGCATCTGAAAGGGAAACTCCTACAAATGCATATGCAAAAAGGTCAGCCGCAAAAATAACTGTGCCCATGCCTTTTCAGCGCTAATTTTTCACTGTAGGAGGGTATATGTTCGTAAATCTGGCCCATAATCTCGGTGATTTTGATTTTTAGTCGTGATGCCCAAAACTAATTTTATTGCATTTTATTACCACGGTAAACTGGTACTGATTGATGCTCCTGGAATAAAACTGTTTTTGTAAATATGACTAATCGAATACAGTCCATATAAGTTTATAATAAAATTTTGTCCCATGGTCTAATGTTAAAAAAGCAAACAAAAGCACAACACATAGCAATATTGAAGCGCAATACTTGTAGAATCGCAATTCATAAAAATCGCTGTATAAAAAATGCTGGGTTGTTTGAACCCAAATTTGGGTCAAATATGGACAAACCCAAATGTGGGGTTAAAAATGCAATTAAAAAATGTACAGTTGGGTTAAAATTTGAAATTACATTTTTAACCCAACATTTGGGTCTGTCCATATTTTACCCAAATTTGGGTTCAAACAACCCAGCATTGTTTAGAGTGATATCGATTTAGCACCTAATTATCATGATGGTATAGATTTGGGAGATTAGTGTATCGTTCCTCAAACATCAGCCTCACAGAACAGGTTTTGGTAAAGCCTGGTTAGAGAGGAGGACGCCTGGCCCTTGGGTAAAACAGCAGCTTTTGCGGATCTCGTGTCACTGTGCACCTCCGCCCGCACATCACCGTCTGCATTCCACAAGCTAATCACGCTTTTACAAGCTGCCAAACATGCCTGTTGTGTTGTGTTTGTTTAGAGGACTCTGGCTCCTCCTCCTGATCCATCGCTCCCGCATACGAGCTCGCTGTTGCATCGCAACGGTCTCTGTAGCAGTTTCGTCTCCTAAATCCTGAAGCCTGGCACCTGACACTCGGATTCGGCAGACTAATAGGTAAGCCGTCTCTTCATTAGGCTGCAAAGTGAAGCTAATCAGCATCTACCCAGACTCCTTCTCCTTTCATCCCGCTCTCCACCGCGTTCCCTCTCCCGCTGTCTATCCGCACGGCATATTTAACGTCAACTAAATGCTTGCTGAACTACAACCCAAGGAGGTGGGCGAAAAAGCATGTGAAAAAGGAAGGGAGAAAACAGCGAATGTCACCTTCCTCGGAGGCCCGGTTAATCTGACACGGCGCACAAATTAAATGGCAGATTGTATTTGTTAAGGAACAAAAAGGGGCTCCTGTCTCTTTGATGTGGGCCAGGCGGTGCTGGACGCTGGAATCCACAGCCAGGCTTGGTGTCAGATTGGGATCAAACGTGGCCACACTTACATCTAAATAGAAATCTGGGATGGAAAAAGTTCCAGGGAAGGTGACCACACATGAAGAGAAACAAAAGGAAACGGAGAAAAAAAACGGAGCTGAGAGCCAGAAGTTTGGCTTCACATGCCTGTACACTCTGTCTCTCTCTCTCTCTCTCTCTCTCTCTCTCTCTCTCTCTCTCTCTCTCTCTCTCTCTCTCTCTCTCTCTCATTTGATGCAAACAGATTGTCACTGACCTTGTCAAAGAGTTTAAAGTTTAAACACAAATTTTAATGTAAAAAAATAATACAATTATTCATAGAAAATATATTATATAATACATTTATATAATATAATATAATATAATATAATATAATATAATATAATATAATATAATATAATATAATATAATATAATATTAAATAATATAATATAATATAATATAATATAATATAATGCTTTTAGGAGTAATAAAATAAAATAAAATAAAATAAAATAAAATAAAATAAAATAAAATAAAATAAAATAAAATAAAATAAAATAAAATAAAATAAAATGCTTTGGTTTACACAGCTACTTTTGAATGGCCTTCAATGGAGAAATTTGTTTCTAGCATCTATCAGTTGATCCATAGATTCAATCAATGTAAAACTACTTGTTTGTCTGGCCAATGGCACCTGGAGGAAATGTTTGGGAAGCCTGTTTGGAAAAAGTGATTATTTGTACAATTTTATCTGGAACCAATAGTGCAGTAATCCTCACAACATCTGCTGACTCCTGGCTGCTGTTTTTTTTGTTTTTTTTTTTAAGACTCAAAATAATCAAATCAAACAAAGGGTAGGAAAAGTTAGCTCAACGCAAATCACATCAAAACCCATTCTAGAGATCCTCACGGAAAACTAGCTTTTTCAGTGCTACAAAGACAGAGGGTTAAGTTAGGAAAGTGTAAGTAGTAAAAGAGCCCACTGGGAGTAAAGTTTAGTATGTTCTGTAGGGTTTGTGGCTGGAGGCTTAATTAGGTAATAACAATAGGACTATCTTTAGAGATACTGAAGTGCACTAAGAGGCAACATAAAAGGATAACCGCATGATTAGTCTTCACAGATGAAAAAACATATCCGTTTGCTCCAGGGGTTGACCAACTCCAGCACCGAGCACAGCGGGAATATCAATCTGGGGCAATTAACGTGACCCGCAACTGGCAGGAGGTCAACTGCAAAAAACAGTGTCCCTTTTGAACACAACCCTAAACAATGATTGTGTGGCAGGGCACAGCCACAATTCACCGGAAGGGTTAATTACTGATCGCTGGGCGAGTTGGATTCTGGGTAGCATGCAGGAGAAGACTGGACCAGGAGTAATGAGCTCTGGCATGAGGAGACGCCGGTAACGCTGGGGAACACGGGGAGAACGGCTCTCTATGGGTGCGAGGAAGCTGGAAATCAGAGTCACTGACTGTCAAAGGCAAACTACATGTCGTGTATAATACATGAAGTGTATTATTACTTCAGAACTACATGTCGGGTAGGAAATCCAAACGTTCGCCTATCATCCATCAACCTCAAATATGGCTTATCATTTGAAACATGAAAGGCCGCTCGCTCTAACGTTAACCTAGATAAATGTGTGCTATTATTATTAGGCACATATCTAATCCAAGTGTTTGTGTGGAAGCTAAAGTATTAGAGCGCTTACTGCGCAACATGGAGTTCGCCGGCGCGATCACTGATAACAGTGGAAACTTGTAATACTACGGTCATACAGATAAGAGTAATACATCATTATAAACTGTAAAGTACTTTTATCTAAGTTAACTCAAAATAACAACAAGAGTGTGCCTTTGTAAAATAAAGAAAACAAACAGAATGCGCTTTCTGCCGTCTCGGTCTCCATGAACTGGAACGCGTCACATCAATGAACCGAAACTCAGCGTACCTCACAGACATGAGAAATATATCTATAGAAAGCTTGAAATGTCTACTTTTAATCGAACCAATTCAAAAAGAAGACACATTCTCTCTGATTATGGAATATGAGTCAGTATTGTCAACTTCACTAACACTAGTTTATTAATAAATAATCAAAATGTCTCCTTGCCACATTCATAATCATTACTTTTGACGGTGCTTTGCAGCAAGCCATGTGTGCGCGGAATAGGCTACATTATGCCTATATATTAAAGGTTCATTATGGTGCAGTATTCCCCGCAGTATATATTGAACTATTTTAATTCATATAAACGAGCAATTAGTCGATAAATGCCTCAAATGAATGACTATAAGTTGGCTAGAGAAAGCTTTAGTAGGGCAGCCCTAAATGTTTTATAACAATGCTAGACGTCAGAAAAAAAACTGCTTAAATACAATCAACTGTCCTAACATGAATGCATAGGTGTAAATATGGAGAGGAATATAGATCCGGGTTAATATTGTTAACTAAAACTAAACCTACTATATCCGTTAATTGAAATAAAGCAGAAATAAAAAATATATAAATATTAGTTGAAAAACTTAAGCTAAATGAAATCTAGAAATGTTACCTTGGCAATTAACTGAAATAAGTTTGAAGCATTAAAATTATTAACTGGAAATACATAAACTAATGAAAAACTGAAATAAAAATAAATTAATTCTAAATAGACAAACACACACAACAAAACTACCAAAAAATGTAACTAAAATTAACATGAAAACTAAAAATATAATATTGTTCAAAAGCTAATATAAAAATATTAATAAAAACTAATATAAATTAGATTTAATATATATATATATATACACATACACACAGAAATTAACATACAATGGTTTCTATGGCTCATAATGGACAAAAATGATATATTATAGTAATTTTTTCTCCAAAAGAAAAGCTGGCATCCAGACCCTCTACATTATTGCTCAATGATTCATCGTTAAGGGAAAATGATGTTCATACTTGAGTGTAAAATAATCTGAAGTTGAAGGTTTGCCCAACGCAGATCAAATCAACAACTCTACTGGAGAGTCACATTTGACCTTTAAAAAAATAGAATAAAAAAGTATTTTTTTTTAAATGCTCATTTTGTCAAAAGTCTCATAAAATAAACTCAAAACTGTGAAGGAAAAAAAAAATTTAACTTTATCCCACTCTACGAAGTTGTGGTAATGTAGTCACTAAGTGGGAGGCTGGAAGAAGATTGTAGAAATTGTAGGTCTTTCTTTTCTCAATTAATGCAAACGGCTAATAAAAGTTGGCCAAAGGTGGCATATAATGTGAACAGCACATTATCTAATATGTGGAGGTGGGAAGAATTAAAAAATGATGAATCACTAATGTTTCACTATTATGTGCTTGAGTTCAGATATCAAAATCTCTTTTTGTTCTTTTCTCAGATTTTTGTTCGCGCAATAAGACAGTAGATCAATGTTTACTTCACTAAATAGGCATTTATTATCAAATATGCAACAAAAACCAAGAAGAGCAGGAAAGAAACCATTAGCTCTCCAGTTTCTGAAAGCACCTCCCAAGCCAAACCCCTCATTACAAAGTCTCCGTCTCAGTTATCACTCTCCTCTCCGAGACCTGAATCAGGTCTGTGTGAGCTTTGGCTCCAGACGGGGTTCTTCACGTTCCCCTCCCTGGCTGAGCCGGCTTTCATAATACGATAGATGACTCACACGCCAAGTCATGGTAACTCAAAAAATATTGTGACGGACTTCAGATCCCTTCTGAGTCCCATTAAGCCCTAGCAGTCCCAAAAAATGTTCTGATTCAACATTTCCTGAGGGCTAGAGCGAGGCCTCCACCTCCACCCCGAAGCTTTCACACACTCTCGACACGCCTAGCCTAATGACTTAACCACCGAGTGGACCACGCCTGGCCTTCTCTCCTGCCAACCCTTTCCAGAACCATCCAGGGAGGAAAACCCATTCCCGTTCCCCTTGCTTTTCTTTTTGTGGGCCAGTTACATCAGACAGTGATGCCTTTTGGATTGGAGATGCACAGGAAGGAACGATTCCCAGCAGGGGCCTCTTGTTACTCAGAGCTCAGCGTTAAAACACAGGCAAACAAGCGGAAATTATGTCAGAAAGTTGCGGGAGAGCCACTCCTTCCTCTCGCTGTCAGTCGACGTGAAGATCAAAGAAGAACGGGGAGCTTTAACGCACACATAAACATACAGAGCTGTTGAATACACACGCCATCGCACGACCTTGGGTTTGCATTTAACATTTAACCGCAGCCCAATTCTGCTGGAAATGTCAGACAGTGAATACATTACATAAAAAAGCCTTTGTAGAACTCTTGCTTTCACTAGCTGTGCATCTTTAAGCAGTCTCCGCCTGTCTTTTGTCTGCTCACCTTTAACAACTGCGTGGAAAAGAAGCCCTGATCGCTACTCGTATCACAGTGACACCATACGTCCTGATTTTATAGACTCGCAACACATGCTTTTCTGTGCGGCTGAAACCACTGCGTCAGATTCACCGTGTTATCCGATTGACAGAGACCGTGGAAGACGGGCGGCAGAAACGCAAATACATTGTTACAGATATAAGACATACAGCCATTACGTACAGGAATTTTCAACCAGATTTGCATTTTATGAAAGCAACATTAATGCTTGCAAGGCTGCAAAAGAATACATAAATATATTGAATCATATGCAATCCGCTTTAACAATGACAAGATCCTCAGCGTTTGTCATAAATGGTAAATATGTAAGGATGATTCACAATTCAAGTATGCAAACACTGCGATGATTTCACTGAATGCTGAAAATTTCATGTAAATCAATGGGTGATTTTAAAATGTATAGTCAAAAAGTCTAAAATGAATAGATAGTCTGTCTAAAAAGTCGATTTTAATTAAAATAGAGCATGTTAAAGGGTAAAATTATATTCTAAGTTTAAATAGAGTCAGAATCTAACCAGAATTGTAGAGTGATATCAATGCAGTGCTGCAAGTAAATGCTGTAAATGTGTTAACAAACAAGATCTCTCATGTGAGTTTTTAACTGAAATAAGCCTCCAGACCAGACTTGGTAAAGCCCTGCTTCCTCACAAGGCCTATCGGTCATTATTTCCATCATTGAGGTGTGCAGTGCGATCTGAAATTTAAGGGAAAAGGGCTTTTTTTGGATTTTGTCACCTGTGAATCCAGTGTCTTGTTATTTGTTGCAATGCCCTTGTACTCCCTATTATATCTTTCCATCAGATTTGAGTGTATAGTCCACTACCCGTATATGCTCCAGTTGTTTTAGTTTTGTTTGTCTCTCAGAGAAGAGGACCTCGATGGCTCTGCATAACTGCATCAATTAGTGTGTCCAGGTTTTTAAGCTGCAGAGGGTCTCTGCACATACTGACTTCATTAAAACACAAGCAAGGATGATCACACATACGAAAACAACTTAAGCTTGGCAACAAGCAGGCTGCTCAGTATGATAGGCACAAAGCAATTGATAAGACTTTACTGTCATGGACACTGCTCCTCCATCCTGACAGAAACACTGGCAGATGTTCTCAGGTCAGGTCACAGCTTCAGAACGGGTCAATGCTTTACAGGCAATACATCTCAGATTTGTTGATCGTGTACATATACTCTTATTAAATTATTTGTAGCAATTTCTTGTACATATATAATACATATATATCCTAATACATATACACTCACCGGCCACTGTATTAGGTACACCTGTCCAACTGCTCGTTAACACTTAATTTCTAAGCAGCCAATCACATGGCGGCAACTCAGTGCATTTAGGCATGTAGACATGGTCAAGACAATCTCCTGCAGTTCAAACCGAGCATCAGTATGGGGAAGAAAGTTGATTTGAGTGACTTTGAACGTGGCATGATTGTTGGTGCCAGAAGGGCTGGTCTGAGTATTTCAGAAACTGCTAATCTACTGGGATTTTCACGCACAACCATCTCTAGGGTTTACAGAGAATGGTCCGAAAAAAAAAAAACATCCAGTGAGCGGCAGTTCTGTGGGCGGAAATGCCTTGTTGATGCCAGAGGTCAGAGGAGAATGGCCAGACTGGTTCGAGCTGATAGAAGGGCAACAGTGACTGAAATAACCACTCGTTACAACCGAGGTATGCAGCAAAGCATTTGTGAAGCCACAACACGCACAACCTTGAGGCGGATGGGCTACAACAGCAGAAGACTCCACCGGGTACCACTCATCTCCACTACAAATAGGAAAAAGAGGCTACAATTTGCAAGAGCTCACCAAAATTGAACAGTTGAAGACTGGAAAAATGTTGCCTGGTCTGATGAGTCTCGATTTCTGTTGAGACATTCAGATGGTAGAGTCAGAATTTGGCGTAAACAGAATGAGAACATGGAACCATCATGCCTTGTTACCACTGTGCAGGCTGGTGGTGGTGGTGTAATGGTGTGGGGGATGTTTTCCTGGCACACTTTAGGCCCCTTAGTGCCAATTGGGCATCGTTTAAATGCCACGGCCTACCTGAGCATTGTTTCTGACCATGTCCATCCCTTTATGGCCACCATGTACCCATCCTCTGATGGCTACTTCCACCATGTCACAAAGCTCTAATCATTTCAAATTGGTTTCTTGAACATGACAATGAGTTCACTGTACTAAAATGGCCTCCACAGTCACCAGATCTCAACCCAATAGAGCATCTTTGGGATGTGGTGGAACGGGAGATTCGCATCATGGATGTGCAGCCGACAAATCTGCGGCAACTGTGTGATGCCATCATGTCAATATGGACCAAACTCCCTGAGGAATGCTTCCAGCACCTTGTTGAATCTATGCCACGAAGAATTGAGGCAGTTCTGAAGGCAAAAGGGGGTCCAACCCGTTACTAGCATGGGGTACCTAATAAAGTGGATGGTGAGTGTATATACATATACAGTATATATATATATTCACACATGCTCACATATACTGTATATAAATACAATAATATATATATATATATATATATATATATATATATATATATATTAGTGTTTTCTTGATATATATATATATATATATATATATATATATATATATATATTATTGTATTTATATACAGTATATGTGAGCATGCGTGAATAATATATATATATATACACAGACACGCGGGGACACACACAGACACACGCGCGCACACAAAAATAATATATAAATATAATAATATATATACACACACATATACAGTATGTAAATGAAAACTTTTATGTTAGATGCGAATAATTGCAGTATGCAGTATTGCTCATGTAGATAAAATGTTGTATATGTATTTTGTAATAAGTTATTCAATTTAAAAATAAAAACTATTATAAAACAAAATTATATATATATATATATATATATATATATATATATATATATATATATATATATATGCATTTAAAAACACAAATAATAATAATAATAAGACAATATTATGATGATGATAATACATTACTAGATTTTTATATAATTATATTTTAAATATTATATGTAAAAATATGAAAAAATATCTAAAATAAAAATATATCTGTATTTATAATTATTATTGTTGTTATATATAAAAAATATATATATATATATATATTTAAAATATTATTTTATAAAAACATTTTAGCAATATATTAATGTACGTAAGATTTTTTTCTAGTGTGGGCAGTGAAAATATAATGACTATGCCAGCAAAAAAAAATAAAATCCTTATTGTTGAGCACGGTCACATGGGTTTTATGGCCTTATTTCAGTGACTTAAATTTTTGTTTTTTTTTACAAACCACGAATAAACGTCATTTTCTCAAAACTACAAACTTTTAAATGCATGCTGCTCACATATTATCGCAGCAGAGTTTGTGCTGAATACAGTGTAATCAGACTTTAGCCATGAAAATGTTATAAGTAACAGAAATAAGCACAAATATCAGGGCATGTCAAAACACCTCCAGGGCCCGGAAAACCCCTCAGACCCCAGAGGGTTAATAACTGGAAAGGAAATGCATGAAGTCCAAACAGAGTGGACGGACATAGACCATCATCTCTTACCCGTAGGAGTGACTGAGACTCTTCCTTGGCGCTTTTGCCCTCAGTCGAGGTTGGGAACTGCTGTCCGGCTTTCTCTCCGCTCGCCGGCGTCCCCGGCAGAAAGGCTTTGGCATCAGCGCTGAGGCTGAAGATCAGTCCCGATGAGTCTCGAAGCTTCTGCTGGTCTTTAACCCCCGAGGTCACCGCGTTCAGAAGACCCAGTGTGGATTGAGGGAACGGGGCAGGGCTTCCCCTAAGGATCTCCCCAGCGCGCTCTTTAGGGACCCACACCAGACTCTGCACGTGTTGCTCTCCGCCCCGGACTCCTTCAAACCAGCCCTTCTCCTTCTCGTCCTGGGCCTCGCTCTTCACGGGCAGCGTCTCGGCTCGGCTGGGCTCTGGGGTCACCAGGCTGTAGAGTTTCAGATCACCTTTGCTCTCCTCTTTGATGCGGAGGGTTGAAGGGGCCGAGCATCCGTTGGCAGGAGCAGAAGCTGGATCTGTGGGGTCCTGACAGTGGACCGAGTTAAAGTGATCCAGCAGAGCCGAGGTGTCCGTGGCAGTGAAACTACAACGCCGACAACGACAGCAGCCGTGAACTCTCCTGCAAAGAGGACAAGAGATGGTCTCAGGGATCATGTTTATCATTCTTAAAAGATCAGGAAACCGCCGTTTCGCCTACTACCCCTAGAGAGCCATCTAACAGACGAATGCACGTCACGACTACGTGTATACTTTCTCCTAATCTGACGTCTCTGCCCTCCTGAGCTAGGTCTGAATCTCTGTAATGTTGTGTAATTACGTTTAAGTCAGCTATTTTCGTCTGCATAATGGCTCTTTGTTCTGTTCCAAATAAAGGAAACAAAGAGCTGCTCAAAACTCTCGCTAAACGAACAGACTGCAAACCTGTAGGTAAATGAATGTGACATTCCCTGCAGAAAAAACAATGATTTTCTACAAGTGTGTACTTTCTGTTGGAAATCGACTACTGTCAAACTGACACCCCACCCAAAAAAAAACATGTTTATTTTATTTGCATCAGTAGATGTGCTTGGACAATGGCCATTCATTGATAAGTTTGGCTTCACATGCTAAGCGTACCGCAATGAAGTGTTTACATTGAATAAGAGGTTTCGAAAGCAAAAAAAGTCCTTAGTGTTGATAGTTCAAGGCAGGGCAAATCATGTTATTAATACCTTTTTTCAAGATCTCTAACATGCTCATCAAGTATCATAGATTCAAAGGCTGGCATTTATGATGTTGTATAAATGAAGACCCTTTATTTTTATATTTACAACAGTAACTCTAGTATCTAATCCAACAAGACTAAAAATGACTTTAGAGACAGGGTTGAAACTCTGTATTATGTGCACCTAGGATCAATATTATTTATTTATTTATAAGTTTGGGGTCAGTAAGATTTAATTTTTTTAAGAAATTTATATTTTTATTCAGCAAGTACACATTTAATTGACCAAAAGTGACAGTAAAGATATGCATGATGTTACAAAATATTTCAATTTCAAACAAATGCTGTTCTTTTGAACATTCCATTCATCAAAGAACAACGTTTTCTGAACGTTTCAATTATAACAATAATCATAAATGTTTCTTGAGCAGCAAATCATCACATTAGAGTGATTTCTGAAGGATCATGTGACACTGAAGACTGGAGTAATGATGCTGAAAATTCAGCTTTGATCACAGGAATAAATTACAGTGTAAAATACATTAAAATAGAAAATATAGATATTTTAAATTGTAACAATATTTCCCAATATTACTGTTTGTACTGTAATTTTGATCAAATAAACAGCCTTGGTGATCCAGATTACCGGTGTGTGTGTGTGTGTGTGTGTGTGTGTGTGTGTGTGTGTGTGTGTGTGTGTGTGTGTGTAGAAATCCATCTAAATGCATTAAATGTGGCATCTTCGTGCTCTTTCTTCTCTCGCTGTTTATCCATCTTTCCGAAGCAAAAGCTGTGATGATGTTATCATAAATGCCCACTGGAGCCCTATCCATCAAACATAATCTCAGTGCAAGATTTTCCTTATATTATGAAAAAGTCCAATCAGCTGAAAAGCTAAAAAAAAAAAAAAAAAAAAAAAAAATCTGAGATCTGTTACCCGGTAAACAGCCTCTCACAATCTGACTCGGTGCCGAACCGGGATGGATAAAGAGCAGGAGAAGACGAAAGAGAGCAAAACAGCTAGATGCCATCTCTGCCCATCTAGACAATAAACGAGGGACCGAGTGGAAAAGTGCTTTTCATCATTGCTGCTGCCTGACTTTCCCAGCATGCACTGCTGTAATTTGTCCCTCCTAGGTACAGGGAGGCAGGGGCAGATCAAACACTGGTGCATTTCAGCGACCGGTGAAGTGTGAGAAAGCGCACAATCCGTTGCATTTACCTTTGATTACACACAACACAATGTTTACACATCAGAAATACTTTTTTTTTTTTTAAGCATTAGGTACACATAAACAAGTATTACTTTGCAAAGTCTGAAAAACTTCTTTAGCTAGACCAAAATGTCAACAAAAAAAAAGAAGCAACCTATAAATATTGTCTCTTTTTTCCATATTTTAGATAAAGGTAATTTAAAAAAACACTTGCACATGTAGAAATAAATGGACATCTGAAGACCATATAAACGTCATGAAGTTGTTTTATGAGGACCAGTTACCATAAACGACAGACACACAGATACATTCAGTTATCATTAATCAGTACCAGACAAAACTAGCTACTTCAACGCCCCCCCAAGACTCGACTGTTCTCCAACAAAGCACGGGCTGCTTCCAAAACAAATCGTATTCTTTGGTCCCTGACACGGAGCATAAATATGTTTGTCAAACCCTGAAACCCAGAACTGATTGTTTTCTGGCATGAGTTCTGGAAACAGTGAAGTTTTTAAATTGAGTAGTTGACACGATTCTTTATCCTAACACAAACTTAATCATACATGTTTATATCCTACACTGACATTCCAGTTATTTGCTAAAATGTTAAAAAACAATTGCAGTAAATGCTTTAATGACAAATCATAAGTAGATCACAACATTTTATATTATAAATACAAAATATGTGACAGTAAAGAATTTTACATTGTTACGAAAAAAATCTATTTCAAATAAATGCTGGTTTTCTTTTACTTTCTAATCATTAAAGAATCCCTCAAAAAGTATCAAGGTTTCCACAAAAATATTGAGCAGCACAACTGTTTTCAACATTGATAACAATATGAATATGTTATTTGCTTCTTCCAAAATCATCATATTAGAGTGATTTCTGAAGGATCATGTGACTCTGAAGACTGGAGTAATGATGCTGAAAATTAAACTTCTAATTACATTTTAAAATGCATTAAAAATAGAACACAGCTATGTGAATTTGTTATAATATTTATTTTGCTTGATGATTAAACTAAAATGCTTCTGCTTAGTATTAATATTACGGAGTAGACATTTAAGTTCTAATTAAAACAGTTATATTAAAACGGTTATTATATGCATGTATGTATATACGGTACCCTGATATATATATATATACACCTGACTTCTCTGAACATCTGTTAATGTCAATCACAAGCACAGTGCATTACTACAGTAATTATGACTATTTCCTCTAATAAGTTTTAATTAAAATGCTGATAGCTTGTCACATTTTCTGTGATGTTAAGAAAACACATCAAGGCCATTAATAAAATAAATAGTTAATTCCAGCTGCATCTGCTTGATAATGAGGTGCATGTAGCATTACTGAAAAAGCTCATATTAGATATAAGATATAAGAGCTGTCAACGCCACCAAAAAACAAGAAGAGAAATCTTTCAATATTTAAAGATGCACAACACAGTAGATCGTTCAAAAAGCCAACCATCTGAGGAATCATCAGTTGTTGTAATAATAAATAAATATAAAACATAACACAACATCAACGTCGGACTGGCTTTTCGGAGAATAGACCTCCAGTAGAGATGGCTTTTTCTCCCTCAGTTCCCAACTCTAATAAGCAGGCAGTAAAAGAGATAGTTTCATGTCATTCCACTGGGTCAAAAGAAAGATTTAGAAACGGGAGGTAGAGAGTTTGTCTTTTGTACACTCTCAGACTGAAGCAGAGCAGTAAACACTGTATAAGGGGGCAGAATTAATCTGCCGAACCAACAAGAATCATGTAACCATTCAAAATTGTACAAGCATAAGTGATTAAGATTATGTACCGAACCAGATTTAATGCTACCTCCCCTCCTACACTATAATTTCCTCAATGCTTTCAATTTAATTGCAATCACAGGTTATAGATGCAATTTTCCAGCTTTTTTTTCCCCTTTTCATTTTGCAAAGCATCAAAACAGCATCATCGATTTAGGGGGGAAATACTTGAAAACATGAAAAAACGAATGAGCACCAATATCGATGTCGATAACGGCACTGAGTGGCAGTAATTTGCGCTTGTGAACATGAAGGCCTTTAGCTATGCACCAGCACACCGGCTCAATATCCATGACATTACAGTGGAGAGGGGAGAATGGGACAAGCGTAGGGTCGTTCCCCTGACCGGGTGACAGAAAAACTCGACAGAGAAGAATCTCAGAAGGGGGTGAAAGTGCGAGACCGACACTCATTCGGTCTCCAGAAGGAAGCAAGGAGTCCTCATTAACAGAATCGGTAGGAGACCGAAAGGTTTCAGTCGTGGGCCTTAGGCAACAAGATGCCTTACAATGACATTAAACGGGATAAAGACTTGAAAACTTGTATTATCGCTCCGTAGAAACAAAACAAAGGCTCTTACACACCGGTGTTTACTTTATGCTACAAAGCCATTGATTTCAATGGGAATTATTCATGCATTCATGCTTGATTTCAAAATCTCTTTCCATCCTCAAAATGGATCTTAGATAATATAGTAAAACATTCCTAGAAGCTGGTGGATTTATTTCGGGATTCACTCATGTTACAATGTTTAATGATGTCTGAGGTAAAAGAAAATCAAAACATTTGACATTGTATTTGCCTTCCCTTATTTTTCAAAGTAGAAAAAAATTCCCGAAAATGTCCTAATTAACAACAAGAAAGTTAGATAAGTGATTGACAAATTGACAAATGAAAATATTCTGGCAAAAAATTAGGTTTCGGCCAAAATAGTTTTGGAGGGTCGAATTCATTAACCGAAAAATAACTTTTAATTAGCACTTCATCAATGACGCATTTTGACTGTTTTAAAGGGATAGTTCACTCAAAAATGAAAACTCTGTCAGTAATTACTCTCCCTCATGTTGTTCCAACCCCGTAAGACTTTCGTTCATCTTTGCAACACAAATGAAGATATTTTTGATTAAATCTAAGTGCTGGATCACTCCTCCATAGGCTTCTATGTTATTACATTCTGCCGGCCCAGAAAGTTAGTAAAGACATCGTTAAAATAGTCCAAGTGACTACAGTGGCTCAACCTTAAGTTTATCAAGCGACGAGAATACTTTTTGTGCGCAAAACCCCCCAAAATAACGACTTTATTCAACTATGAATCTTCTTCCGTGTGGGCCTCGAGTGAGTTCATGAGAGCCACGACGCATGCGCGAGAACTGAGAAGATAAAAATGATACCAAATTAGCAATATGTAAATTTAGTTTAGTTTACTACGACTGCTTTACAATTGAGAACAGGACACCCTGAACAGCATACCAAGTTCAACTACTGGGGTGGCAGTGGCTCAGTGGTTGTCTACAAACCGGAAGGTTGGTGGTTCAATCCCCGGTTCCACCTGACCAAGTATCGAGGTGTCCACAGCTGCTCCCGGTGAGCTGGATGGTGCCTTGTATGGCTGAGACCGCCGTCGGTGTATGAGTGAGTGAGTGAATGGGTGAATGTGAGGCAAATGTAAAGTGCTTTGGTGGCCAAAAAATTCCCAGTGCTGCAGTGTGGCAATAAATTACAATAAACCCCCAATTTTTACACCCAAAGGTAATCATCAACAAGCTATATGCCATTTGAGGTCAAATATGTATAAAAATGTCCTAATTAACAACAAGAAGGTTAGAAAAGTGATTGACAAATTGACAAATGAAAATATCCATTGGGTCTGTGAAAGCGCTATATAAATGCAGTCCATTTACTGAAATTGTATTTTTGGTTCAGTGTTTTTGGCTAAATTAAAACTTGAAATTCATATCAGCGCATCACTACAGTAGCCGTCCAATCTTGCAGAGGTGAAGAATGTAATTTTGTCATCTGAGCTGTCTGACTGTGACTCAGCCAATGGCGTGAGTTTGGGGGCGGGACTCTCTGCTGATCCGACCAATGGAGGATGAGTGTTTGAAATGCAAAGATGTGCAGATATTACACACTCCACTTTTTCTGAGTGAATCCCACAATGAGCTAAAGTCCGAAACCAGCATGTCCAAAATCCAATGCAGTATATTCTCAGCTCCTGCACGTAAAAGGTCTCCCTTTCCCGAATTGGAGGGCAGCGTGATATATTGAGTGCGCACTGGATCGGGTGGGCACGAGGTGTGGGAGGCTACGGCATCAATATCAGGTTCACGTTCGCGGTGGGTGGGTTGCTGTTTGGAGACTAGAGGGCAGGATTCTGCTCATAAATCTACACTATAGCGAGGTGTTCAGGAGAGACACATACGCACACTGGAAATATTATGTATCATTGATTCGACAGACCACACAATCCCTCACACGCACACACAAGAGAGGTCAACGAATGCTTCCACGCAAAGAAACCGGACACCATGGCACAGATGTTCATACAATAACATGGAAGACACAACCCTGCAAACATGCATGCAGTAGCCTATAAACTATCGCCAAGTGTACACAACATTCTCATGCTCCCAGTAAGCCTGCATGGGGAAAAGTAGTTTAAAACAAAATATGACATGCACATTCTCACTTGCACACACACACACTCGGTACGGTCTGAGCTGAGAAGCAGGAGCTCTCCAGGGAACCCATACAGGTCTGATTTCTGCTCTCTCCTCGCTGGTTCCCGGCTGTGGGCTCTGAATACAAACAGCGCCTTATTCAGAAAGGCCGCACGCACAGGCTGAAAACACTCGGCTCCACGTCCACCTGAAACAACCAGCCCTGGGCATCTGGATCATGATGGACGTCACTCAAGGCTTAAGCACACACAACCCTTCACACAGGGGACAGGTGGGTGTATGAGGCCTTTAAATTCACAGTTTCCTGACACGAGCGCCAACTTGACAAATGATTCCTTCGCCAGGATCTTGGACAAGTCAGATTAGACTGTTGATCATTTAACAACACTTGAACTCGTGGAATTACTGAAAAAGTTCAAATAGTAGGAAAAATGTGTCTGCCATGCAGCTACAGTATGTGTAACTTATTTGTCTTATCTTATGCACGTACAATGAATTATGCACAGGTTGGAAATCGATTCTTATTAAAAAAATATTGTAAAATATTGAGACTTATGACATTTGATTCCAATGAACTGTTCTGGAATGTCAGTTGTGGATGAAACGCATTATAAAATATGCAATACACACATTAGAGCCACTTTAAACTCGCCACTGTCGTGACAATTGCCTTGTATTTTTTGTCAGCCTGCACAAGAACCAATAATCAACTTGAGCGTGCAATTCATTGTTTCCTGTGATTTAATATATGCATACATCTGCAATTTAAAGACTTGTATTTTTGTGTGTATCTCTCTAACCAAGTAAATGCAAGGTTGGTTAAGAAGAAATAAAGTCAGCTACAATGCCAGATGTCATAAATGTGAATGGATAATTACAAAAATTACAAAAACTGTATATCACTATTGATTTCTGAAGTTTTTATTGTTCTGCCATCTGAAATCTGCAATCATCTGATCATTTGACAAAAGTTTGCTCACAGTACTGAATTAATCCCTGTTCACCAAAAACAGATTTATTAAATGGAATTTAGTATGACAGCAATTTAGCATTTAGAATAGTCATAATGTTATGTGAATATGTAGGAAATTGCTTAACTGATTCTATTGTTCTCCTTTGTAAGACACTTTGTATAAAAGCATCTGTTAAATGATTAAATGTTAAATGTGAAACTGAAAATAGATTAAACATTTCAAGAATTTGAATTTCATAAGAAAGAATTAACCACATAATACAATGAAATAAAGTATATGGCCGTTTTGCATTAAAGTTTTGCTATTGGGTTCATTTTCCCGTGTAAACATCAGTAGTGAAATTGCTCAGAAGAAGTTCTTGCACGTAATATAGCACAGTATACTATAATATCAAACACATGTGGCATTGAGGTGGTTTGGTGTATTTACACAACATTTATATTAGATTTAGCAAAGTGCCTTTCTGTTCTCTTTCTACTGTGCCAAACTCAAGCGGACATATGGATTTCAGCGGTGCAGTAAACTCATTTTTATCAGTAAATTCAAACCGGCACATGTAGACATGCCTGTAAACTCTGGCAGAAAATGGAGAGTAATTGAGATCTTATGTGAAGGTAAAGCAGAGCCACGCTCATCCGCGCCGTACGTACCACACAGATGGTGAAAGAAAGAATATAGAAAGGTATAATAGATTCCCACATGTACACGCTTAATGGACATATGCACGCACACACACACACATGAAAACAAGCACTGAAGTGCACTCACATTTACATGCACACCTGGCCTCAAGACAAGCTAAATCAGAACCAATGAGGGACCGCTGTAAGATAAGTTATTCCTGACGTTTAGCATTTTCAGTTTATTCAGCTGTGTTGCTCGACTTCAAGTAAAAAAGTGCAAAAAGAAAAAAAGAAAACCTGTTACCTATCAGTACGAAAGCAAAACCTCCAACACAGAAACAAATGTGTAACACAAGCTCGCTGGAGTTAATCAACAGCTGCTTTCACTGTCCAATGCTATTGTGCTACAATAAGATTTTTAATATCATTAAAAAATATTTAATAAATGTATATATAAAAAGTAATATACAATATAATATTGCAGAAATGAAAATAATGAATTAAAACATATCAAAATATGAAATAAGTATTTTAAAAGATCCAATATTACGTTTAATAATGTATCATATTTATATATTTAACAAACTGAGGTAATGTGATGCATTCCAATGCTAAACAATACGTTTGTGAAGATAATATTAATGGTATTTGCCCGCACAAAACTCAACGCCTCTAGCTTAAGTCATATTAGCAAAATTTTGTGGTCAAAAAAAGGTCCGTTGTCTATTGTCAATAGTGTAACTCACACAGAAGTCACTTTCAACATAAGTTGTATGTTAGTAAATGCAACATGCTAGCTTGAACCTGTTGCGGAATCTGCATGGGAAAACATTTCGCCTTAATGTGAAATTCCAGTTACACTGTGTAATTATACATTTAAGTACTGAGTAATAATAAACTACATGTACTTACTACAGGGTTAGGTTCAGGATTGGAGTTGGTTTAGGGTTAATTGCATGTAATTATGCATTATTTGCAGATAGTAACTACATGTAAAGTGTAACAAGGACACTGTAAAATAAAGTGTTACCCAAATTCCTGTTCGTGTGGACTCCTACTGAAGTGGCTGGATTTTGCCATTGAAAATTGACTGATCAATGGGTGGTCGCAAAGAAATTGAAATGCAGTTACTAGACGGTAACTTACAGACCCAATCCTATGAGCCCAGCCTCAAGACCACTCGATGTGGTTCGGGTCACTCCATGTTTATAGCACAAATAGAATCTTTTGTAACATTATAAATGTCTTTACTGTAACTTTTGATCAATTTAATTCATCCTTGATGAATAAAAGTATTGATTTATTTTATTTATTTCCCCCCAAAAATAATATAAAGATTCTTACTGACCCCAAACTTTTGAATGGTAGTGTTTAATGTTACAAAAGCTTTCTATTTCAGATAAATGCTGTTTTTTCGAACTTTCTATTCATTAAAAAATCCTGAAAAAAAATGTAAATAACTGTTTTCAACATTGACAATAATGAGAAATGTTTCTTGAGCAGCAGATCCTCATATTAGAGTGATTTCTGAAGGATCATGTGACACTGAAGACTGGAGTAATGATGCAGAAAATTCAGCTTTGATCACAGGAATAAATTACACTTTACTATATATTCATATAGAAAACAGCTGTTTAAAATTGTAATAATATTTCACAATATTACTGTTTTTTTGGGGGGTTTTTTTATCAAATAAATGCAGCCTTGGTGAGCAAAAGAGACTTATTTTAAAAACATAAAAAAATCTTACCGATCCAAAACTTTTGACTGGTATTGTATATACAGGTGAAACTCGAAAAATTAGAATATGGTGCAAAAGTTCATTTATTTCAGTAATTCAACTTAAAAGGTGAAAATAATATATTATACAGACTCATTACATGCAAAGTGAGATATTTCTAGCCTTTATTTGTTATAATTTTGATGATTATGGCTGACAGATATGAAAACCTTTGGGGTTTTCATAAGATATCTATATAATATATTAGTTTCACCTTTTAAGTTGAATTACTGAAATAAATGAACTTTTGCACCATATTCTAATTTTTTCGAGTTTCACCTGTATATATAAAAAAAGATGGATCTGTTATGCAATGTTACCTGTAGTGACGAAAGATCTCCTCCTCCACTTCAGTGAGGAAATGGCACTTAGTGCAGGCGTATTCTCCGGGATGATCCCGCCCTGGTCCCGCTCCTCCATCCCCCGATCCCTCCTCCTCTGGCTTGACTTCCAGTAAGGTGTGAGAGGTGTGTGCGCTGTCATAGTGCAAGAGAAGCAAGTCAATATCAGTGGAGGTGAAAGGGCACTGGTCACACAGGTGTGTGACGGACCCTCGGGGAGCTGGCGGGGACGGGGACGGGGTCGTTCCTCCAGATGTCAGTTGCAAAAGAAGAAGAGCACAGTGTGAACAGGAGCTCTTTCGGCAAGCGAAGGGGTACGAGATCTCGCCCAGGTGCTTCTCGGGGGTGCAGAGCCCACGCGGGCAGAACGGGCAGTGTTTAATGGTGCACTTGTGAATGCTGTGAACCCGCTGGTAGTGATGCAAAAGCGGAGCGACGACGATGACCTCCGGTCCGTGTGTCATTGAGTAACGGAAGTCGCAGAACTGGCAATTATAACTGGTTACTACAGTTTCAGGGTCGCCTGTTGCTCCAGTCTTCTCTTTTTTCCGTAAATGTGAGTTTCCGTCACGTGTGTTTCTGTCCCTCTCCACTGGGCTTCCCTCCCTGACGGCCGCCTGACCGTGTCTTTTCTCATAGTGCTCTAGAAGCCTAGAGGCACTGGCGGATTCGCAACTAAAGCTGCAATACTTGCACCAGTAATACGCTGCGGGAGCGTCACCTTCAGTGAGGCTAGGAGAGTCTGATGCACGGATCGGGACAGAGTATCCAGCAACTGAGTCATCTTCGGCCCTTACCGCCACTCGATCCGCCCACTTTCCTTGCTCATCCGTCCCAATCCGCGGCATGCAGTTCCCCTTCCGCTCAGTCGAGGACTTGTCGTCGAGGTTGGGGTTGAACGGAGGTGGACTCTTCATCTTGTTGGGGTGCGTTGCAAGGAAATGCTGCTCGAGGTCTACAGAGGAGCTTCCCATGTAGGTGAAGTTGCAGAACTTACAGCGGAAGTACTTGGTGTTGCCCTGACAATCTTGCGTCTTCCTCCCAATTCCGATAAAGGTGCCGGCTAACGTTACCTGTGAGAGCAGGGAGGTTGAGAGGGGGGGTGACAAAGAAAGAAAATGAGATAAAGGGAAAGAACAATCATCCGTGAGTTACAGAGAATTACAGAGAAATAGAAGTCTGATATAATAAGACAGACAACAGACTTTCAATAACCCTCCCAATCTCCAAGACGAGGCAGCGGTTATCACCACACAAAGGCAAATCACATTTTATGTTCTTATTACTTCTCAGCGCTGAGAATTCGCTGAAAATCCTCCAGCGAGCAGATGGGGAACATGTGAAACCTGTAGAAGAGTGGAAGAGTAAAGCACCCATGCATGCAGAGACGAAATTGATCTTTTCTGATTAATAATATCCAGGTGTGATTTTAGTTCTGATACTTTACGAAATGAAATCTCTTAAATCAGTTTAATTGCACGCATATTAAAAAACACAGACATGCAGATCAACGGCTTAAGAAGATGCAATAAAAGTCCAGCCTATAGGCATGCATATGGAATATATAGCTGGCAGTCACAGTCAGAAGAGAGTATGAGTGGGAGGTCTTGAGCTTCATACGCACTGTGGGGAATTCAACGTCATGCTCCAGACAAAACACTCAAGGAATGTCACAGCGCAGACAGACCCTTTCCCCTGAGCAGCCCCTGAGCTGTATGTTCAAGCAATGATTAAATAAACACCCACTGCGAAGCGTAATGTGTGCTTGACTGTAATTCTACACATGCATATTACAGATACAAAGTGGACCAATTTAAAGTCTCAGCTGGTTTGCTCTGTATCACCTGTCTGAGCAATTGAGCAACTGAATTTACAACTTTGTCTGCTAAATGAGTAGATGTAAACGTAAGCAGACTGCACTTGTGAATATTTTTTCTCAAAAGATATTTTTTACATTATGGGTTGGAAAAAACCTATAAAATATCCTGCATAACAATAAATGATCACAACTAAGGCAGCTCAGAAAAAGAAATATGATACACATCAAACTAAATGCAATTATTATTTATTGTTAATGAAAATAATACAATTAAATAAATAAAAAACTGGTATTTAAAATACCTAAAAACTAGGTATTTTGTCCAAAATGTATATTTATACACACTGGAGTTTTGCGATTTTATAATATTAAATAAATAAACATTTAATATAAACATTAAATATATATTTATATATAAAGAGTATATTTTAAAAATATTATTATTATTACTAAACTATTTCATGCATCAATGAGTTAGCAACATCATTACATCTGGCTGGTAAACTGGGCAAAATCCGCCCTGCACCGACTCAAGCTAAACGCATCCAAACTTGGCTCCTTCCGCAGAAACCCAACTTAAATATGCCGCTTAAATTGTAAACATGACATTGTTGAAGTGAAGAGTGAAACCGTGCTGAAAGTTGGGCAGATAAATGACTATGACATCTGTTCATTACCCATCGTTTAAAATAAATCGACTGCTGTGTTTTCACTGGCTCCCCTCACCAGCTTCCCTACGCTCTTTTTCCCCCCTTTTTTCATTGGGAAAATGAGAAATCGCAGTCGTCGATATTACTGCATGGAAAATTCCACTAGGAACGAATTCTGAATAGACTCATTATTCAAACTTTTTTCCTAAGAATTTAAACGGTATTACGACAATTTGTAGACAGGCTGATGTTGAATTGAAAAAGATCGTGGCCGGTGTTATTAGAAGAGAAAAAAAAACCTCAGGTACTCTAAGCTGCGCTGTGTGCTTGCTTGATTGAGTACATGCACATGTGCAAAGCAGGCAACTGTTCATAATGGTCCATTTAAACATGATACAGTGAGACTGGTGCCACGATAAATCAGCCAAAAGTCACAGAACAAAGCCAAATACAGTGTGCCAGCATGATCCACACTAATCTCCTTCACATTTTTTGTTTGTTTGTTTTTATAAATCCTAAATCACCAAGGTGATATGACAAATGACGCTTGTATTTCAATTTCAATGGAGCTGCTCGATTGCCTATTCATGGCGTTATTTTAAAACACACGCATGAACGAATGCACTAGGGCTAGTCGAAATTGCAGAATTAATTCAGCCCGTGTTCATCAGTGTGTGAGTTTCTGCGTGCGCATGACTTTGCATGCATCATATACGGTTACCATGCATCTAGTGGTTTTATTCTGTGACATAAATTGTAAGTTTCACTGTTGCATGTGCATGCATCATTTTTAAGCATTAATGACCCATGGGTCTGTGCTCCAGAACATAAGGAGGCGCCTTGCTTTCTACATAGGCAGCTGCCGTACAAGACAGCATCTTGACTGAAATGGGCTCTACATGAGCGCCAACTCCTGCGATGCAAACTCGGAATCAACATGCACCAATGCTACATTTTTCTAATTGTCATAATCCTTTGTTAACAAACACGTATTTGTTACTTCAATAAGCTCATTGTTTCTGCCTTAAATGATTACATTGTTTAAATTAATACATTTTTAGCTAACTGTGAAATTGTATATGTACATTTCTGAAATGCATAACTTAGACAGTTATCTCTGATAACGGATCACTCTAAATTGTAATGTGGACTGTTTTCTGTAAAGCTGCTTTGAAACGATGTGTATTGTGAAAAGCGCTATACAAATAAATGTGAATTGAATTGAATAAGGATATGTGCTTATGCATATGTGCTATGCATACATATACATAGCACATATGCACTACCATTAGTATTGTTAAAGTGTATTTAGAAACATTTCATCCCTTGGAGATTACCTGCACGTCGTAGGTGCCGTTGAGTAAGGTGGACCTGGGCGACCCTGCTTCTGCCACGGATCCGCTCTGAGCCGATTGGCCGAGGAGGCGCGCTGAGTCTTTGGCCTGTGACTGGGCTGTGAACTGCACCATGTTGTGTAGTGCCAAAATCTTATTGTCCAGCTCTGCGTCTTGCCGCGTCCGGTTGTGCAGGCCCAAATGGTACTTACGAAAGTGCTTGATCAGGTCCGTGGGGTCATTGCCGTAGTAGCCGTACCCACAAATGTTGCACTTAAAGTCTTGTAGTTTGGGTGAGGTGGGTGGAGGTGCTCCTGTCTCAGCTCCCAGAGGACTAGGGGCGTCTTCCGCTCCCCCGATCGGCCTCAGTGGATGAAGAGTGACAGGAGGGACTTTAACTTCGACTGGAGCACCACAAGGGCTGACAGAGCCCAGGAAAACGAGTGGGCTGTGTGTGTCCTCTCCGTTACTGACGATGACGCCGCCCAACCGTGTGTTTGGCCTCAGATCGATACGCTCGTCCTCCCCGTCCACTCTCTCTCCCGGGTCAGAGGTTGTTGGGGAGTTGGCGGAGTCCAGCGGTTCGCTATCAGTGCCCTCGCGGCTGGAGTAGGACGCTGCCAGGTTGTGGCCGGAGTAATGTACGTCAGGTCTGTCTGGTTTGATGGGGCCAGGAGAGGACGGCTCCTCCTGCTCTTCGGGCTCTGAGGCCTGGCTCCCCGTGTTCCCGCTCTCTGGGCCCGTGGCCTCGGCCGCCACCGCCTCGCCTTCCTCTTCTTCACTGCCGAAGCTTCTCAAAGGGGGATTCTTTTTCCGCACCATATCTGCAACCCAGCGAAAGAGAAGACCAACGTTAATAACTAGACGCATTGTGATACGATTCCAGCAACAAGCAATTTGTCTGTCCACACCAGGCTACAACTACGCCTACAAGATGTGACAAAATCAATCACAAATCACAGTCAACCAGAAGGGAACTGGGCGTGTGACCAGAGTCTCTACATAATAAAATTCATAAATATTACCAGGGCTTGACATTAACTTTTTCTGCTCAGCAGCCACTGTGGCTAGTGGTTTTCTAAAGTTACTAGCCAGTCTGTATTTCACTGGCCACAAATTTGACATCGATACCATGGGGAAAAACATCATATAGGCTGCTGTCACTTTAAGACCTGACGCACGGATCTATTGTACTATTACACATCCGTTTACACATTCACTTAAAACAAAACTGACGTGAATTCTTGCCAAGACCGGCTTTTTGTCATTATTTTGTGTATTTGACTGTTGTTTAAGCACAATATACAGTTTAAGCAATGACAAAGAACTCAATTTAGTACAAGGAGGCTTTATGTGCGCACAAAATCTGAGGGAATGATTACAAATATGCTCAATAAGTGCAATCCCACTCTGAAATTCAAGCCCTGTAACAGCAAAAAATATTCATGCAATATTCAGAACGTCCTTGTTTCCTTCAAAATCTGAGGTGAATTATCCTCTGTCGCTTTTAATACAGCTATAAAGGTATTCAAACTCACATTCAATTCTTTTAACATTAAATAAAGCTCATAATCAGTACCTGAGATTATCATCGTCATAGTTTGTCGTTCCAGCCTTGGCGTCGGGGAAATAGAAACCATTTCTAAAACGACTCATTACGTATCGCCGTCGTGGCTGGTTAGGACAAAAACTCTGATTAACATGGAAAAGATGTCGCGGCGTCACGTCTGGTTAGGACACAGCGTTACTCAAGTAACGCACTCAATGTGTGGTTCTGTTTGCTTGCATGCTAAATACAACTTCGGAGCCAATGCACCTATTCTGCTCTCTGTAAAAGCTTTTTGATTGTTCTTTGATTTTCGAAAATCGGAGACAAAATGCCCTAGAAATGGTTCTCGTCTTCCAGCACAATCCATAAACAGCAAATGAGGTTCTAATATCAGTGACTATGTCGGTGCCGGCCTTTGTTGATGATATTTTAATGAATAAAATCTGTGCACTTATGTCACTGATGTGGTTTAGGGACACGCATTTGAATCAGTTACCAAAATCAAAGATGATAGGGAGAGAGAGAGAGAAAAAAAGTGGAATTTATAAAGTGATTCATAGCAAAAAATTTCCATCAGAACTCAATGAGGTCATGCGTGTTTGTTCATAGCAGGCAAATTGCACTATTAACTAGACTTTCCTTTGGCACAAACTGCACAAAAGTGAATTTCTGTGAAAACTTTAGCATAAGGCAACATAATTTTGCATTTGCGAGATGGTGTGCGCGTTGGCCACTTTCAATTTAGGGCAATTACAGTTTCTCCTGATTTAACAAAACAGGGGCCTGTCTTATTTCGACAGACCGTCGAGAGCAATTTCCTCATTTAGCCAGTGATGCAAATGGATATTAAATAAAGCAATTCATGCTTCGCAGAGGGGCCACACCTTAACCACAGCTAAGTTAATAAAAGTCTTGAGAAAATCTAATCACAAATATAACCACACCCTGTCAAATCACTCACAGCATCTCCTTCTCTGTGAATCTGAGGCTTCACAGCATCTAAACACACTACAGCCGCAGTGCTACCCGTTCAAAACTGAAATGGATTAGAAACACACCGGTCTGTGTCATATTACTACCGCTGAAAAGAGAGCGCATTTGAAGAAGATATTCATCCAAATATCGAGCGAGACTGATGGCAGCACAGATGTAACTAATGGCTGGTGTCGTCTTTTGAAAGCTTACATTCTTAAACTGTCATGAAACATCCAAAACTGCACATCGTTATTGTATCATATCAAGAAACGCAATCAAAGACATAACACTACATGCAGGCCACAGCATGATCTGAAACGTGTTGATGAGGACGACAAATAAACTAAATGGTAATTAGTAATTACCGCTCCACACAGCAAGATTACTCATTTGTTGGTTTTGTACACTAGTTTGTATGCCTTGCAAACAGGACAGGTCCCAACATCATGGAAAACCTAGAAATATATATGTATAGTCCAGTAAAAGTCAAAAGCATACATGGAATAAATAAATCTAAATAGTTTGATTTTAGTATGTTTTTAGCATTTGAGCTGACAGCACCACACACTGAAAACATAAATACATTTATAACTATTTATAGTATATATATATATATATATATATATATATATATACACACACAGTATATACTATAATATATAAAAAAAATTGTAATCACTGCATAAATTAGATACATTTCCATATTTTACATTTTATTAATTATATGATTGGGAGCAATTATTGTATTTCATTTTTGCCTAAGAAACTCTAACAAGACTATATGTATAGTCCAGTAAAAGTCAAAAGCATACATGGAATAAATAAATCTAAATAGTTTGATTTTAGTATGTTTTTAGCATTTGAGCAGACAGCACCAGACACTGGAAAAATAAATACATTTATAATTATATATATATATATATATATATATATATATATATATATATATATATACAGTATATACTATAACATATTACATTATTTTAATCACTGCATAAATTAGATACATTTCCATATTTTACATTTTATTTATTATATGATTAGGAGCAATTATTGTTAGAGCAAGAAACAAGACTATAAAAAATCATTTAAAGAAGTTCTCGCAACAAGTGTTTTTGTTTGGGTAGACTTTAACTTTTTTCTGATTAGTAATATTTGTTTTGAAACCCTTAATGATCTCATTATTTAACCGATGAGGGAAGCAAATTAAATATAAAAATACTTTTCTTTATTCCCAAATATTCTTCCTTACATACAAGTACTAAAATATTCATTGACAGAACCAGAATCATTAAGACGAATCAGAACCACAATCATAAAACCTTACGATTCCCAAGCCTCGTGAATATACATGTTTTTAGTTATGCTGCGACCCACAAGCCATTATTATGATAACTGAGCATTTGGGAGCAAAATCTTATTTTGAGGGGATTTTCAATAAATCAGTCGAATCAGTTTAAATCTAAACGATGTGATCCCTGCTTCTGTTTAATAAACTGTGGATCAAGTTAACTTAATTTTAAATTTGTATAACATATTAAGCTACTATTTGAGAGAGCCATTGATTTACTGAACTAGACGCACTTTCTCATTTTCCTTTCTAGAATAAAGGTACAGCCTTGCTATCAGGATCCAATACTAAGACGCATCTTAACCAACGTAGAAGGGGGAAAAAGGAATGGAGTGGGAGGACGAGAAAAGTTTTTAATACCTGATATGGTGCACAATTGCATTAAAACTTGCAGGAGAAGCAGTGAGACATTACCATTCCAGGCCGCCATCAGAAACCGAATAATCTGCTTTTATAGATCCCAGGCGTTTGCTGCGTTCCTGTACCAGTCGATTCAAATCTCTACTTCACTATTATCCACCCCCACCTCCTCCTTTCCTTTCCTTTATTAAACTCCTCTTCTGTTATTGTGCCTACTCAAGAACTTACTTAATAAAGTATAATATGCTCCTTGAAAAGGACAGAACAATCTATTGTCTTAATTAAAAAAGTAAGGGGGGTGAATGGTTGTCTGAATACAGGACTGTCCCTCGAGTGATCAGACACTAATGTTATCTAATGACAGGAGTCAAAGCTCAATTATAAGTGAGTATTACTACAATCAGACAGCGTACGAGAGTGTTAACTGAGTGTTACTTAGTGAAGAAGAATATTCCAGGGGGTCTTGGAGAAGAGAATTAACACAATGCTGTCATCAGCCACATGATTTAAAGCTACTATATTATGTTTTGACAGTTGTTTTTTTAATCAGAGAAAACTACCTGTCGACAGGCACTTCATCACGGTCATTGTGACATGGTGATGGAAAAGCTTTGTGTGCTTTAATCACACACATACGCAAAAAGAAAAGAAAAAAAAGCATTGTACGCACAAACAAAACTGACAACATTCCTGTGGAGAAAAGCGCTCGATGACAAGAGCAACGCATCAGGATCGTTCAATTAACAGATTTAACACGCCAGCTGATGCAAATGCTGCATGCTGAACAACACAATGAGTCATTTTTGCATGTATTGTGTGTGAAAAGCTCTAAATAAAATAAAAAATAAGTTTTCAAAACATGTTAAATCACACACAGACCCAGGCGTAACTGTTTCCCGCATTTTCTGTGTTAATATTTGGGTAATTATTATGACATCAGCATGATCCAAAATTAAAAAAAGCATGAATGATGGTCAAAAAAATTATTTGCTACATGAGTCAATGACAAACAAAAGTGTCCATGATAAAGAAAAAATAAGTAATGTTGTTTGCAAAACAAAACTTTAATTTGGTCAACTTTTTTTCAAATATTAATAATCAGTTTTGTTAAAATAACAGATCATGCCAAACTAATTAAATTCATTAAATTAAATTAAAACCATGCCCCTTGTATGGCTATATAATGATATATAAATAAATACATATATCTGTATATATTATAAAGACAGAGATATATTATGGACACACTTTAGATTAGGGTTCAATTCTCACTATTAACTAACTATATTAACTATGACTTTTGCCTCAATAAACTGCTAATAACTGCTTATTAATAGTTAGTAAGGTAGTTGTTAAGTTTAGGTATTGGGTGATTAAGGGATGTAGAATATGCTCATGCAGAATAAGGCATTAATATGTGCTTTATAAGTCCTAATAAACAGCCAAAATCCAAGTAATATGCATGATAATATGCAAAATAGTGAGAATTTGATCCTAAACTAAAGTGTTACCAATATTATATATGTATATCTACAAATGTCAAATCAGTGACTATACCAATTTTGGTATTTCACAACATCACAATGATCTTAAATGAAGATGAAAAGCAGATTGCTGAACAGTAAACTAATGCTGTGCATTAAAAACATAAAATATCCACAAGCTTCTCACAGGAAGCTCTCTGTGGAGAACTCAGCACCGGCCGGCTTGCTCTTGGCCCATCTCTAGTATCAAAAGGGCCGGCCACATACACACGCCACATACACACACAGCACCTCATTTGTGAAAAGGCAATGACTGCACGTGTCATATCATTGTCAAACCCATTTAGGAGATCCCATTTCAAAAACAACAACAAATACAGGGGATTTCCTCAGTCATGTGGGCGTCTGGTCAGCGCTGATGACCCTTTTAGAGGTGGGGTTTGACTCAAGCAAGAGGCCAGACAGGGTCCAGGTGGTTGAAGCTGGACCCCGGAGGTGGGTGAAATCGAATATTTTTTGTACGTTCACTACAGTTGCATTGATTTAGAGTGTATGTCACGGGAAGATGATAAAACCTTCCATCAACTATATGAGTGATTCATGTACTGTTAAATAGGGCAGACTGTGACATTTATGCATTTACTTTGAAATAGTTTTCAAAAAATGTATTAAAAGTTGTTAAAAGTGTAGTTAAAATAGTCAAGGCATGTTTTTTTCCCAAATACCTTTTCATTAAAAGAAGTATAATATTTAATCATTTTAACTAAAATGCACCAACTACAAATAGTTTCACCAAAACATTTTAATACATTAAATACATCACACCGCATGATGACATCAATAAATTGAAATGATTCATGGAACTGAATTCACAGTTTAAACTTTGCAAATCTCAACTCTCAACTTATAAACACTATTTAAAAAAAATCTAGATAATATAGTCAGTCCTTAAATAAAACTGGGTCCCACTTTATATTAAGTGGCTTTAAGTACTATGTACTTACATTGAAATTAAAAATTTGATACAATGGACTTATTGTGTACATACATGTTTTTACATTGTACTTATATTTTAAAATACCAGCATGTAATTACAGCTGTAATTAATTTATGTAATTACATTTGTAATTACACAGTTGACCCTTCCCTTACACCTTAACCCAACCTTAAACCGACCCATACCAGCACACCTGTCCCTAATACCCGTATCACACCTCAATAGCAGCAAAAGTGTTTTACAATACAACATCAACACATAAGTACATTGTACTTATTTTTCGATGTAAGTACATAGTACTTAAAGCCACTTAATATAAAGTGGGACCTAAAACTGAAATAAAAAGTTCATTAAAAACATTGCATTTTTTCCTCTGATATATATGTGCTATATTGTAAATATTCAGAAAAATCACCCAGCCCTCGTGTTAAATCGGTAACACTTTAGTTTAGGGTGATTTTGCTTTTTTATTTTTAAGTTTGAAATCTTCATTCCCCATTCAACTGTGTAAAAAAAAATAGTGGCCAGTACAATTTTAAAAACGCCTGTTTGTTTTCCGAGGAGGAAAGAAACTCGTACTGTTTTGGAACAATATGGGTAAATAATGACAGCATTTTCATGTCCAAGTGAACCATTTCTGACTATACTGAACAAACCACCAATTACGTGAGCGAGCCCGTATCTGCTTTATTTCAGTCCCAGACTTGTGTCCTACAGCCTTTCATTGTGAGTTTAGATGTAATCCTCTCTGCATCCCGGTCCCAGGAGGATCCCGTGGAAGCGGAGATTCACACACACAGCTGGAAGACCCCATGGAGCGCTGGGTCACGCAGAGATCCTCCACCCAGAAAGTAAGTTTATTAAAAATACATCACCCAAACCGCCCTTCATAACTCAGGCCCGCGCTTTCAATCCGTCTCGGCTGGATCTGAGTGAAGACTTAAATAACAAACCCTAAACACACACACACACACACACGCATGCTGATGCTCCCTCATATAAATACTAAAGCAGTTGCGCGGGCACATGCGCGCCGCTGATCAGTCAGCCGAAATATTGAGTTCCCCGAGATCTAAAATGATGAGACTCATTTTGCATCCTTTATTTACCGGCATCATAAATTGAAGCAATAGACAGGAAAAAAAAAACTATACGCTCTAATTGCTTTCTGTCATGGCTGGAAGAGGAATTCATTTCTAAATGAGCAACTGGTACAGCAGCGGCAGAGCTAAACTTGAACAAACTCGAATAAAAGAACTGCGTTTCCTTCTGATTTTACTTGCATGTTCTGGGATTTGCCGATAATCAACTTTCTGGGGCTACAAAAGCACACAAAAAAGCAAAAAACGTCACTTTAAAACAAAACAGGCCTTGCTTTCCATCCTAACAATGGTATATTCAACAGCACACATGGCAATTAGCCCCGACTCGGATCCGTCAGGCATACCATGTGTGTGCGGTCACGTCTAAGAGCGAGTCGTCATAAAAGTGTTCCCCCAGCTATCCCACAATCCACCTTGTACAGTCTCCTTTATTATTCCTCCCATCCTTTATGATGTCACCGCCGCAGACTTTTGCGGCGAGAAGGGACTCGAAGGACCCCGATCCATCTTCCAGAGGAGTTTAATCTCGTTTGTAACATTAGGAATAAATCACATTACTGTCTGTGAGTGGAGCAGAGTTTCAAGCATGCGGAGGGTCTATGGAAAACACATATGTGAGATGCTAGATAGAAGCAGTGCAATTAATTATCATTAAGGCGAAATGTCAAGAGGAGGAACTGGGCTCTGAGTCACTCCACATCACCCATATCCACCTCCCAAATCGGGGGATACACACACTTTCACATGAACCATGTGGCTGTGTGTCACATTGATTTGACCCTGGGCTAAAACATGGCAAAGAAATAATTGCCTCTAAAGCGAGATAACTTCCAAGCTGTGACATTGAGTCAATTTCATTTAAGTGCTTTATTTTTCTTCTTCAGATACAGGACGTTTCTCTCTACCATACATCTGAAAAAGGGTTTTCTTTCCTTGAAAAGTATAAGTGAAGTAATTCAAATTTACAGTTACACTGATTACCGTAAGTGAATTCGGGACAGCAGCAGATAAAAGCATCGCAAGCTTTGGGAGAACCTTCCTTTTTAATCAAATTACATTTACTTTATTTTCATTGCAGGCTATTGTTGGTCCTGTTTGCAAATCTCCTGTGCGATCTGGAACAGCCAATCAAGTACACAGACATTTCCATAGAAACTGAATGAAAGAGCAGCAGCGAATAAGAGAGGATGCAACAGGCAACAGGCATCGAGAGACAGCAGGACCGCACCGTCTCAACACATCACGACAACTCGTATTAGTGTGCATTGTGCTTAAAATAAGGAATATTTGAGAAGGAAGGAAGGAAGGAAGGAAGAAAGGAAGGAAGAAAGGAAGGAAGCAAGGAAGGAAGGAAGGAAGAAAGGAAGGAAGGAAGGAAGGAAGGAAGGAAGGAAGGAAGGAAGGAAGGAAGGAAGGAAGGAAGGAAGGAAGGAAGGAAGGACGGAGGGAGGGAGGAAGGAAGGAAGGAAGGAAGGAAGGAAGGAAGGAAGGAAGGAAGGAAGGAAGGAAGGAAGGAAGGAAGGAAGGACGGAGGGAGGGAGGGAGGAAGGAAGGAAGGAAGGAAGGAAGGAAGGAAGGAAGGAAGGAAGGAAGGAAGGAAGGAAGGAAGGAATAAAGGAAGGAAGGAAGGAAGGAAGCAAGAAAGAAAGAAAGAAAGAAAGAAAGAAAGAAAGAAAGAAAGAAAGAAAGAAAGAAAGAAAGAAAGAAAGAAAGAAAGAAAGAAAGAAAGAAAGAAAGAAAGAAAGAAAGAAAGAAAAATGGAAAGCAAACAAATGGAAAGCAAACAATAAAGCAAAGCAAAATAACTCAAACAAAATAAAATAATGACAGGTTAAGAACAACAATTGCTTGCATCTATCAGTGACTTAAAACAGGAAGTTTGGGTGGGCGATATCAATCAGAATTGTCCCTTTTTAAATAATAAAATTAATAAAAATAAAGTGCAACCCTCTTTTTCAGTGGTTCCGGAAGTATTTTTCCCATTCATTTCTCCCTTAGAGATTTCAAATAAAGTCTTCATTAAACCATTATAAGCCATGAAGCAAGCCAACCAGCTCTGAGGAGAATCATAACATTACAAACTTTGATTTGAAGCCAAAACGTTTTTGAAAATCAGCCAAAAATGTAAAGGCACAAGACCATGTACAAATGGTTTCAGTGATGGAAAGAACTACAATCCCATGAAGCGGCATAATCGAATTAAAAACGATGGAGAAATATAAAACTACTCATTCACTATTGTCGATTAGGCCTAAATACAGTATATATTGCGAAATATGCATATATATACAAATATTTAAGTATTTTGGAAGCGTAGGGAGACTGACTCGATTACGTCATTCACAGTGGGCGGAGCTAATGAGATCTTTTGGCACATTTTGCTTGTTTCGACTCTCTGATTGGTGGACTTTTCTGTAAAGCATCATGGGTAATGTAGTTTTTCACCACAAATTCCACTGTTAAACATGATTATTTAAAAACGAAGCTGAAATAACGCGGGCTGACGGTTTCAATAGAAATAAAATACTATCGATTAACAGCCTCGGATCTTTAAAAGGTTTATAAATGATCGGTAAAAAATAATTTCCTTATGGAGAAAATGAACGGAGATTTTACTTCCGGAACCGACTGTTGCACTCGCTTTTGTTATGATACAGTCATGATTTGCAGCTATAGTCGACTGCAGGTGTATTAGAGGAAAGTATTTGATCGGACAAAAGTCTGTGTGTAGTGCACGATATCAACAATACTTATTGGTTAGTATATCTGCAAAAGGCCATTTTGTCAACTTTTAGAAGTACACTAGCACATACATGCCATCAGAGCTCACACAAATGGGAATAAAACTATCAATTTGTCTTTCACACAATGAAACACTTAAGCATTTTCTATAATAAATGTCTGCATAATAACACGCATTTCCGTTTTTGGCCCCATACGCTGCATTCACACCGTTAACTTTAAGTCTACTATTACTAATGCTGCTGTCCAGTGGCGAAACACAAATGATACACAAACACAGAAGGTTATTACCAAGGCAACCACAATCTCTTTTCAATGATCTCATGTTTTCAGTTTCTCGTAAGCAGCATCTAGTCGTCAACAGATTGCAAAAATCAGGATACAGATTCTACATGGAAGAGTTGAATATCAAACGAGAGAGAGCAGAACGTAGGCAGCGTCTCACAAGAGATTCAACCTTTAATGTAAACAAGAAGTGAGGAGACATCTTTAGAGACTGAAATAAATCAACAGGCCTGCCAGAACACAGGGCTTTCTTCAGAGGGTGTGTGTGTGTGTGTGTGTGTGCGTGTGTGGAATGGCATACTAATCTGCTCTCGTCCTCAAAGTGCGAGAGGAGGAAGATAAAAAACGAATACTGCCACTGCAACACTAAGGCCTTTGAAGGAGGCGTGTACTGCCAAAATCTGTCTCCATACAGATGTCCGGGAACGCCGATCTACGCTACGCCCAATATTCCACTGACTTTGAAATATCAGCATGCAAAGGGAAAAAAAGGGGGGGAATAATAGCAAAGAGGACTATGGTGTTCCTCATTAAAAGGATTCCTGAGTTACAGGGAAGGAAAAAATAGATCTCTACCGTTCAAAAGTTTGGGGTCGGTAAGATTTTTGTCTCAAGGCTACGATTATTTGATCAAAAATAAAGTAAAAACATCATTATGAAATAATATTATAATTTGAAATATCGGTTTTCTATGTGAATATATAGTACACTGTAATTATATCATGTGATCATAGCTGAATTTTCAGCTTTCAGTGTCACATGATCCTTCAGAAATCACTCTAATATGATGAAACTGGTGATATATTTTTTTCCCAAGATTCTTTGATGAATATAACGTTCAAAAGAACAGCGTTTATTTGAAACACAAATATTTTAGGGCATTAAAAAAAATACATTTTATGCTTCCTCGCTGAATAAAAGTATTAATGACTTTTTTTAAAGAAAAGTTTTGAACGGTAGTGTATTTAAAATTAGACCTCATAAACTTTTTGCTGTACATCTTAATCCTCACACTTAATTACTGCATGTGCATTAAACACAAGATTTGATTTTTGAAGGATGATTTCATTCATTCCACCGTGTTTGTATTAAAGTCATCCAGCCTGGAAACACACAACTCAGTGACAGGAAGTCCCCTCACCTTAAGCAATGTGACGTTTCAGTATACAAGAGGGAGAACGTACAAGAGTGACAGAGAAACGTCAGAGACAGAGAGAGAGAGAGTGTGTTTGTGGAGTAAAGAGAGAGGAGGGGTTGGCATGTCAGACATAAAGAGCTTTTCCCATAATTCTCTTCACTCCCTGTTTTCCTTCCACGGGCAGCTTGTGAAAGGGTGACGTGCTCAATAAGAAGGGCCCGTGACTAACTGCCTCTCTGTGACTTTTTTTTCCCTTTTTTACGTGGCATGTCAACGGTACACAATACAACCAACACAACCCCCCTTCATGTTTATTCATGAGAACTCGTTCACATCAAAGACGCACCACCAAAAACTGTTGCCTTTGGCAAGTTTTAACCCACCGCCCTCCACGTCTTCTCTTAATCAACTCAACTAAAGTCAAACTGCAGAACATGTAAACCTGTTGCACTCAACCACAACATGCTTGACAGACATTCGTTGAGTCATCTGAATATAGAGGAAGCTGCGACTGTATATTAATGAGTTACCAGTAGTTGCTTTTGAAATCAAATGCTGAATATTCATTGAGTTCTTTATCGTGTCGTTTCACTAACGTTCAAAAGTTTGGGATCAGTAAAGAAATTTTTTTTTTTTTGAAAGAAACTTCAGCAAGGATACATTAACTTGATCAAAAGTGACAGTAAAGACGTGTATAATGTTACAAAAAAAAATCTATTTCAAATAAATCGTGCTCTTTCTGTTAAAAAATCTCTTGGTTTCCTCAACAATATGAAGCAGCACATCTGTTGACAACATTAATAATCAGAAATGTGCTGTAAATCATCATATTAAAATGATTTCTGAAGGATCATGTGACACTGAAGACTGGAGTAATGATGCTGAAAATTCAGTTTTAAAATATTATTTTATCAAAAGCATTTTAAATTGGAATAATAGTTCTCAATATAACTGTTATTGTATTTTTGATTAAATCAGTGCATCATTGGTGAGCATAAAGAGTGTTTCTTTCAAAAACATACAAAAAAACGTATCAACTTTTGAACATAACAGCACAATAAATTATAGATCTGAAATGTCAGATCAATATAACATTCATGTGTGGGAACAGGAACATAATGGCATGCAAACATTGCATTTAAAAAGACCATCTCTCTCCCTCTCTTATAACAGCATTAATTTCAAATGAGAAAATAAATAATAACAACTGATTCATCATAACTACTGATGTTAGTCGGGTTAGTCAATTATTGTTAACTTTATAATAAACTTCAGCACTACTTTTGGAAAATGTTTAATTCAAATGAAAATAGTGATAAATGACTAAGTGAATATACAGTATATTTCTGCAATGACAACTCAATGGTTTTAGGCATGGTAATGGATATGACAATAATATAGTTGGTCTTGCCGGAATAGATCTGCTGCTACAGATTAAGGACAGAACTTGCTACTGCTAATACATACACGACACACTGTGAGCAAGTAAGACACGCTACAGCATACATTAATTACCAGTAGCAGATCTATACAGGTGGAGCTGGGGAAGGTGGAGGGTTTCTGAAAGAGCGCTGCAAACTGCTATGCAGACACTGAACAAGCTCATTCGCTGCTGATACAGCAGGAACCAATCAGCTGTGCCCAATACGCTGATTTCACGCAGCCGCCATTTTGAAATCGAAAGCGAGGCTCCGGTGGGAAGAACCCCGGAAGTACAGATAAACAACAATGCTGCCGACTACCAACCTGAAGCTCCTGCCGTGATTTACACTATTGGATGTTAATATCTAATATAGGATATGTATATAGTTTGTTCCTGCTTCTTTTTTTACTTTCTAAATTATATATTAAAAAAACATTTATTTATAAATGAATTTCACTGTAGTCTAAAGTATGAAAGAAATGTATGTACATTTTTAGAATAACTCATTTCTACATTAAACACAACAATACGCCATCGCATTCGCGACTCTCCTATGATTAAAGGCGACACTTCCGGTTTAAATCCCACCGGAGCCTCGCTTTCGATTTCAAAATAACGGCTCTGTGAAATCAGCGTATAGAGTACAATGTGATTGCAATGAGATTGAGTTAAGGACAGCGCCATCTAGAGTTTCATGACAACAAATTGTGTGTATATACAGGTGAAACTCGAAAAATTAGAATATCGTGCAAAAGTTCATTTATTTCAGTAATTCAACTTAAAAGGTGAAACTAATATATTATATAGACTCTCATTACATGCAAAGTGAGATATTTCAAGCCTTTATTTGTTATAATTGTGATGATTATGGCTTACAGCTTATGAAAACATTTTCACAATATTCTAATTTTGAATTTGGGGGTTTCATAAGCTAAAGCCATAATCATCAAAATTATAACAAATAAAGGCTTGAAATATCTCACTTTGCATGTAATGAGTCTATACAATATATTAGTTTCACCTTATAAGTTGAATAACTTAAATAAATAAATGAACTTTTCGAGTTTCACTTGTATTTATATATCTTATCAGCAATATCGGTTGACCTCTTGTCTAATCTCTACACGGTCCTATCCAATAATGCCATAAAAAGGCCAAAAATATAACTTGATGGAGTGAGACTCTTACAATTTTCAAACTTGCATGTGAGCATACAGCCTTGTTCACAACTACCTGCTTAATTTGCCAAACCCAGAGTGTCATTATACCAGAGAAAGAAGTTAGGCCAAGCCTTTCCCAAACCTCTCCCGAATCGGGCTTCCAGTCAGGCAGTGTGTAGGGGGAGGGGGAGGAGCGGGCCCCTGTCTGAATGACCTGGCCCCTGTGCACTCAATCAGCGCACGCTAGAACCGGAGACAACAGAGAACAACTGCTTCCCTTAAGCTTCCTGTGATCACAGGCCCCGAGCTGCCAGAGAGGGCCAGGGATCACGCGCTCTAGAGAGAACTGCAGATAACAGGCTTCCGCTAACGCCACCGTGTGTGAGAGCGTGCGCGTGTGTGTGTGTGTGAAAAGAGAGAGAGAGAGAAAGGAAGGAGAGACAGATGGGAAGAAAGACCTCATGGAACTTAAAGGACCTGAGAAATAGCAGCTTTTTTAAAGTTTACGTGAATTGCCGGTTGCAACAATTTACTTCCTTGATGTGACATGTTAGAGTGAAACAGGACAGGGGGGGGGGGGGGGGGGCAGGACTTATTTAGGAGTTGAACAGTTGGCATTATAGACTAGAAAGGACCCAGATCAAATGCATGCTACAACACTGCCTAAATAACTATTTGAGACATCAACAGAAAAGGAAATTCATTTCAGAGGAAGAGCAAGTTATGGAACTTTGATTAAAGATTACAAAGACGAAAATTTTATTTTATGGAATAACGCCCACCAATGAAAAGGGCAATTTTGATTTTAAGCTTCTAAAATGAAAAAAAAACTGCACTACAACAAATAATCTTCACCTGTCAACAGAAAACAGCATAGAATACAAATTTTAAGAATAAGAATCCATATTAGTATCGATTAAAACAAGAATTATGGATATGTTTAGCTCCACACTGTGTGCACGACAGACAATGCCTTTCTGCACTTTTACTTGGGTGATCATTCATTGTCCATCACTTTCTATCTCTCTCATTCTGGCACAACTGCGGTCGACAGAGATGAGGACTGATGTAAAAAAGGTTTTCTGACATGGAAAGCTAATCCTCGCATTTTGCCACTCATTGAGTGAAACGTTTTTGTTGTTTTTTCACTGACATTTTGATGTGCATAGTCTCATTTTAATACGTCAACACAACAAAAGATGTGATAGGCTACTCGTCGCAGATTTTTTAAATCATAACAATTCAAAGCAAAAATATATACTTTTAGCAAAATAATACTTTTGGTAATTTTGTAGGTGCCACCTGGAGCCCTGTAGTTGAATTAAAATGTGAGATGTCAATTCAAGTCAAAAAAATAAATAAAAAGGCAAAATGTAAGTCATTATATAAACAGCAGCACTACTAATTAATTGCCAACCAATGCTTTGCATAGTTCTGTAGTTGAGAAGGCGAGTCACACCACATGTGTGACACATCAAGCAGTGCTGTAGCACCCATCTAAAAATATATTTATTAAGCAACAGGAAAAGTTAGAAGTGATTGTTCATTGCACAATGTGCTACCCATAGGCACTGGTGGGAAATCACTTCTGCTCGGGTTCCTCTGTTCTCCCCCTGCTCTGGGCCGCTCTCCTCTTTTCACACTCCTCCGTTTATGGAGTTGCAGAACACCTCCTGCTCTGTGATGTTTTTTAACTTTCCCATGAAGGACTCGGAGACAGTTAAAACGGCCCTGCAGGCGGAACAATAGCTTTAATTTCCTTCTCTGCACCTTGATGATTGAAATGGTTATGAGGTTTTTACGAGCTGACATCTCCCCGATGTCCTACCCAGGAGGAAACGTCTGATTGCAGCCCACCAAACATGGAGTCATTCTCGAGATAAGACGTCCAGAGATTTCAGACGAGCGAGAAGATGATTGAACGAGAGTTCAACAAAAAGAAAACTGAACAGGTAGAAAGTTTTAAATAAAGTTGAGACTCCTGTGCTGCAATGATATTTTTTTTTTACTATTCAAAGCAAGCCGTTGCAGCTACAGTGTGAAACCAACAGTAAACCACAGCTTGAGATGCATTTCCCCTCTGAGTTAAAAGCACAAAACGTTGCGACATACCTCAGGCTTCTCTAAAGCAACACTCACAAACTCATTAAAGGGCTCTAGCCATTTTAAACCGACTTTCCATTGAGACTGGGGAACTCTTTGAGTAAATAAATAAACAAGACTGAGAGCAGAGGTGTTTTATCACATGTAAATCTACCAGTAATATCTTGCGTGCGAGTCTAAAAATACACTTCAAAAGCCCAGGGTCTTCGTTCAAGTCACAGTTAAAGGAATGTTCCAAGTTCAAGTCAAGTTCCATCAACAGCATTTGTGGCGTAATGTCGATTAGCACAGAAAATAATTCCGATTTGTCCCTCAGTTTTAATAAAATACGCAAACATATTGCATGAAAAACAATTCATAAACAATTCTGTAATAATTCATTATTTGTACTTACATCATGACCATGTAAAATCACTAAACTTTCATGAGATGCATGCAAAAGACACCATATTACATCACAAATAAACTAGGGATGCACAATATATCGGCCACTATTTCAGTATCGGACGATATATGTTATCGTAAGCGGTCCAATAAGAAGATTTGGCCGATATCTTAAAGCTGATAAATAATGGATTATTTCATTCATCTGAGACACTTCAGTTAAGAAAGTGGCTTAGCTTTCTATTTTTTGGTAAGGAAAGTTGGCCATTGGAGTGTAAAATTAATTTTAAAACTTACACTGATTCAATCTATGCTACTGTACTATTTTGTTTGATTTATGTTGAAGTGCTTGGGACATGGTTTTAATGTTGAGACCTTTGTTTTTGTAATCAGGCTCTAAAAAATGTATATAAAAATGTGGATTTAGATTTATCGGCCAATATATCAGTGGATCGGCTTTCATATATAAAGAATTATAGGTTATCGGTATCGGCCAAAATTCTCATATCGGTGCATTTTTAACTGCATTTGTGTACATTTTTATTTATTATTTTTAATAAAAAACATGTATAGTTCCATTACTGTAATAAAAACTGTGATAATCAACATTTTCTCACAAACACACTTGTACTGAACCTGGAACATCCCTTTAAGAAGTCGACACTTGGTTTGGCTGAATGTGAAAGGCCAAAGGTTGTTTCTGCAGCATCGTTTACAAAATGTCACTTGCTGAGGAAATCTTTTCAAGCCACTGTAGGAAAAAAAAAAACCATTATCTTCATCACATTGCCCAGAGAACCACAACTAGAGGCAGATCCTGGTGTTGTAATAGTCTCTCTGCTGCCTCTCTGGAGAGACTCCAAACGTGATCAGATGTGATTAGCCACAGTTAAGTGCTTTTCGAGAAAGTCAGGTATGTCACCTGGCATCTCCGACTAAATATTTGCACACAATCATGTGTGGAAAGACTCGCTTAACATACCAATAAGGGCTTTAACCTTGAGATTCATCAGTGGAAAAGCTGCTGACGCTAAGTACAGGCAGGTCCTTTGAACATGTGTGGTTCACAACCAGTTCAAATAAACCTTCACACACACAATATTCTTTGTCAGTTGCTACTTGTTCGTATCTCCACCCTTGTACACAAACTAGGTTACCTGGGACACTTCGCACTGCCTAAGTAAACATGGCTTTTTCACCACGGCCAAGACTAAAAAAGCACAAACAACAACCAAGCATCAAGTCATTTGTGCTGTACGAAGGGTATTTTTTCTATGTAAAGAGATGCAGTTCAACCCCACTGGTTGTACAAGATTCCTCTATTTACTTAGTACAATAATTCTCCTTTCAAATGCCATATAGCCTTGGGAGCGATTAGTCATCAGAGCTGTTTGATAGAAACAACCACACCCTCTGATACCATCTGTGATCCTTATGCAAAGACTTACCTGCCTGTCGCTCTCATCATGGGAACTCTGCCTCGTTCAACACTTACTGAAGCACAACTCATTTCTGTGCTGCAATGCACTAAGATTTACTTGTTACTGAAAAAGTACCGCATCTTCTCATAAAAAGAAATCGAAAGCAGGAGCATGTACTGAAGGCGGAAAAATATGCCACCTCATTTGCTCTCGACTAGGTCTCAATCTATTCATACTATTAGCAGAAAGGGCATCCCAAACAAGACGGCTGAAGTAAACTGAGGACGGAGATGATACCTTAGACATGCAGAGGTCTGAAGTCACCGCTATCTATAACACAAACTGTCCGTCACACTGCCTTTTTACCATGAGAAGTAGGCCACATATCATTAGGCTTGGTGAACATGGCCTGCTCAAGACGGGGAAAACTCCTGCAGGATTTGAGCGCTTGATCACCTGTGATGTGAAAGATAGTTGCAATACTGAGAGATAAGTACATATTTACTAAATAAAACTATACGGAAAAAGTCAATACTAAAATTAAAAACAATATAACAGTATTTCAGGATTGTTTGAACAAAATACACAATTTGGTAGATGAGTTTCTATCCACATATTTTTGGGAAAAGTTGCATAAAAACAGAAATGCCAAGATCTAAAGAACTGTGCTTAAATGCTCACTTAAGGTGGAAATATATATTTTTTATTTTATAAAACACATGCACATAAACCATTTACCAAATAAATTCTTAGATGTGTCATGTGACTAAAATTTTGCTTAGGGAAAAAAAATATTATTGGCAAAATTTCAATGTATACCATCTCAAATATTGCTCTGGTCATTCTGAATGACATAATTGTGATGTGCAAACAAAATTAATTATAGTTTTGACAATACTCGAAGGCTACGTATTACTGTATTAATTTAATGAGTTAATATTTAACTTTTAAATGAGTGTGTTCCATTGCATTATTATTATTATATTACTGTGGTATCAAAATTGGTATTGAGAACCATGACGATTTAATTTCTGCTGAAATCATGCAAACCTCTTTGGACTCGTATAACCCCTGCCTCAGACATGAGCTGTGGACATTGTTTGAGACGGTAAAAAATGTTGCTTTCTTTCTCTTTAGCAATGTCTTTGTCAGAGAAAAGGTCAGGTAATGGTGTCTGTGCGCGCATATGTGTGGTCTCCACCGTGCTAGAGTGCCATAATTGGTCTCGTTGCAATTGTGTACTTGTATAAGAGCAAATATTACACTTTTCATCTAAATATAATGACTGTAAAGCCTGTACATGCAAGTGCATGCAAGAGTATGACTGTTTGCTAGAGAGCTTTTACATGTTAGCCTCTTTACAATTTGAGTGAAGCGCTTGGGGCTCGGATCGCCCTCAACATATCAGCACAATTGACAAATCCAATCCCTGACGCCTACACAAGCGCCTGGCTCTCCACTCAACAGCTTCCTATAGAGTCAGCGCCCCAGTTAGCTATAGCATGCAGGTCGAAGCATGCAGATTTATGGCATAGCAATGTTGCATGGGAAATCTGAGTGCGTTGGTGTTCCGTCTAACGCCAGAAAAGAGGTAACGTACGGTGTCAGGTTTGTTGACAGAGTGCAAATCTAGAGCAGTCACGGTGTCCACATGATGTAGGGAGAATATAATTCGAAATAGATCTGAAATTGTTTTACAATTAGAAAACTGCGCCCAAAAAAATCTCTAAGTATCACCAGCTACCTCAAGATGCATTGAAACCTGCACCAAACAGATGAGAAAGACCCAGCTGTCTCATAGAAGAAGTGGCTGAGAAACACTGCTTCTTCATTATATAACTACAGGATGAGGAATGACTGCCCAAATAATGCCCTACATTGGAGTGAAGCTTAGGTAGCAGGAGGTGGGAGGGGCTGAAGCTAATCATACTTGTATTGTTACCACATACTTTCCAGCCTGGTGTCACTGGCTCGGTCCTCCACCATCCAACTGTCCGCCTAAATCTCTGCAATTGGCAGGGACGAGCCGAAGGAGCACTAAAAGCTGCTTGGCTCCAGTTCGGCCGTCATGACCGCCTCCAAGTCAACCGACCCCGACATATAAATAAGAACAATATCAGATAAGTCTTGCAGGAAGCCTATAAACATTTACATTCTCTTTCAAGTGCTGTTTATGGATATTTTATCTCCTATCTGGAAGTCGAAGACATGGTGAAAAAAGAAGGCGACCTGGGGAAGAATCCGAGGCGAGTGGTGAATCAAAAAGGCAGCAGGCCCTGACAGGGACCCAGGCCCATTGACCATAATAGGTGTTGAGACTGGCGGCCTCCACAGATGAGGAACCAGCTCCTTGGGCCTGCCAGAAGAGTTATGGGATGGTGTGGGTAGTGATGGGGAGGGGAGGGATGCCTGGTAAGCTACTAATTCTATATCTTCCCCTGACAAAGACGAATTGCAGCCAGCAGCGTTCAGTCTGGGAGACAGGGAGAGGACTCACTAGTGTTGTGTTCAACAGAGTAAACCCACTCCTGCCTTCCTGTCCTGCAGCCTGATGCCTATCAGAGGCCGAAGTCTGACCACAGACAGTTATTAGTGTCTGGTTTGCTAAGCCTGAAAGATATTCGAAAAATTTTGTGATTACTTTTTTTGCGCCCATTAACCATAGACTTCTTTTTAAGGTCTGTCTACGAGCTAAAGCATGCAATAATGGGAAGGTTTCCTAAATAAGTGAACAGTATTCATCTCATGTAAGTGCACATGTTCTTTAACACATTATTCGCAAAAAAAGTAATATGCATTTCTTCAATCCTCACTATGAACTAGTTGCTTATTAGCATGCATATCACTTGGATTTTGGCTGTTTATTAGTACTTATAAAGCACATATTAATGCCGTATTCTGCATGACCATATTCTACATTAATACCTAAACTTAACAACTACCTTAACTATTAATAAGCAGGAAATAGGAGTTTATTGATGCAAAAGTTGTAGTTAATATAGTTAGTTAATAGTGAGAATTGAACCCTAATCTAATCAAAAGTGTGACCAAATTTATTTATTTGCAAAACTTTTCTACTGGTAAAACTACCTTTCTGTAATTTTTTTAACTACGCAATTCTAGCCCTGATTATACACTCACTGTCAGTTAAGGCATATCGCCAACCAATCTGAGGAAAATCAGAGCTTTTTCACACGATTGACAATCACTATGAGTTATCAAATATGTGACCTAAAAGATGCCTAAAGACATTTAGCAGGTTAAATATCTATACCTCTTTGCGATACACTTCCTGTAGTGTGAAATGTGTTTTGCCTAGAACTGACATCGGTGACAACAGACAGACAGTTATGTAGTCTGAAAAGACGACTTTGAAAGTTGTGTAGTGTATGGGTAGCATTAAAGTAATAATTTACCCATATATTTAGTCAATTCATCACCCTCATGTCATTCTAAACTTGTATTAATAAACGTACATGTGTAAAAAAAAAAAAAAAGAAAAAAAAAAAAGAAGATAATTTGAAGAATGATGGAAACCAAACAGTTTGTTTCCATTGACTTCCACTGTACGCACAAGAAAAACGCTTTATTAAAATGTAAATGTATGTTCCACAGAAGAAAGAAAGTCATACAGATTTGGAATGACATGAGAAACTGCTCATTTTTAATTTTTTGGGAACTATAACTAAGCTCATAGCAAAAATACTGTATGATGCAGCATTTTAACAGCCAACAAGAACAATCTTTAGGTTATACACTCCATAGGATCAGAAATAGAGAGCAAATAATAAATAAATAAAACATTTTTAGATAGAAAAGATAACTTTTATCGCTTTTTGCTTTATTAAATCATGCCTGTTTAGGCATTGGTGTAAAATGTATTGCTTAAAGCCTGAAATCAGCCATTAAACACTTACAAAGAAAAGCAATGACTTTTATCAAACACAACTAGTACAAAGAAAAAAGACAAAAAAAATACCACAATGACCGTCTTTTACTGTTTTATCAAAAGCCTACTCAACCGTATGATTTGAAGTTGTATTATATGACATCTAAAACTTTCCTCGATCATCAAGTACACAGTCCGGACATCCGAGAGACCCGACCTCCGGTCTGAACGGAGAAAGACAAATCACAGCAAACAGTAGCTGTGCCACTCAGTCCCTCATTCACCTGAACCCTCCTAATCTGCAAAATAATGGCGCTCTTACACTGAGGTGCATCCTTGCCTGACGTGACGCCTTTTGTCTCCTCCTGTGTTGTGACAACACTTACATTTGTAAATTGCCCTCCTTGTACAGGATAAACATCTGATAGCCACAAGAGAAGGGGGTTGGGGAGCGTAACAAGCCTCTGGGACTTCCTCTAAACAAATGGAGAAATCTTTAGAAGGCTACTGTTTGTGTTTGCCAAAGACACGGCCAGGATACATGAGGCTCCTGTCAATGGCCTCCAGGCGCTATTCAACTACAGTAAAGTTGGCCAAAAGGGCGCTTCTGAGAAGGTCCGAGGGGAGAAGATCGCAAGGCAAAAGCTGCAGAGAGTTATTGCAGGTTAAAGTATCTACAATATTGTATCAGAAACATGTAATACGATCTGCATTACACTATGCAACTGAACCTGGGCTTTGAACCAAAAGCATAATATTGCTGTGCACTGACGCTGTGCAGGCATCACTCAATGTGTGAACAATGTGGTCAGAAGCACTCTGTCAAAGCTGCTCATTGGATTGGCAATTACTTAAAAAAAAAAAAAAAAGAAAAAAAAAAAAGATTGGCGGGGAGAAAAAACAGCAGATTAATCATGCTGTTAGCGATGAAGATGAAGACGTTGATTAATGCAGTTTGGCTTTTTAAACAAACAACTCCTGAGTGTGCGGTGTGCTCGGCATTACCCTTTAATTTAGAGAGGGTTGACTGGAGAACTTTTGTTTTTGCAGCTTCTCTGCCCCCTTGTTCTTTACCCCCTTCTCCGGGGCTTTTTTCTCCCCTCTCCGACACCATATGGAGCAGGCCTTGCGGAAACAATCTGCTAAAAACAACAGGCCTGCACTCAACCATTCCCTCCTTTTTTAACACCATGCGAGAATAAATTGCTCCCTTATTGTGCGTTCTGCCAGTGGTCCGGGATCATTTTTGTGTTCTCGATCTAATTAGATTAGTTCGGTGCCGGTTCGGGGTTACTGCAAGATGGTGCCACACGAGTGGAGGAATATCGGGCTAATTGGCAGGCGAATACGACCCGGGCATCGCCGTTCGCGGGCAGGATCGCTCCTCTCTCATTACCGCCATTTTGCAACTATCTCAAAAGTCTGTAATAACTCGGCTCACTGTATTCTTACAGGCAAATATTGGAGTCAAACCAGAGAGTCTCATTAGGCGCGCTCACGACCGTCACCTCTCAGTTCGTAAAGGCTCTGCTGTTTATCTAGCAGGCCTGAAATGCATAAAGATGTGGAATTTCCATTGTATTTACAACCGGTTCACGCTCACATGCTAATTCCACGTCTGAAAAAACAGAATCACAGACTGTAAAAACGTATTACACTTTTACCTGCAAATAAAAACTTTTCTTATATTCCTCAAAAGTAACAAACTGGATGTTGAGCATTATGTGGCTGATTAAAGTGTTGCTGCATCAAACATTTCTATATGCACTGCAAAACCGAGAAAGAGGTGGAGGCGAATGATCAGACTTTTAAATGAACATTATGAAAACATTTGGCCGTCTGCCTCTCTCGGCACACTGGCACGCCATACATCACACAGGCACCTACTGGAGAACTATGCAGACCACTCAAATTCCCCCACCATAACTCAACCAAATTATACAAAGCAAGGTACAAGTAATAAGCATAAGCTTTAACTCACAGCATAAATCCATGTTTATACCCAAAAACGGGCATGCGAGTCAAAGAGATGGTCCAGCGCATAACAGCTGAGCCATAAGGATATGAGCATAACTAATGCCTACTGTATGGTAAGATGCAATTAAAAGTGGGCTGAGATCAAAAAGTCGTCATTTTGAAAATATAGGCTACTTTAGTGCAAACACACCACATACTGCTAGATGTGTAATATCAGTAAATCACAGTGAAGAATCATCGGCTGGAGTAAATAACACAGCCATGAATTAGCATTTATGGGTTTAGTCTGGGTCATGCGCCCGGGTTTAAACCAAATACACCAAGTTTTAAAGCAAATTAATACTAAATTAGCCAAATGGGGTTGGGCATTTATAAATATATGGGGTTGTCGAAATAGATCAAGTCATGTTTGAAAGGAGAAAAATCTGTTGGGTAAATATTAATGTAATATTAATGTAACCTTGCTCATCAGCATCCCAATGATTCAAATGAATAAAATGTGAAACTAATTTTAAAAAGTGCACTAAGAATTGCAAAATTTTAAAATGAATATAAAGAATTATTTTTCAGTAAAGCACATCAAAATTCAGAGAAAGACGGGCAACAATTTGTTTTAAAAAAAGACTAACAAACGCATTACAACCCAGTAAGCCCCATCAGGGGCCCCTGGACCCCCATATTACCACTGAGGGATCTCCGGTGACCCTTGACCTAGAAGCCTGTGTCGTAGCTCTGGGTGAAGGATCCATGGGGTTAATCTTGCCATTCAGCTTCACCCCCACGCCTAACACAAACCGAAACCATCAAGCACATTTTACCATCCCCGAGAGCAGGTTTTCCCCTGAAATCCAGACTGGAGAAGATGGCATGTGTTTGACATTACGCAAATCTGCTGAAACGGCAGGGCACACGAGAGAAACCTCCACTGTGGCAGCGATCACAAAGACACGATCCCCTAATCACTGGCCGTTACAGGTCGTTTATTATACAGTAGATTTCGGCATGGGAGAAAACAGCCATCTATAACACACTCTCAGATTACCTCATTTAAGAAGGACTACTGCTCGCAACCCAGACCGCAAAGAATGCGGACGCTTTTAGAAGTTCAGATTATTGCATTTCTACGTTCATTAGCTCGACTGAAAATCATGCGGCACAGAGCAAGCTGGCAAACCACTTTTAAAATAAAATTTAAAATAAAATGTCCCAACGTTTGATGCAATTATGACGATTTATGATATAATTAAATAACTGAGGATCATCAACTAATGCAAACAACTATTTATTTTTGCTTTTGGGTGACACATAATGGATAATCAACCATTTATAAGAATAAATGCACGTACAAAAACAAACTGTTAACTTTATCTATATCCTTCTATGCATGTTTTTTTATGAGCTATGAAAAAAAATCTTCTGAAAGCAAGTCCAGCGTTCCACAAACACAGTGGCAGAGAAGAATACCAGACCACAGTATCACCTGGTCCACAACACAAAAAAGAAAACACTGCTTGTGTGGCCTCTTATTACCCTGGAGAAAACCCACATATATGCAAAAAAAAGACAGGGAAAAGAAAGTCAGTAAATTCTACTGTTCCACGTAATAAACGCCAAAGCAGGGGATGATGGCCTTACTGAAGATCAAAGCAGTTTAACAGCTTGAGCTATCTAGCGGTCTAGATTACGGCCCTGAACTACAGGAAGATTGGGTTAAAAGTTACCATAAATAAGGTTTTAAAGCTACATCACCCTAACACAAAAATCGTGTCCTTTGCCGTTACGTGCTACATGACTTGCATGGAAAACCACAATGCCACACGCCGCCCTGCGACACACAATCGCACGTATACATACCTCTGTTAAGCATTGGGTTATAGCATTATCACACTCAAATCCAACAGGGAGGCAGATATCAAAGCTGGCAGAGTATCCAAAGACCCTTCCCTGAGGAGCCCTCCGAGGTATCCTTTATTCCACATCCATTCCGGCCTGGGAATCATTCCATTTTTTTCCCCACAGTGTTCACAAAGTTTTTTACTCGCTCTACGTGCGTCGCTTGTGAAATGCGCCGTCCCGTACTTCCTTTTCTCAGAAGACCTCACAGGTGCAGATGATCCAGGGTGCGAAGGGTGACCAAACCACACCGTTCTTCTTGATCACTGTAACAACAAAACCACACATGTTCAGCGAGAAGGAAGTGCTCTGGGTAAACAGAAACTTTTCAGTCATTTTTAAAGAAGCAAAGTCATAGGTGCATGCACAACGCTTTAGCATTCACAGAATAAAACGACTTTTACAAAAGAAGGATCTACCAAAAGACAACATGGAGAGAGCTGAGAGAAATCCTGTGTCATGTACTCAGGCAGTCTGACAGCAGGTTTCATGAATGGGAGCTCTGACAGTACGGGCCTTCTGGCCGACCAAATTGGAAACAGGAAAACAAACATTCTCAAGGAAAACTCCCCCACCACCGTAACCCCTCCCCCCTACAAACCTTTTCTTCGACTCATTCTGTCCAACCTGTGTCAGGTTAGCAATAGTCAATCGCACCAGCCTCCAGACCACACAGATGGAGAACATTCAGCCACCGTGAGACGGAGAGGAAAAAAAAAGACGAAAAAACCTAAATGAAGACCTGTTTGCGAGGTAAAAGAACACACACCGTGATAGCAAGGAAAGAAAAGAAAGAAAGAAAAAGGCTAAACTGACTCATCAGCGTTCCAGAGGATCGGCGGATGAACTAAACTCGGCACATCGGAATGGGGAGGAGAGGAAGTGGGCAATGCTGGCTCCAAAACTTTCAGAAAGTTTTTGATATGAAGCTGAGCACACATGCTTGAGGGATGAAGCTTGAAGCAAATGAATACTTTTACTTTAGTCTTTTAAAAAAAAAAACGTTTTTTCATGCCAACTCATATGAAAAGCTAGCCTAACGGGAACCGCTAGCTTCGAAAAACCACGAAGACCAATAAAAGGTTTATCGTCACACATCACTTTATCTTGCATATGCAACAAAATTGTATTCCTCAACAAAGAAATAACAAAAAAAAAAGAGTTTTTGTCAATGAGTAAGAATGAAGATTTAGGGGAACTTTGACTTCTTTTTCTTCGTTTGCAGTGCAACCTACTACTCTACTGGGAATACGAGAGTTTTCAGTCAGCAAACTTTACCAGATGTACGCTAACCACTAAAATATTACACGCCACATAATTAGCCTAACAAGTGATGTCAAACAGCTCTGACAGAGTCGGAGACCCAAACTGTCTCTTATCTGGGGGAGTCGTTAAATACATTTCAGCTGCATTTGTGACATGTAAGAATTAGCCATCAAAACACAATATTCATAAATATATGTAGAAGCTAAACCTATATTTTTTTACAGGATAAAGGAGGTTGCTATGACACCTCAGGTCAAAGGTCCTAGTGTTTCATTCCCACGCAGGGTGTGAGAAAAATAGGTGAAGAGAACAAGATTTCACTTAAATTCAAAGGCAGTTCATTCGGATGACAAAAACAAGAGCTTAATGTAGATTCATAAACCGCCCACACAAAAACGCACTTTTCTCATTATTTCGCATCAAATACATTCATGTTGCATGAAAGTTTAGTGAGAAAATCAATGACGATGGCAAGTCTTATCTGCTATAACTCACCATAACAAGTCTATAGCACACATCCAGAGCCATTTAGTGACTTCAAAACACGGCTAAAAACAGGATGAAAAGCATATGACGAGACAAGGGACGACCTCTGTGAACTGCGGCTCTTTTATTCTTGAAAATCCGGAGGAAAAAAAAAGACAAGCTATTCATATGCAGGCTACATCAAATATATGTTATAAAAGCTTTTAAGGGCACCAATTATCAGGAGCTGTCTCTTTGTAAACCTTGGCATTTCATCAGGCGACTACAAAAACAATATTCTAAAGTTTCCTGTCTCCCATGTTTGGAGATTTCGAACCACGAAAAACAAAACAAAAAGGAATTTCTATAAAGTCATTGATGCATCATTTCAAAACACTTGCCTGGAATAAAATACCGTGCCGTTCCTTACAATGCTAAGCTTGACATAACAACACGCAATTTAAAAAAAATTATCATTTTGAGTTTCACAATCACAAACAAAACTTATTCAGTCCTTATAAGTTATTCAAACTTAGTTATAAGTTTGTTTGTGTTCACTTTGGAGCAACAAATGAATAAAAATATATGCAGAAATAATCAACTTTTCTAAAAGTAATTTTTTTTAACGTTTGTAGTCATCAACTACTCACAAACACTAGCGTGAGCCATTCTCTATCTCTGTCATTGGAAAAAAAGGGTTCCCTACCATTTATTTTCTCTAAAGGCTTCTTATTCAACGGCACCAACGCCACATGAATCTGGGACACAAGTGGCAAATCTCGGTGCGGCAAGAAGTTAGCCCAAAAAGAAGTTGTGCAAACTCAGAAGCCACGAAGAACAAATGCAAGACCCCCCCTGCTGCTTTCTCCCTCCACCAAGGCCCAAATTCATTTGTCAGCCGTAAAGTTCCTGACTATACAGCGCTGATCTATTGCCTCTCTCCAAAGAGCTCACAGATGTGGAGTCATTTACATTTCAAATACACCTCAAGCTTTTCAATCACTTCAAACGCGCCTTATCAGACAACTCATGTGGATCTTATTCTTCTGTGTGGACTGAGAACTGAATCTAGTAAACCGCTGAATGCATATTCGCATATTTACGTTTATCACATGATGAACAAGGAATGAAATAATATTCCAAGCAGATGGAGATATTTTTTTTTCTTCTGATCTCTAGACTGTTACACATGAGATCATTAGGAGATAGACCGATAATCGGTTTAGAACGCTTTTTTTATTTGTTAGAATTATTTTTACATGCTATATTCGTACCTGATAAAAAATATTATTTAAAAATGACACTTTAGTGACAGTGCACTATATATATATTTTTTTTTTTGCAGTATTTATTGATGTCGAAGTGTGTTTTGTTTTGTATGCAAGGAGTGAGTGCAGAAATTATAGATTTTAAAAAGTGTTTTGAACAGAACAGAACAAAAACAGAAATAAACCAATAGATAAATATCGGTTATAGGGCACATAAACATGCAAATAATAGGTATCGATATCGGTTATCAATATCGGTCGATATTTTTGATGCACAAAAATACTTTTTTAAAGTCCTCAAAGATTTTAAAAAAATAGTCATGCAACTGTAAAAAGAGTTCAGATAAAAGGTAGCACTTTACAATAAGCTTTCATTAGTTAACTACTCATTAATTAACAATACTTCTACAGCATGTATTATTCTTAGTTAAAGGCAATTTCAACATTTACTAATACGTTATTAAAATCAAATATTGTATTTGTTAACATTAGTTAATGCACTGTGAACTAACATGAACAAACAATGAATGAACAGCTGGACTTTTATTAACTAGCATTAACAAAGATTAATAAATGCATTGCTCATACATGTTAGTTAATACATTAACTAATGTTAACAAATGAACCTTATTGTAAAGTGATACCAGATAAAGTGATTGTGACTGCAGAAGCCTGATGATGACAGAGCTGAGATTCCCTGTTGACTGTATCTGAAACTATGTGTACAGTTGTGAGTTTCTCTAAATGATGAGCCTGCACGGGCTTTGTCATTAAGAAACATTTACCGACAAACCATTTCAAGACAGAAAAAGAGAGTATATCATTTCCAGACTGCCCGAGTGTGGCGACTTTCACAGTTTACAGGAAACATCGCAACTCATCTACTGGAACCAACATGGGAATTTGTATCAAAACAATCAGATATACAGGTTACGCTTCGGTACGGCACATTTAAGTGAAGTGTGGGTGATTTTATCAGTTCGAAGATAAAAACTTGTTTCCACACACTTAATGACATTCTAATGTGAAAGTGATTGTAAAACCAAATTAACTGGAAACATTACCACAGTTGCAGAACTGAGGAACGTCCAAACAATATATATATATCACACAAAAAGTATAGGATACGAATACACACATAACTAACATAACACAAACCTTCAAACAATATCACCTGTTAGCACATGCAGAAACTATAAGAATTTTTTTTTTTTTATTAAGAGATTTATTTCGTTACTGGAAAAGTTTAAAAACGTGAAGTTTGTGTCATGTTCTTACAACAAAAAGTGGTTTAAAACCACAATTAAAAGTCTGGTTTCTACAACTTTCACTAAGGAGCAAAAAAATCTGCCTTTAAACTTGAAATAAATAAAAATGTGACTTTTATCGATATCGAATGATATGAAAGATTTTATCGTGATATATCGCCCGGCTCTAGTTGCAGAACTGAGGAACATCCAAACTTTTCACATTCTCATATCACACAAAATGGGACTTATAGGATATGAATACACACATAACTAGAAGACATATTAAGTGTGTATCTATTGTCTGTACTCACTCAAAAAAAGTTTCTATTGATGGATAACATCAACAAGAAAAGGACTACTGTAGCCTACATGCCAAGACAAAAGGTAAAATTTCTATATACATGCCTTCATTTTAGAGGGTTAAAACGGTTCTTTAAATTCCTTGAAAAGTTTTTAGATAAGCTCCATCACGCCACAAGAAACTTTGTGAACTACAGCCTCCCCCCCACACACACACACACACCTAAGTGTGAAAGTTCTCCACAAAACAAATATAAAGTTGTTCCATTAGTTATCAATTCACAAAGAAACACACATCCAAATGAGAAATACTCGTTACCGCTATTAATAAACTTTTGCTGCTCGTCTCCATAGCCTCGAAGGACGCAATGAAACAACAGAAAGACATCTTTTCGCAACCTGCCTTCGAATAAAACCGCAAAAATAGCGATAAAACCCCCGTTGCGATCCGTAGACTGTCATGTAAACAACCTGTGCCTCTTTGTGTGTGGAAAATATAACATTCAGTGCGTTGCCATGCCTACGCGTTTTCTTATCGTACATCATCAGATACGGAAAGTTTTCGAAGTTTGTGTGGAAAGCGCCATTCAGCATCATTTACGCAAAAACAGTAGCCTACACACCAATGAAACTTTCTATAACTTTACTCAGGATCCGTTTAGCTACTTGCGACGCATAAACAATGCACATAAAAGGCGCCTCGCGGCTTAAACGTACAAGAGAAATTGCCACATTGTGGATATATTTTGTTGCGCAAAACGCATTGCAACACAGAATGGCTGAAAAGAAATGGGAAGGAAAAAGTAATCTTTTCTCTCCTCAACTACTGGGAGATACAATGTAACAAGTCGCCGATTTCAATTTGCAATTTAGCCTCAAAATCGCAAATCCGAAGAGCCGAGCTCTTATTTTCGTTACAAAGTAGCACTCAACTGATTCATCATTCTCAACATTACATAACATTCATCAGGAACTACAGCTAAAACCACATCGTTCTTCATTGATTCGCTTTCTCCTTACCTGTTGATTAAATTGCAATAGTCTTTGCAGTCTGAAAGATGGTGGAGCTTTGGCGTGAGCCATGAAGCGTCTTTGTGTTGTTTGTTTGTTGATCTCGGGGAATGATTTCTTTTTTATGGGGATGTAAGATTGCGAATTGCTCCTGTACACGTGAAATCTTGGGAGACTGTGTTTAATAGTAAAAACGCCTGAGTCTGGGGTGGAAGAAAGGAGGTTGGTTTTTGCAGTGATCTCAGTTCTTTATCAGAAATGTTATCGCTTGTCAGGACCTCAGACTCCAAGCATTACGTCAGTTTCAAGACACCAACACTATTAATATCAAGAAGCCCTTGCGGAGGAAAGCGCCACCCTAGAGCGCGCGCTCTTAAAGGCACAGTGACCACTGAAAAACACCAGCAGCAGCACTGAGATCTGATAAAGAAACACTGAGATCTGATGAGAAACACTGAGATCTGATAAAGAAACACTGAGATCTGATTAAGAAAAACTGAGATCTGATGAGAAACACTGAGATTGATGAAGAAACACTGAGATCTGATGAAGAAACACTGAGATCTGATGAGAAACACTGAGATTGATAAAGAAACACTGAGATCTGATGAGAAACACTGAGATCTGATGAGAAACACTGAGATCTGCTGAGAAACACTGAGATCTGATGAAGAAACACTGAGATCTGATGAGAAACACCGAGATTGATGAAGAAACACTGAGATCTGATGAAGAAACACTGAGATCTGATGAGAAACACCGAGATTAATGAAGAAACACTGAGATCTGATGAAGAAACACTGAGATCTGATGAAGAAACACTGAGATCTGATGAGAAACACTGAGATCTGCTGATAAACACTGAGATCTGATGAGAAACACTGAGATCTGATGAAGAAACACTGAGATCTGATGAGAAACACTGAGATCTGATGAGAAACACTGAGATCTGCTGAGAAACACTGAGATCTGATGAGAAACACTGAGATCCGCTGAAGAAACACTGAGATCTGATGAGAAACACTGAGATCTGATGAGAAACACTGAGATCTGCTGAGAAACACTGAGATCTGATGAGAAACACTGAGATCTGATGAGAAACACTGAGATCTGATGAGAAACACTGAGATCTGCTGAGTAACACTGAGATCTGATGAGAAACACTGAGATCTGTTGAAGAAAAACTGAGATCTGATGAGAAACACTGAGATCTGATGAGAAACACTGAGATCTGATGAGAAACACTGAGATCTGATGAGAAACACTGAGATCTGATGAAGAAACACTGAGATCTGATGAAGAAACACTGAGATCTGATGAAGAAACACTGAGATCCGCTGAAGAAACACTGAGATCTGATGAAGAAACACTGAGATCCGCTGAAGAAACACTGAGATCTGATGAAGAAACACTGAGATCTGATGAAGAAACACTGAGATCCGCTGAAGAAACACTGAGATCTGATGAAGAAACACTGAGATCTGATGAAGAAACACTGAGATCCGCTGAAGAAACACTGAGATCTGATGAGAAACACTGAGATCTGATGAAGAAACACTGAGATCTGATGAAGAAACACTGAGATCTGATGAGAAACACTGAGATCTGATGAGAAACACTGAGATCTGCTGAGAAACACTGAGATCTGCTGAGAAACACTGAGATCTGATGAGAAACACTGAGATCTGATGAGAAACACTGAGATCTGCTGAGTAACACTGAGATCTGATGAGAAACACTGAGATCTGTTGAAGAAAAACTGAGATCTGATGAGAAACACTGAGATCTGATGAGAAACACTGAGATCTGATGAGAAACACTGAGATCTGATGAGAAACACTGAGATCTGATGAAGAAACACTGAGATCTGATGAAGAAACACTGAGATCTGATGAAGAAACACTGAGATCCGCTGAAGAAACACTGAGATCTGATGAAGAAACACTGAGATCCGCTGAAGAAACACTGAGATCTGATGAAGAAACACTGAGATCTGATGAAGAAACACTGAGATCCGCTGAAGAAACACTGAGATCTGATGAAGAAACACTGAGATCTGATGAAGAAACACTGAGATCTGCTGAAGAAACACTGAGATCTGATGAGAAACACTGAGATCTGATGAAGAAACACTGAGATCTGATGAAGAAACACTGAGATCCGCTGAAGAAACACTGAGATCTGATGAAGAAACACTGAGATCTGATGAAGAAACACTGAGATCTGATGAAGAAACACTGAGATCTGATGAAGAAACACTGAGATCTGATGAGAAACACTGAGATCTGATGAGAAACACTGAGATCTGATGAGAAACACTGAGATCTGATGAAGAAACACTGAGATCTGCTGAGTAACACTGAGATCTGATGAGAAACACTGAGATCTGATGAGAAACACTGAGATCTGATGAGAAACACTGAGATCTGATGAGAAACACTGAGATCTGATGAAGAAACACTGAGATCTGATGAGAAACACTGAGATCTGATGAGAAACACTGAGATCTGCTGAGAAACACTGAGATCTGATGAGAAACACTGAGATCCGCTGAAGAAACACTGAGATCTGATGAAGAAACACTGAGATCTGATGAAGAAACACTGAGATCCGCTGAAGAAACACTGAGATCTGATGAGAAACACTGAGATCTGATGAAGAAACACTGAGATCTGATGAGAAACACTGAGATCTGATGAGAAACACTGAGATCTGATGAAGAAACACTGAGATCTGATGAAGAAACACTGAGATCTGATGAGAAACACTGAGATCTGATGAAGAAACACTGAGATCCGCTGAAGAAACACTGAGATCTGATGAAGAAACACTGAGATCTGATGAAGAAACACTGAGATCTGATGAAGAAACACTGAGATCTGATGAAGAAACACTGAGATCTGATGAGAAACACTGAGATCTGATGAGAAACACTGAGATCTGATGAGAAACACTGAGATCTGATGAAGAAACACTGAGATCTGATGAAGAAACACTGAGATCTGATGAGAAACACTGAGATCTGATGAGAAACACTGAGATCTGATGAGAAACACTGAGATCTGATGAGAAACACTGAGATCTGATGAAGAAACACTGAGATCTGATGAGAAACACTGAGATCTGATGAGAAACACTGAGATCTGCTGAGAAACACTGAGATCTGATGAGAAACACTGAGATCCGCTGAAGAAACACTGAGATCTGATGAAGAAACACTGAGATCTGATGAAGAAACACTGAGATCCGCTGAAGAAACACTGAGATCTGATGAGAAACACTGAGATCTGATGAAGAAACACTGAGATCTGATGAGAAACACTGAGATCTGATGAGAAACACTGAGATCTGATGAAGAAACACTGAGATCTGATGAAGAAACACTGAGATCTGATGAGAAACACTGAGATCTGATGAGAAACACTGAGATCTGATGAAGAAACACTGAGATCTGATGAGAAACACTGAGATCTGATGAGAAACACTGAGATCTGATGAAGAAACACTGAGATCTGATGAGAAACACTGAGATCTGATTAGAAACACTGAGATCTGATGAGAAACACTGAGATCATCTGAAGCTATCTCAAGCACTGGTCCGCACATCTGTTCTGACAGCAAAGAAAAAGCAATAATAAGTGCAGCTTGAAAATTATTTCATGATTTTCAAGGGGACTTTATATTATATCTCTTGGTATTTTTCAGTACTGGCCTGTTGAGTTTTTTATAGTGCAATGCATGATTCTATCTATCTATCTATCTATCTATCTATCTATCTATCTATCTATCTATCTATCTATCTATCTATCTATCTATCTACACACACAACTAAAATCAGTTCAGTTATGAAAAAATGAAAGGTACCGACTGCCCTTTTTAACTGTAGAGCTTAAATTAAGAGTCACAGCCAAATCTTGAGAATGAGTTGGGTTGACATGCTGTAATTTTCTCAAAGGGGTTATTATTATTATTATTATTATCATTATTTGCAGTCAATCTAGTACTGTCGACCTCTCTCAGGGTTATTTAAAAAGTCAGAAAATAGAGGCAAAACCCCTAGCAAACATTTGGGCTGAGGATATACAGTATAATATTTATAAATACGTTTAATAAATGCAAATCAGATTTTTTTTTTTTTTTTAGATATTGTAGGATGAAGGCATATTAATAAATTAAATATATTAATACATTTCACAGTATGATTTTTGGCACATATTTTGGCACATATAACAGTGCTCAGCAATGTAGAACTGAAACCAAATAAGTGAAATGAAACACTCTGTCATTCTGTGAACATTTACTGACAGGTGCTCATTTCACTGAGGAATAACTAGCAGAACACAGTTGATGTTTTTGACAACTATAAGGGTAGATGACATGAGACACTATCGGGAAGTTGACATGTCCTGTGGTGTGAAATACATAATTATACTCCTTCTAAAACTAGCATTTTGATCATTCTTGTCTAATTATTATGCATGCAGTAGCCTATTTATTATCATTGAGTGTGTGTGTGTGTGTGTGTGTGTGTGTGTGTGTGTGTGTGTGTGTGTGTGTGTGTGTGTGTGTGTGTGTGTGTGTGTGTGTGTGTGTGTGTGTGTGTGTGTCCGTGCGTGCGTGCGTGCGTGTGTGTGTGTGTGTGTGTTATAATACAGAGTGCATCAAATTTTAAAATGTTGACATGATTTCGGGGTCCAGGTGCTTCACTTCTACTGGCAGCATCAAACCCTGAAGTTTTAAATGTTCTGTGCTCATCCATGACAAACCATAAACCATAAGTCCAAAGGTCCATAATTACTAGTCCTGTCTACAATAACAAGCTCAAGATGAACCAACCACTTGTTGTCAAACACACACACACACACACACACACACACACACACACAAAATAAACTTGGCAGTATGTATCCAAATGAATGACTCTAGAGCGTTACTGTTTTTGCTGAATTTTATTTTCAAGTTCAAATAAATAAAATATTTTAAATACAAATAAATACAAATTTTAGTTACAGCAGTTTATCACTAATATTGCACTAGCTGTTTAAAATGTGAATCACACATATAAATCTAAAGCATGAAGATTTTAATTAATTTTTGCTTTATTTATAGATCACTACTGTAAATGTAGATTGAAGGTAAACGTGTACAACAATACACTTTCAGTTTCTAAGAAATACGTGAAAAAATCAGTGTGGCTTTCTCAGCTAGAGAGTAATTATTTATATTGGAAAATTCAGGAAAATATGAATTGTGTGCATGGGGAGTTGTTTTTCTTTTCTTTTCTTTGCAAAAAATATTCAAATGAATGGAAAAAGTGGTGGAAAATAATGCATTATGTGTGATTATTTATTTGTATTTATCTTTATAAAAGTATCATAAATAATCTGTCAACATAAAAAAAATAAACAGTCTTTGATTGCCAACATTTTCAATATTGATTCCCAGGGATTAACATGATTTGATGAAAATAGCATCACATTGAAAGAATATTTCTAATATTTTTATTTGTACACAGGTCGCAATGACGGGCCTACAGAAAAATTCTCTCAGAGACGTTCCACTCACTGATTTAATATAAATGCATATATCATAAAAGCATGCACAACAAATGCGTTCAACCAATCATAAATTATATTTTACATGTTTCCATGAACTCACTAAAGCAGCATTCCACAAACCCCATTCAGACTACTGTTAAAAAAGCATATTTTGGGGGCTTCACATGCGGTCATCTCTCCACCCCCGTGAGGTATACCGATGAAACCTTCTTAGAGATGAAACCTGAGACGTCAAGTCAATGTTGTTTATTTCACATAGAGATATCATGCCATGAGGTAAACGTCACTGAAATATTTTTAGTCCTGGTGGTTACATTCTGCTAGACATATTACACACTGTGCCAGATCTGAGCTTGATAGTGTTTCAGGATAGCCTTTCCTCTGTCCATGCTAACAGCCAGACTCATCATATGTCATATTTATAGAACACCCCGTGCCCTTCATTGAGCCACTGAACGAGTATTAGCGTTACAATAAAGCACACGCTTACAATATCTGGATTCATCCGTATTCACGGCACGGGTTTAACAGTAGGCACATCTGTAGGCAATGTACATTTCATTTAAATCACTAATCTGAGGAAAGTTAAGGAATAACTTATTTTTAGTGCTTGGATTTGGTTAGTGGTCTGACTTTTTTTTTTTTTTTTTTTTAAAGCACTTTATATTATGTATGGATTGGCTTGCATATCCACTTTTGCTGTGCATTTTAATGGTCTTCCCTGATTATTTAAGTATGTAGTATAATGTAGTAGTATATTGAAAGAAAAAGAAAGAAAAAGAGAGAGAGAAATAAAGGAAGAAAGAAAGAAAGAAAGAAAGAAAGAAAGAAAGAAAGAAAGAAAGAAAGAAAGAAAGAAAGAAAGAAAGAAAGAAAGAAAGAAAAAAGAAAGAAAGAAAGAAAGAAATATATTTTTTTAACTTTTTATATGTGTTTCTTAACTTTAAAGAAGTCTTCTTTCTGTGAATAAAAATATAACCATATAAAACAAATGGCATATTAGTGCATATTTATTTTTAGTGCTGCGTCATTTTGGGGGGTTGTTTATGAAATAATTTACAAAAAAAATTTAATTAAACATTGATTCCTCACGTAATCACAGCAGAATGAACAGAGACTACTGGATTTGAACAAAAACAGAAATTTTGATTATGAGAAAAATCATTTTCTTTGCATTGTCTTGTACTATCACAATCCCGACGTACATCTCCTGTAGGCGATATTTTATATGTGGCACAAATCTGATTCATAAATGGGCAGTTTTCAATTTTACCATTCAGTTCAGCCATGCATCGTAATGGAATTTGCAGAGTGTAACTTCTGAATAAAAGGGAAATTTGAACTGGAAGAACGGCTCAAGGTGATTCTTCTACATTACTTTTGCACTCCAAGGAGCAAAATAAGTGATAGATGGAGGGCCAGAATAAAAACAATTTTATACTTGAGTAAAACATTTTTCAGATACATTTCTGCATGAATAATTATATTATTTTTTCCCGTCCTTCAATAACAAAAATAGAAGCTGGGAGCAAAACACTTTCACAGCATCAAATGAATAAGAGCTGGCATTTGCGTTGAAAGCCGAGTCTCTAGAACGTACTTTTGTTCTTAAAATATTGTAAAAGCTGTAGTGATTAAAACAAGGCTTGCCGAGAGGAGAGAGAGAGAGAGAGAGAGAGAGAGAGAGAGAGAGAGAGAGAGAGAGAGAGAGAGAGAGAGAGAGAGAGAGAGAGAGAGAGAGAGAGAGAGAGAGAGAGAGAGGAAGAGCTATAAAGCCCCAAACACAGAGCAAGGTTTCCATATATCAGTATTCACTGTGTCAGCACTAATTAGACCATTAGCTAAAAATGGAGATAGTTCAAAGGTGAGAACATTTCCACAAATAAAATGAAGACAGAAGCTCTAAAAGAAATAACAATGTGTAAAAATTGTAAACACTATTAAGGACATTTCTGCATAGAAATCATTAATTCAATTATTTGGGTAACTGTGAGCATTCTGTCAAATGTGAATGTAGTTATATATTATTATTCACACCCACACCTACACACACACACACACACACACACGCACAATATAAATATATAAATATATATATAAGAAGAAGACGAGGTAAGCATATCGGATAATTGCACTGATACGTTTTTAAACAAAAGAGAATTCACAAACTGAAAAATGCAACATAACAGTAAACACCAGACACAGAACAACTAAACCTGATACTGAACAAAATACCGATCTAAATAAGTAACAGGTGTGTGTAAATCAATGAAACAATGAATAAGCATGACAACCAATGAAAACATACTTAGTGACCATGCAGGACAACCAGGAAACAGGAAATAATGAGAAACAAAGTAAAAGTCCATGAAAATCAAACCAAAACAACAACTAAACGTAATGTGTGTGTGTGTGTGTGTGTGTGTGTGTGTGTGTGTGTGTGTGTGTGTGTGTGTGTGTGTGTGTGTGTGTGTGTGTGTGTGTGTGTGTGTGTGTGTGTGTGTGTGTGTGTGTGTGTGTCTGAGTGTGTCTGAGTGAGTGTGTGTCTGAGTGAGTGTGTGTCTGAGTGAGTGAGTTTTATTCCATTTACTCATTTTTCCAGAACACTAGCAAAGGTTGTCAGCCAACAAACACACTTTGTCAATCATAAAACACAGACCTAAAAAACAGTAATGTCCCGTAGCATTTCTTTACAAAACAAGGATGACACTCTCTCCTGCTTATATGTTACATGGCCAATGTCTGCATTACAGTTCAACATTTAATTCTCCCCTTTTGAATGGATAGTAATGAAATTGAAAGACTAAGCTCTTTTGTAGGTGTTCAGTCATCTAATTGCTTTGATATTTCATTTTTTAAGATTCAGAATATATTTCAATATAGTATTACTGTAGAAATTAAGGAAATTTCTGTCTTATTAATTTTTGTGTTGTGTTAGGTTTTGAACTTAAGTTTAACAGTTTTGAAAAGAGTATGTAAACTAACTGGCCTGTATAGTATATAGTTTTGCTAGCGTGTGTCTATGTCATGTGAATTGAAATATGTCATCATTGAACGACTTTTGTGCCAAAGCAATGATAAATGATCCACAGTTTAGCCACAGAGACTGATGTTGGGATCACTGTGTAAGGAGTTTTGAAACAGTGATTGAGAAATCTGTCGGCGATTGTAAAAAACTGTAATAAAAGTATTATTTATACAATTTTGTTTGGTGACTTGCCATTTTAATGAATTAATATCTTCAACAATGGCAGTCAGGTGACCTCTTGCACAGCTTGTCTGTTTGACTAATAGTTGCCAAGCAAAAGTTTGGTTAAACATTATTAGTAGAATTAATAATGAATTAATTAATACAAGATATTTCTGGAAAGAGGCTCTGCTTGAGCTCAATTGAAAATAAAACCTTAAAATTTTTTATTTCATACTGGCTTTGTCATCAAAGGAATAGTTCATCCAAAAATGAATATTCTGTCCTCATTTACTCAACCTCATGTTGTTCCAAACCTTTATGACTTTATTCCGTAGAACAAAAAGAGAAATTGTGACTGTGCTGCTGCTCTTTTCCATGCAATTACAATAAATGGTAAATGGGCAACAACAAAACACACACCCAAATGTATTGTAGACGTAGTCAATGCGACTCATATACAGTCATGTGTGTACTCACTCCCAGAAAAAAAGGTACAAAAGCAGTCACTGGGGTGATACCTTTTTCAAAAGGTACTGTACACTTTTGTTCCTTTACTAATATGTACCTTTAAGGTGCTAATATGCACCCTTTAGGTACAAAAGTGTGCCATTTGAAAAGGTGACAGCTTTTATACCTTTTTTTCTGAGAGTGTGGATCAATGAGTCAGTAAGTAGAACCAAATCAGTCTGATTCATGATCACAAAGTAGAGCAAGAGCGGATGTCAAGATTTTGTTTTCACACGCTTAAGTCATATTGCATAGAAAATAGTCTTTTAAGTTTCTCCTTTTGTGGAACACAAAAGCAAGAAAGTCGTATATTTGGAACGACATAAAGGTGAACTACTACCTTTCTCTCCACAGCTTACGGTCTTCAATTAAGTGCCTTCCATATTACTAACAGGTCTATGTGGTTTCACTCCAGTTTCTCTCTCAATGACGTCCTGGGTGACTCCAGCAAACTTACTGTGCCTTGAAGTGCTCCATCTCTCTCCTTTCTTTCTCTCTCTGTCTCTTCCACTCACATACATCCATCCAGTAGATGTTACTTCATTACAACACACACATGCACACGCGCACACACACACACACAGAGAGAGGCAATAACAGAGGATACTAATGGACTTCGCAGCACTTTAAGTGATGAAAAGTGGCTGTGCAGTGAATGTTCATTCCATCTTGGTAGAGACTTCAAAAGAAAGTAATAGAATAAATATTCCGAGAGGTTCAGTTCTGTAACGGATTGAGTGCTGTGGAATCCCGGTTATCACCAATCCGTGAGCATGACGGTTTTAATCAGCATTTTCTCTTTGATTAGCTAGCAGGTGTAAGGCTACTCTAATGTTACTGAGCTCTATAGGGCTTCTCTGTGATAGATGCTGACAGAGTCTTCCTATCTGTATCTCATACACTCTTTTCTCAAGAACACAGTGTGCACTCACATCAAAGCAGAAAACTTGTCACGCAATTTCATGCTATCGTGATCATTCCAAATGACTCAATCATATAGATAACCTATATTACATTATATATATCTTAAAAATGGATCAGGAGATAACAGGATAAGGAAGAGCATGCAGATTAAAACTAACAGGAGAGTGAGTTAGACTCAAGATTCAGATCAAATATTGCTGTCGAATATATATTTATCAAGCTGTCGGGGATATTTCTTCCTGTAGCTTAACAGCAAGTTCATGGGTTTGATGCCCAGAAAAATCAAAATCAAAATGTGTATCTTGAATGCAGTGTAAGTTGCTTTGGATAAAAGCGTTTGGCAAATGCATGTATGCAAATTCTCTCTTAAAGCACATTTCTCAGGAATAACACACTAGATAAAAAGTGCTTTATCTAGTTTTTGATGGTCTTAGTTTGGATTAAGCTGGTCTTGCTGGAAATAATAGTTTACCCAAAAATGATTTATATTACAAATCATTTACTGATGATCATCATGTCACAAAGATATTACAAAATATCATTATAAAAATGGCTGGAAATGATTAAAAATCAAGAACAAACAATGATATCCAAAGGGTAACACTTTCACTATTAATAGTTGCTTATTAGCATCCAGTTTACTATAGCATTTTGGCTGTTTATTAGTACTTATCAAGCAGATATTAATACATGATATCCCACATCCCTTAATCATACCCACGTAACCAATACAACAACTAACTATTGATAAGCAGTACATTAGGCAAAAATCGTACAGTTAATAGTGAATATGTGTTCTTCACCGTCCAAAGTTGTTTAGACTCGAACAAAAAGAGGCTGAGTAAATGATGACAGAATTACATTTTTAGGTGAACTGTGCCTTTAACAGGTCAAAACCATCAAACTAGACTATAGCCAGGCTCAAACCGGCTTAGGCTTGTTCAAGACGTTTAAATTGGGCTCTTTCAAACAAACCCCTCTGTTTTTAGTATCACAGGTCATTATTTCTTTGTGCCCTGCTCAGCTTTATACCTTTACACCCCCTTCATTTCTGTTCAGCAATAACTTCCTCATTTGTTGCCTGTAGGAAGTAGACCTGCTGCTTTAGTGGCAGATCTGTGTGTAGGAGAAAGAAGGAAAACAAGAGGAAAAGGTGTGTATGCGTCTGCACTTGCAGCGGTTTCTTTCTCCTGTGTGCCAGTGAAAGCGGGAACTGGTTAAACAGCAGGTGACTCATCATTTCCCACCATGCTAATGATACAGGACTGCTGATATGAACACGCAGCCAGACACATTCATCATCCACGCCGCACCTTCCCTTTAATCATTCGCATGTAAAAAGGCAGCGATAAATTACGTGTTCATGCAACGGCGACAGATCAGATAAAACACATTAGCCAAGAATCTGTTCAAGTGAATTAGTCTTCTTCTCTTTTTAACTATATCACTGATTTGCTTTCATTTATGATCCACATAACACTGTACGGATACGGAATAAAATTAAAACCATTGGACAAAGAGGGTGAGATACGAAACAGCAAGTGATTCAGTCAAGGACAGCACTGGTCGATAAGTTTCTGGCATAGAACCAATAACAATAAAGAAGTGCTTTGCTGCATTTAGTATATGTCTGCAATAACAACATGTGCATGCGTCAAGGCATTTTAAATAGCTGCAGTATGAATACATCATTTGTGCTGCAGAAAGACACCAGTGACTATAATGACTGTGTTGAATCTACTAAAGGATGAGAGATGACGATGCAACTGAGAGTCTGAGTCATTTATGCTTCCTGTTATTGTGGTGGTCGTCACATATTAAAGTGTTAGTTCACTCAAATGTGAAACTTAACTTGCTCCAAGCATGACTCCCATTTTCAAAAAAAAAAAATTGCACATCAGAAAAAATATTCAATCCCAAACCAATTCATTCACTGTTAAAAATATCTACTTAACTGATGCAGCTTTTATACAATAGCTCATCAAACAAGAAGTTAATTTTGAGTAGCTTAAATTTAATACACAATGTTGTCAGTAACGCCAACGGATATAGTTTCAAACGAAACTCTCGAGTCTTTCGAGTCTATAGGGCTGCGTTTAACTCCACTTTAAGATGCAAACTTCCCATAGCATTCCCATTTTTAAGTGGAGGAGGGAAGTTTATTTTGACAGACCCTCGACCCCTTGATTTTGACAGAGGATCCTTAAATGTGCACTTCATGCAGATCCATCGACCACAATGCAACACGATTGTGACGTCACAACAGTAACTCAAAGAGCTCGCACTTAGTTTACCCAGAAGTGATCAAGGGCTTAATGATTTCCATTTAAACCCATTGCAAGCGTTTCACCAGTACAGTAACACGATTGTGACGTCACAACGGTAACTTTATTTTACCAGGGAATAAAATCACATTGAGATTACAATCTTTTTGCAAGCGTTTCGCCAGTACAGTAGTGGGCACTCGTGCAGCGTACACTGTAAAAAATTATCGTGATTTTAACGGTAAAAGACTGTAAAAATGTTACAGTGCAAAACTGTTAATTGGTTAACAGAAAGTTTCCTTACTATATACGGTAAATAACTGTGATAGATCTAACGGTACATTTAATGTAATTTTACTGTAAAATACCGTTAAATTTACAGTTTTTGAAAGTAAAAAGAACAACTCATTGTATATTTTACAGTGAAAAACTGTAAATTGACATTCCCACAATTCCCTGCATGACACTTCACATTTGATTTATTTTTGTTGAAATAACTATGTTTTTTCTTAGTTCTTTTCTAATCAGTTATGTACATTAGGGTTTTATGTTACATTCAATGTTGTTAAATTAATGTTTATTGCATTTTTAAAATTTCATGTGTGTTACCATGATGGTGTTTAATGTTTGTGCGAATAACACAGTGCAGCTTCAATATAATAGTATTAACTTTCTTGTGGAAGATTGCTTGTGATGAGCTTTGATTTATCATGTGACTCTCATCTCTGCTGTGATGATTGTTGGTTGTCAGAGTATTACAATGGTACAAAACAGATATTAATACTTCAATAGGTTGGTAAATTATCATTATATCAGATAATGAATTTCGGTTTATTACTGTAAATTTTAAGTTAAGTCTGTAAAACCAAAAATGTTGATACCATATTTTTGATGGTAAAGTTCTGGTAACCACAGCTGCCAGTTTTTTTCCGTAAAAAACAACGGTTTTTTTTTTTTACAGTGTAAGCAATGACAAAATACATCCGAGGGAACGAGACGGAGGGAAGTTAGCGAGGAAAGGGAATACAAAAGTGGACTTCAACGCAGCCCTGAGGTGTTTCGTTTCTAAATGAATGAGTGTTTGAACAGATGGAATCGCATTTATTAAAAAAAGTCACTTTTCGCCATCCACTGGTGGAACTATGTAACCTGCGGAAAGAGTCATAATCTAATACACATAATGTTAAAGCAACACTAAGTAAGATTTTTTACCTTAAAATAATGTTTCCAAAATGGTTTCAGTGGTTCATTAAGTCGTAACAGGGTGAAAGGCACTTCTGGGTCCTATATCTGCTATAACCACGCTATGTGAGATTGCCAGATCGGGTCGCATTTCTGTAGTTCTAATGAGACATAAGAAAACTACAAATTTGTCTTGCTTTACGTCAAGCGCTACAATAGTCATTATTTTGTTTTTCTTCGTTTCTGATGTCGCAATACATCATACTTTCATGAAATCATGCATCATACTCTAGCTTGTCTGTGGACATCGTTCATTCCAAAGCCAGCGCTGATAAACATGAGCGTGCGTGCGACAGTCGGCTGCGCTAGGCTAAAGTATTTACGACAGCGGTAATGGACAATTCCACTTCCAACCTGTAGGGCGACGGCAGAGGAAAAGTTACTTGGTGTTGCTTTAAGATGCGTTTTGGTCGATCGGATCACAAGTGGACGACACTAAATACAGGTGTAAACGGGGTCTAAAAACGTTTTGAGCTTGTCCAATTTCCATCACTTCCAGAGGTAGTAGATAATGCATTTGACCGGATTGCTTTCGTAGTGTAAACGCTCATGTGATCAAACAGTCACAAAAGACCGTCTACTCTCCGTCTACTGACCTAACATTAAACATCTAGCCAGACTGGATTTAAGCTTTGTCGGCTGAAGACCTTAGTTTGGTTTGAAGATGAAAAACATCCCAAGCACAATGTTCTCTCATCCCTGATCTGTAACACACACTCACAGCGTTCGGCTGGTCTTGTGTCTGTCAGAGCAGAAACGAAAGCTGATGCTCTCCGTGTGTTTCTCCGTCGGCACGTTCATATGTAAATTGCGCAAACTTATGTCGTCCATTAGATTGAAAGATCTGAAAAACCATACATTTACCCTCCCCTTGAAGATATGAAAGTGGACAAAAGAGACAGATTAAAACGCAACAAATTGATGCTTCCTCGTTTTCCACCCGTTCATCCTCCAGCCCGTGACCCGGAAATCGAACCCAGCCATCTTGGGAATCTCAATCCTCTAATTGCATCACAAGTAACGAGGAAGCTTCCATGAGCGAATGCACAGGTGTAAAGAAGAGTGATACATTACAAACAGTAAAAAGTCTCAGTGATTCGACCAATCAAATTCGAGGACTGGAACTAACCGTTGTATAAGGAAATATAATGAAGTATGATATGCATGTTGCTTATTACTTGTTTTGAATGCCTATCCATGGAAATATATTGATGTTGTAGTTATGGCATCTACCAGCAGGGGCTAACAGGTCCATGCTAAGTAGCTCAACTTTGACCCCTTGAGGCGGGACACACTTGCACAGAGCGAGTGCTATCGGAGGCAGACGTCTGTGATGCTAATGCAGAAAATATGCTCTTAGCTGAGAGGGGAATTGGAGGGGCGTCTTAAGTAGCTGCCAGGCCAGCGATGCAAGACCCTTTCCAACACTAACTGAGTTAGAGAGGTGATCTGGGACAGCTGATATGCCCTCTGATAATTCTCACCATTCTCTCTCCAAGTGCTCTCTATCAGTGAGAAGACAGGGGACTTCTGTGTTCAACAAAGATGGAAAGGCAGAGCCAAGATCCATTTGAGAAGACACAGTCAATTTTAAAGCTGAAGTGTGATTTTCTTCTATGTTAAAACACCTATTTCAACTTAATATGCAGAGACAACAATACATAAAACGGGTCTCTGAGCTTCACTATTGCTCTGTTGTTTGGGATGGGACTATTTTTTGATGATCAAAAGCAGACAGGGGTGAAATGTATTTATATATTATATATAATTTATGTATTTGCATATCAACTCTTTCCTCGCCAGCGTTTTAGAAAAAAGTTGCAAGCATAATTTTTTCCCTGTTTTTAGTTGAAAACGGTGTTGTGTAAACGGCCCCTAAATAAATAACATCCCTAATTAGGATCCTAATAAAAAAAGTCCTCTTTTATCATTGTTAATAAAAAACTATGTCATTATTAAATATATGAATAATATCAATAATATATATATGCGCATATAAATGAAATATCGTCACTATGTTTCTGTACTCCACAATCTACTTTCAACAGTGAGTCTGTGGGATAAATGTGTTGCTTTGTTCACATGAAATTCCAATTTTTTTTATTTTTTTATTTATTTTGCATATCCAATTGGAATTTGATTATCCAAACAGCAAAAAAAAAAACCACCCATGGACATTGATTTTTACAATTCAATCTAAACCACAATCACGGACAGTGTGAAATCTAATTCAAATCAGATTCCTGGAGATGCATTTCATACAGACCAATCAGAATTCAAGTGTTTTATTGTGACTGTATAATTATGAGGACATACACAAACGCAGCAAACACCACCCAGCCTGTTTCACATTCGTTCGTGGTGTGAACAGACGACACATCTCCTCCTCGCTGCACACACTCGTCACCTGGGAGAGTGCTGATGCCAACCAATCTTTATATTTGTCATAAAATCACTTCTCTGCACCCAAACACACAGATAAGATTTCATAGCAAATAACTATGTGGACAAACATCAGGTTTGAAAAAATCATCAACGTTTCTGCAACAATAACACTTACTGCATCTGCTTCTTCCTGTCACCGGTAGGCATTTCCCCTTGCCTTTCATTCTGGAGGAAGGAAGGATTTCTACCTCTTGCCCTGAGCAAAACAAAGGCTATTGCACGTTTATTTCTCAGCAGAAAAATCCTCCATTTTTTTTTTGTGCATCATCATCGCCCAGATTATTTCTCCTTCTCATTTAATTTGATAGAAAGTATCGGCTGCTGATGTCCTGAAGTGATTTACTTCTTACTCCTAACCTCAATCTACTTTTTCTGTCCCCTGTTATTGGCTGAAGCCCACCGCCCAGGTGATTGATTTGTGCACTACCCAGTCCGAGCTCTCAGCGTTCACTCTCCTCTCAATGGCCAGAGATTTCCCCACGGGCAGTTTCCGACTCCTCGGCTGGCCGCTTGAATATCCCTCATTGCTGTAATTGAAACAGGTTTTCCTGGCTTGCCTCCATTAAATCATGTCTGAGTGAATTCCTTTGTTCTTTGATCCCTGCAATTAGCTCCAGTACTACATGTCCTGTCAGGAGCGGGAGAATTATTTGATGTCTCACTCGCTCTTGTGAGCGGTTTTGCCATCGCTTTAGCCCTCTTTTTGCTTTCCCCGTTCACTGTGCGTCTCGAAAGGTAATAGGAAAGAAAGGAAACATGGCCTCATTTTCCAGGCAGGGCAATTGAAAGGAATAGCATCTACGGCGTGAGTGCCAGTGGCTGAGCAAGAAATGGATGGTATCCAGTATCAATCACAGGCCACGATTGAGGGGTGAGAATCGCCATCATCGGTGTTATATAATGCAGCGCTGCACTGAGGAGAGGGATCTGTTCTCTCGTGGACTGTAGTACAGCATATAGAGCAGGAACATGTGGGGTCAGTGACATATATAGTGTCTACAAGAGGAAAGAAAAGGGAAATAATGTATGCAAAATCTGCTTTAATATAGGCCTATGCAAGATCTTGCATATTTAATGAGATAATGCCTAATTTGCATAATTAAACATACAAATTTCAAAAACTTGTAATACATTTTTTTTATATACTTGTGTAAGTAATCAACTGAGGAAGTTTCATGGTGATATCTATTATTTTAAAATTTTACCCTATTCACCTGTAGTGTCTCGCCTTAACACGTGTACGTTTTTAGATTTATAGTCTTTGTTGGGTTTTCAATATATATATATGTAAATTGCTGGTCAAATGTTAATAAGCAGTGAAAATATTGTTTGCTTTTAATATAATCATATAATAATATTTTTTATATAAATAAAAATATAGGTAATTATGTTTGCATTATTTTGCCTACACCTTGAATACATGGGTTTTGGGGTAATATATGGTAAAAAAAATCTATTATTATTTATTTAAAAAATGCAAATATATGTACAAACACACACACACACATATATACACTCACCGGCCACTTTATTAGGTACCCCATGCTAGTAACGGGTTGGACCCCCTTTTGCCTTCAGAACTGCCTCAATTCTTCATGGCATAGATTCAACAAGGTGCTGGAAGCTTTCCTCAGGGAGTTTGGTCCATATTGACATGATGGCATCACACAGTTGCCGCAGATTTGTCGGCTGCACATCCATGATGCGAATCTCCCGTTCCACCACATCCCAAAGATGCTCTATTGGGTTGAGATCTGGTGACTGTGGAGGCCATTTTAGTACAGTGAACTCATTGTCATGTTCAAGAAACCAATTTGAAATGATTAGAGCTTTGTGACATGGTGGAAGTAGCCATCAGAGGATGGGTACATGGTGGCCATAAAGGGATGGACATGGTCAGAAACAATGCTCAGGTAGGCCGTGGCATTTAAACAATGCCCAATTGGCACTAAGGGGCCTAAAGTGTGCCAGGAAAACATCCCCCACACCATTACACCACCACCACCAGCCTGCACAGTGGTAACAAGGCATGATGGTTCCATGTTCTCATTCTGTTTACGCCAAATTCTGACTCTAACATCTGAATGTCTCAACAGAAATCGAGACTCATCAGACCAGGCAACATTTTTCCAGTCTTCAACTGTTCAATTTTGGTGAGCTCTTGCAAATTGTAGCCTCTTTTTCCTATTTGTAGTGGAGATGAGTGGTACCCGGTGGAGTTTTGCAGCAACTCTGCTGTTGTAGCCCATCAGCAACTCTGCTGTTGTAGCCCATCCGCCTCAAGGTTGTGCGTGTTGTGGCTTCACAAATGCTTTGCTGCATACCTCGGTTGTAACGAGTGGTTATTTCAGTCACTGTTGCCCTTCTATCAGCTCGAACCAGTCTGGCCATTCTCCTCTGACCTCTGGCATCAACAAGGCATTTTCGCCCACAGAACTGCCGCTCACTGGATGTTTTTTCTTTTTCGGACCATTCTCTGTAAACCCTAGAGATGGTTGTGCGTGAAAATCCCAGTAGATTAGCAGTTTCTGAAATACTCAGACCAGCCCTTCTGGCACCAACAATCATGCCACGTTCAAAGTCACTCAAATCAACTTTCTTCCCCATACTGATGCTCGGTTTGAACTGCAGGAGATTGTCTTGACCATGTCTACATGCCTAAATGCACTGAGTTGCCGCCATGTGATTGGCTGCTTAGAAATTAAGTGTTAACGAGCAGTTGGACAGGTGTACCTAATAAAGTGGCCGGTGAGTGTATATATATACACAAATATACACACATATACATTATATATATATATATATATATAAACACAAATATTTAAATATTAATAAGCAGCAATATATAAATTGCCAGTCGAATATTAAGAAGCTGTGAAAATATTGTTTGCTTTTAAAATATAATTTTATTGTTTAATATAAATAAATATATAAGTAATTATAATTTCTTTTTTGGATAAAATATTTTCCTTAAACCTTGAATACATGGGGTTTTGACATGCTAATATATTGTTTTATTATTTATTTGAAAAAAATAATTATATATATATATAACATGCATAAACAAATATTCAAATATTAATAAGCAACAAAAGTATAACTTCTTAGTTATATATCTTATTAGTTTATAAAGTAGTGAAAATATTACTACTTTTTGTAAAATGTTATTTTATATATATATATATATATATATATAATATTTTATATTTGATATAAGTACATACTAAGGTTTTCTTTTCAACAGTTTCATTCTTTTAATGATCCCCTTTTTTTCTTCATTTCATGACCTTATGCTTCCAAACACAAATCCAAAATTAATTTTCAAATTATTTCAAAAAAGGAAAAGCATGCTCATCATGGAAGAAGTGTATTAAAGTCATTGTATTTTCGATGCGATTTTAAATGACTGAGCAGATGAGCGTCACGTCCTTGACCCGTGTGCCATAGATCTGCTGGCTGGCAGACATCAGAAAGACAATGTAATCTCCCAGAGAGGAAGAAGAGGAGGACGAGCTTGCGGAAACATCTCCCGCACAGCTGTAACAGGCACTCGGCCAAGACAAATATGCAGACCTGCCAAAGTCAATTACGCCCGTGAAGCAGAGGATTGTCTTCGCTAGTCCCGCTAGTTACTTGGTCAAAACATAATTGATTTGAGGCGGGAGAACCTGATTGTTTCGAAAAACACTCAACCACACATCCAGAATGAATCATAAATTCAGCACTTGGTGTGGTAATACGTCCCGATTCTCCCGCATTCAGCAGAAGCGGTGTGAGGATAGTGACTGAAACGGAGGGATGCATAAAAAAATGACACGTTTCTTAATGGAAGTTATCTTGATGAATATCTCGGAGACTTCTGAGACGCATCTCTTCTGATGTATGGGTGTTTTCTGAGACTGCCAGAACAGGCCAATCGCTCTGACAAACCCTGCTGACTTATCTCCGCTATGGCTCTTCCCCTCCCTTCAAAACACTGGAGATGGATTTTCTGTTTTTAAGAGCTGTGGTCAGAGCAAGGCAATACTCTCAGGCACGCAGATCCTAGCCGCGAGTCACGACTGCCCTGCTCGCAAACGCCGTTCATCTTTTGAGACCCCGCTGGAAAACAGAACGCGGGCAATTAAAGAGAACACAGGGAGGAGATCGCAAAACCTCATCAAACAAGGGCTGTTCAAAGGCGGGTATTAAAATGTAAAAGAACAGAGCGAGGTGGGGATGAAAAGAGAGCGAGAAACAACAACAACAATGAGAAAAAAAGGCGATATTTGTTCCCATAAACGTCTTTGCATAAACGCCGGGCGAAGCTATTCCCAGCTAATGTCTTTCACAGCGCGCTTCTCGCTGGCCCGCTTGAACCTGTATTGTTCTGGGCTGGCAGGCCACAGGCTTCATGAGAAGGCAGGGGAACCCTGGGCCGACTGATGTCTCTGTGGTCAGCCTGTCTGACCGTCAACTCCTCTTTTTTTAGATTTAGGAGCGGACTGACTCAAACTTGGCGCGCATCGGGAACCCACAACTTTCCAGCCTAAGGCGACAGAGCTGACCACTACAACGTTTGCTGGGTCACAGCAGAGCCAGTGGGAGATGTTTGGTGACCGAATGCTGTGTCGCTGCTGTAATAATTACAGTCCGGCAGTTCGTTCGGGCCTGGACGATGCTAAAGTTATAAAAGCTCCTGAAATGATTTTTTTTTTTAATTCATTTTCTGTTGTTGTCGGAGTCAGTCGAAAGGCACGCAATATACGCTCGCTCATCTCGCAAAGAAAGAGTTGTTAACGGTCCAAGAACACAAAGCACAGGAACAAGCCACAAGACTTGTACTCATTCTGGAACACTGAAAAAAAAAAAAAAAAAAAAGAAATATGGTACAAATCAAGGTTAACTGTTCACATAAGAAGCTTGTTTGTCCACAATGACCTTCACAAACCTGCTTCAGTCCTCACAACACGCCGCAACACGGCCTACAACATCGGAGACAAATAATGTGATTAAAATATAAGCATGTTTCTTCAACTTTTAGAAAATAAACCTTAAAACACATGCACTTTTCGGACGACCCGCAAACAACTGCGTAAGTAAACCGAAATTACGGTGTACGTTTCTGTAGTTATAGTGTACCTCCGTGTAGGTATGAGGGAACAATATGTTAAGTTTTGGGTAATAAAGTGGTACAACCAGATATACAAGCAAATTATTTATAATGTAATTATTTTAAAACGAACAGGTACCTATTCTGTTAATATATTCCAGGCAAAAAATGTACGTCTGTTGTATATAAAAGTTTTTATCACATTTCTGGCAAAATATGTTCTTGTGCAATGTAGTTACAGGGTAATTTTGACACATATATATATATATGGCTGTAAGCACAGTATGATAAAAATTTATTGAATTCATTGGCTTTTCTTACTAAACTACTTAACGTTAAGCCAAAATTATATCTGGTTGTACCCCTTTATTACCCAAAACTTAACATATTGTTCCCTTATACCTACACGGAAGTACACTATAATTACAGAATTGTACACCGTAATTTCGGTTTACTTACGAAGTTCTTTGCAGGTTGTATATCTGCTTGTTACCCCTTTATTACCCAAAACTTAACATATTGTTCCCTTATACCTACACGGAAGTACACTATAATTACGTAAACGTACACTGTAATTTCGGTTTACTTACGCAGTTGTTTGCGGGTCGTAATATAAAGTGTTACCCACTTTTCACACTCTCACTAGTTTATATACATTATCTATTAACAACCAGCATAGGAGAATATTGTCATATTTTCTTCATGTCATCAAATTCCCACCACTGGTCATTTTCACCACATCTCACGTCTTTTGAATAAAATGGCTTTAATTTCAGCTAGCACTTTAGTTATCCTAAATAATAATATTGCATATTGTTGCATGTATTTAAAAATTACAGTTTGACCTGAAATTGCATACAATTAAAAATAATAATAAATATATATATATATATATATATATAAATATAGCTGCGAGCAGCGATTACGGGCCCAAGCCGGTGGCACCGCAACCCCGGTGCCTTTAGTTACCTAAAGGCACCGGAGTGGCGGTGCCACCGGCTTTGGCCCTTCATCGCTGCTCGCAGCTATATTTATATATATATATATATATATATATATAAACAAGCCGGTGGCACCGCCACCCTGGTGCCTTTAGGGTTACTGTGCATGACGGGCAATAACTTAACCCCGCTTTGACTGTTGAGAAGATGTGTACTGTAGAGCTTGCATTGGTGTGGGCTCTGCAAAAGTGTGCATTGAGGGCACATATCATATGCGTGAGCAACCTTCTGAAACCTAAAATGAAAAATGAGACACCCTACGGTCTCATGGACTTAATGGACACATGAAATAAGTACACAAGATTGAAAGTTAAATCAAGTGTGCCAAGACAGAATATTACTTGCCTGATCTGATTAGAAAAAAGTTTGTGTGTGTGTGTGTGTGTGTGTGTGTGTGTGTGTGTGTGTGTGTGTAACGTGATTGAACAATGTAGACATAAAAACATACTCCGTCCTTTTGTTCATACAGGACATTATTAAAACTGCAAAGTGTTTACTTATATTTGTGTACAATCGCAATAAAACACAACATTGTGCTTTTGTCAAACTGTAAACTACAACTGTCACCCAACCAAAATCTCTTTTTTATTTTATACAGAAATAAATAGTCTATCATTCAGATGAGAATAAAGTTAGTTCAAATTTTAAGGAAAACTCTGAAATATAGCACATTCATTTAAAATTCATTCAGGTTCAATTACCAAACATACAAATCTTAATGTAATTTAAAGCAAACGATACATTTAAAATATATGGGTTGTATGCCTATTTTTTTTTATATAAAAAGATATATATCCAAAAAGACAAGGCCTAAACTTTAACAAGGGTTAAACAATCACTGTAGCAGACACAATCATACACACACACACACACACACACACACACACACACACACACACACACACACACAGACACAGACACAGACACACACACACACAAGTCAAATCACTTACATTTTAGATGCAATATTGACTTTTTTCTGTTTCAGCAGTGAAACTAGTTAAACAAAGATCACAGCAGAACCATCGAGCATCTCACAGCAACGTGTTTTCTCATTACTGAATGATTCAGCATTTTGAACGAATCGGTTAACTCAAAGATTCAATGACCAATCCATAATCTGTCTCATTCATGAATGACTCAGCCGTTCGAACGAATCGTTCGAACAAATGAATCAATGACTCGCTCATTAAGACGGTCGCCTGGCGACACCTAATGACGGTTTAGTGATATGTTAAAAAGTATCATTCTTTCAAACGATTGTTAATTAACTCATATTTGAAACATAAGCTATATATATATATATATATATATATATATATATATATATATATACACACATATATATACACACATATATATATATACACAAAAATAAAATAAAAACACATTTGAAGCGTGTTTGCTTACTAAATTGTGAGCAGAACGAAAGTTGCAGCAAATATCAGCAACAGGAGTCAAATTTCATTAATCACGAGAGTGAAGAGCTGACTGGAAAAATTATGACGGAATATTTTGTGTAAAAGCACCTATTTAAGCGAATCTGTCATTTACTCTTTTGTTGTTGTGTTTTCCCTGAAAACCGGAAGCAATCGGTCCCCGATATGGCGCTAATTTTAAAGTGACACTAAAAAGTATGCGGCTGCACTGGCATTCATAACGGTGCGCGTCCATGGCGACGAGCGAGCAAAACAGAGCGAACGTTTTTTCATTTCTACTTCCATAGAAATTCATTCGAGCGCACTGTGAGCGCCACCACTATAAATGTCCATGCGGACGTCCTTACTTTACTTTCACTTTTAACTTAGCGATTTAAAAGCCCCCGGTGTTACACGTCAAATAACCGGTGAGAAAATATTCTCGGAGTCACATAGGCTACCTAATATATTTAAATACAACAGGCCTACCTGATTTTGAACACAAGAGGGCAGTATAGCCCTATGTATTATTTGATATATTTATTTTTTTAACTGAATAGTGCATTCTGGCTGTTTTTAAACTTGTACATTATTCTTAAATTGAAAACAAGAATAAAATGGGTTTAGTTGTGATATTTGTATAATTTTATCTAGAAATAAATGGTGTATAATTAAATTTTTAGAAGATATGAGGCTTTTAGTGTTTATTTTTTTTACATGACTTCAATCCCTCGCCATAGCAAAACAATTAGAGATATTCAATAGATATTCACAATTATGCTTCTTTAATGTATTTTCATCATGTTGAAAACATTTGGTGGGAACAAAATAAACCACTTAAGAGGAGTGGGTAAAAATGTAGAGGCTGGTTTTGCAAAACATTCACATTCAGACCAAAATAGCCCACTTCCTTTTGGGCTAGCTTAAAGTTGTTTGGCCCGATGAGATCTATATACCGAGTTTCATAATATTACATGCAAGTGTGTTTGATTTATGGACCAAATTTTCAGACCAAGTTTATGGACCAAGTTAATTTAATTAATAAACTAATTATATAAAACTATTTTCAATGCACTACAATTAATTTGGTTATATGCCTTTACTTATTAATAAAACCTATTTAAAAAATACAAGGCATAAGCCATTTATTTTCCTTTTTAATGCAGGCAAAACCACACAGCAGTGAAATGGTTAATCTAGCCCCCCTCCCCCTCCCCACACTCACAGACACACACACACACACACACACACACAGAGACGTAGGCTCAGAGAGAGACACATAAAATGACAATTTTCAAACCAAAATATCTAACTTCCTGTTGGTCGTAGCTAATTACGGTAAATTAGAAAGTTGTCCGGCTCGAAGAGTACAATATACATATCGAGTTTTGTTACTGTAGATAAAACTAACCCCCCCACTTTTGTCAAAAGCATTTAGAAAGTGACACACTTCCTGCTGCCAGTTGGTGGCGCTATAACTTTGACTCACAATAGTTACATCCATCTGAATGGCCTCTTACCACGAACACACTGCTGAAGTTTCATCAAGATCAGTTAATGTATGCAGAAGTTATAACACTTCGTGTTTCTCTTTTCTCGCCATAAATTAGTTTCCTCGCCACGGCCAAAGCGTTCGAGATATCAAAAATCCGTCCGCAATTTAGCATCTTCAAAGTGTTGACCTCAAGCTGACCGAGTTTGGCGGTAAACGGATGCAATCTCTAGGAGAAGTACTTCAAATTCCTGAGCAAGCGTTCTCCAAACAACCCATAATAGCCGACTTCCTGTTGGGCTGGCGTAAAACTTGACCGAGGGTAAGTTGTTCGGCCCGATGAGATCTAAATGTGTATTGAGTTTCAGATTAATTCATGCAAGCGTGTTTGATCTATGGACCAAGTTTTGGGGACCCCGTTCAAGGGGGCGCTGTTGAGCCCCCCTGCCACGCCCGGGTACCAGCTTCAGCCCGGGCCTGATGGCTGTGGGCGCTGACCTGTGTGCAAAGTTTCAAGAGTTTTCAAGCACGTTAAGGGCCCCAAAAGCCCCTGAAACCTTGAACACCATTAAAATAATAGTCAAATTCCCCAACCCCCCCACACACAGAGACAGGGGGAGAAAATTCTCCTGAAAATCATATTCAAACCAAAATATCTGACTTTGTGTTGTTCGGAGCTAATGACTGTCAATTAGAAAGTTGTCCGGCTCGAGGAGACGAATATCCATACCGATTTTTGTTACTGTAGGTAAAACTAATACCCCATTTTTGACTAAAGGTGGCGCTACTGAGCCCCTCACCACGCCCGTTTCTGAAACTTTGCACATGTCTACTAGCTAATAAATGAGATGTGTCTGTCGAGTTTCCTGCAATTTCAAGCATGCTAAGAGTCTCAAAAGCATCAAAAAAGAATATTAAAGTTTGATGCGTTGCCATGGCAACATTATCTTAGATATTAAACAATCCTTTCACAGGTCTACATCTGGCGTGTTTTTACATTATACAGATGAAGTTTGAAGCAAATCGGGTTAAAATAAGAGGGTGATTTCAAAGCATTTTGAAAGTGACACACTTCCTGCTGCCAGTTGGTGGCGCTATAACTTTGACTCACAATAGTCACATCCATGTGATCGGCCTCTTACAGCGAACACACTGCTGAAGTTTCATCGAGATCAGTTAATGTATGAAGAAGTTATAACACACTTCCTGTTTCTTGTTTCTCGCCATAAATTCGTTTCCTCGCCACGGCCAAACCGTTCGAGATATCAAAAATCCCCTGGCAATTTTTCATCCTCAGTGTCTTGACTTCATGCTGACCGAGTTTCGTGCCGTGTGTTTGAATTCTCTAGGAGGAGTATTTCGAATTCCTGAGCATGGGTTTTCCAAACAACCCTAAATAGCCGACATCCTGTCGGGCTGGGGTAAAAAATCAGAGCATGAAGTATATATGAACCGATGAGATCTATAAGTGTACCGAGTTTCATATTATTCCATGCAAGCGTGTTTGATTTATGGACCAAGTTTTCGGACCGCGTTCCAGGGGGCGCTGTCGAGCCCCCCTGCCACGCCCGGGTACCAGCTTCAGCCCGGCCCTGATGGCCGCGGGTTCTGACCCGCGTGCAAAGTTTCAAGAGTTTTCGGGCACGTTAAGGGCCCCAAAAGTGCCCGAATAGTCGTAAGAAAAATAGAAAAAATTTTTTTTACATTATACAGATGAAGTTTGAAGCAAATCGGGTTAAAATAAGAGGGTGATTTCAAAGCATTTTGAAAGTGACACACTTCCTGCTGCCAGTTGGTGGCGCTATAACTTTGACTCACAATAGTCACATCCATGTGATCGGCCTCTTACAGCGAACACACTGCTGAAGTTTCATCGAGATCAGTTAATGTATGAAGAAGTTATAACACACTTCCTGTTTCTTGTTTCTCGCCATAAATTCGTTTCCTCGCCACGGCCAAACCGTTCGAGATATCAAAAATCCCCTGGCAATTTTTCATCCTCAGTGTCTTGACTTCATGCTGACCGAGTTTCGTGCCGTGTGTTTGAATTCTCTAGGAGGAGTATTTCGAATTCCTGAGCATGGGTTTTCCAAACAACCCTAAATAGCCGACATCCTGTCGGGCTGGGGTAAAAAATCAGAGCATGAAGTATATATGAACCGATGAGATCTATAAGTGTACCGAGTTTCATATTATTCCATGCAAGCGTGTTTGATTTATGGACCAAGTTTTCGGACCGCGTTCCAGGGGGCGCTGTCGAGCCCCCCTGCCACGCCCGGGTACCAGCTTCAGCCCGGCCCTGATGGCCGCGGGTTCTGACCCGCGTGCAAAGTTTCAAGAGTTTTCGGGCACGTTAAGGGCCCCAAAAGTGCCCGAATAGTCGTAAAAAAAAAAAAAAAAAAAAAAAAAAAAAAAAATAATAATCCTAAGGAAAACAATAGGGCTCTTCGCCCTTTCAGGGCTTGGGCCCTAATAATAATCTGTTCACAATTTATATTTACTTGATTTGTCATGTTGCATGTTGTCACATTGCATCAGCCATCATTTTTGGAAAATGTATATAAAACATTTTGTGTTTAAAGGGATACTTCACCTCTGGGAAGATCAATGTGTATTTAATATTGGTCATTTATATAGTAGAAATGTGAAATTATTTTTGAAATTGAAGCATTCTAGACTGAAAAAAAGGCAGAAAATGTATTTTTTACTCATGTGGCTGAAAGACAACAACTCCCAGAATGCACTTGCTTTGCTGCCCTTACGAGGCCACTCCCAAACCACAGGCGGCAGAATCCGAAAAATGGATACAACTATAGGCTTGCTTTGATACATCGTGAGTTATTTTATGAATTCCCATCGAAATGGTGCTAAAATGCGTTGTACCGGGATGTACTAGCCTAATGTATATAACACAACTTAGACTTTCACATTAAAAATAAGATGCAAGGCAGGACCATGTCAACAGAGTAGCTCTGTTGAACTATTGAACTGTTTTCCTCCAATTGAAATCACTATTTCTCTAAGCTAATACATTATGTAGGCTAATACATACTATAGTAACACTAAAGGTTTATAAAAAGAACCACAACCAATATGAGTTATAACTTTTAATTAAAGAAATAATTAATATTAACACTTTGACACTCAAAGCTCTGCGGATTCAGCGATCTCGTCAGAAGAAAATGGCATCGGTCTCGCTCCGGCCGCCTCTCGTTCCTCCATCTCCCGCTACTGTTCATCGCTGTATTGCGGCTCGCATCAGATTCTCGCCACAGATCTTCGAAATCCCCTTCTGCCATTTCAACTTCAAAAATACCTTCCGCCATCGTGATTAGCCTACTATACAAACTTTCTACACAGAGCAAGAGGCAAGAGCCTGTTAGCTTAGCTTCTACAGAAAGATGGCTGACACTCTCTTTACATTCTGTGAGTGAGATCCCGCCCCATATGGGCGTGGTGAGAACACCGGCTGTAGTCTTTGGCCCTGTCCCAAATGACGCACTTCATGCCGACTTTCGGTCTCGTGGACTTAAATTGTGCGTGCTCGCCGAGTCTACGAGTCCGTAGGCCGTCCCATTTAGCATGTTAACGCTCTGAAGTGTGCTCAGCAGCGCCCCCTGTGTCCCCTTGAAGCGGTCTTCCACGAAGCCCACATAGATGCAGGCTCCACGCACTTTAACTACCCAGGAATCCTTGCGAAAGGCCAATCAGACAACGGATGGGAGGAGATTTCGCTCACGGACAATTGTTAACATGGCTGAGAAGAAAATATTATCATTACGGTTTTTTTATGACAAGTTTATACAAACATTATGATCATCGACCAGTGGTTGATGTCTCAAACATAGGCTAATAATAGCGAGCTGAATAATATAATCGCATTATGATTCATTAAATAAATAGAACAGAATGTCAGGGCTTTACTGAGTCATATGTAAACACAACAACAATAGGCAGCATATTTCCCCGAACCTGCAGCTCCTGTCCATAACAACAACCAGACCGTCTTCTTGTTTCCGGCGTGACGATCGAGTCTGTCCCACAAACACCTCTCAATGCGCCCTCGCGGACTCGCGCTAAGAGCCCTATAGGTCTGCACTACATGACGTCACCGAAGCGTGGACTCTGAGGAAGTCCACAAGTCCGGAGTGTGCCATTTGGGACAGGCCCTTTAGCCTCTGGCACAAAAATCCTCCGATGACGCAAAATGGCGATTTTTGCGTCATCGGAGGATTTTTTCCAGACAAAAAATTAATTTTTCTCTCATATCAGGGGGATTCCAAAATACAACTGGTTTTCTACTGATACAAATTAATGCTAAATCCTGAAGTATCCCTTTTGAAGTGACACGTGAGGGACAGCCATAAGTTTTGAGAAATTGATATAAATCATTTTGTATTTAATTTCATTCTTTGTTTAAATCATATTAGGATATGGACGGATACGGATATGACGAGACATGCCATAGTGAATCAGGGTGAGACAAAAACCCATTTTGGAAGAAGGATTGATGTGTATTGAATATTTAAATGTTAATTTTGAACATAAAAAAGTTCTTTAGTGCACCTTTAAGCAGGTTAAGAAGTCTGTGAGTATAGTATGTCCCTTTGGATCTTTTTTTCTTCTCCTCTCACGTCCTTGATTAGCAAGATTCTCCGGGCTTGTTTGGCAAATCAGCCTGGATGAGATGGATTGTGAATGGCTGTGATCTACATTCGGCGTGTGAAGAATGAGCGCTCAGGTCTGGTCACCAGCAGAGAGTAATGAACTGCACATACCAGTGGAGCACAGGCCGACCCAGGAGACATTCACGGAGGGATGGCTTGCAGAAACAGCCGATGACAGCGTTTCACTGAGGAAAATATGCTTGTTGATTGCAAAATAATCCAGAGCAGATGAAGCGGCAAATTTTCAACTCCTTTAACATTTATCAAACACACAGCGATGTATCTTGAGCCTTCCTCCTGTCTCACACACACACACCCGACGCTCCGGCAGAGGGATTCACCTGCATTTACACTGCAGTTAGAAGTAAAGAATACAGCTGCATTCGATCAGCGCAATGACTTTCAGCAGGAACATGTTCGATGCATTACTTTCTGATTCAGCAAAATGACTGGAAAAGAGGGTTTCAAACTTTTCGAGGACCCCCCAAATGTGACGATCCCATGGCATTCATATAAACTGCTGTGCAAAAGTTTGATGTCAGTATGTTGTTGTTTTTTTTTTTTTTAAAGAAATGTGTACTTTAATCAGTAGGATGCATAAATTAATCAAAAAAGCAACACAAAAAATCACAATATATTACATTTCTATTTTAAATAAACAATGTTCTTTTGAATTTTATATTCATTAAAAAAAATCCTGGGGAAAAATCATCAAAAAAAAAAAATCAAAATATGATGCAGCACATCTGTTTTTAACATTAATAATCAGAAATGTTTTTTTGAGCAGCAAATCATCATATTAGAATGATTTCTGAAGGATCGTGTGACACTGAAGACTCGAAAGTAATGATGCTGAAAATTAGCTTTGATCGCAGGAAAAAATTACGTCTTACAAAATATTAAAATAGAAAACATATTAGCACATTTTTTTATCAAATAAATGCAGCTTTTGATGATCATATAGGACACTTCTTTTATAAACACATCTTTAAAATCTTACTAACCCCAAACTTTTCAACAAATGTGTATTTCCATAGATAAAACATGTATTATGTGTGAGAAAAATGCTGTTTAATATTACAATGACAACTAAATGAAATAAGAATTCACAAAATAACATATTTAGCTTTTATGTTGTCATTATCCTGAATCAAATTGTTAAAATATGGTATTATTATTATTCACAAAACTATATGCAATTTTTTTTCAAACTATTAAAAGCAAGTGGTCAATAGAATAAAATAATCACAATTAATCTCATGATCAGTCTTTAGACAGAAGAATGAAGGAGTAATATCAAATTTGATGAAAATTGATATCAATATTTTACATTTAAAAACTTTAATACATGTTTTTATATTTAGGGCTTGTGTTTAACAGCCACAAAAAAAAAAAATAATTTGACTAGCACCCCCACCACCAATCCAAGACCTAATGTAATCAGTAATGCACTCTCTGTACATAATGTACATCTCTATTATACAGCCCAGAGAATCTGCCATAGCATACATCCATAGGTTGAAACATGCGTGCTCATGTCATTACTACTCAAACCAGGCTCGTGTCATCTTTTATCAGTTCAACTACCAGGGGATCAATAGCCTGAGCTAAACAGTCTGTGAACTTGAATGACAGTGGACCTAAATAAATGAATGAATCAATTGCAAACAAGATATTGATCTACCATCAGCTTATGATTCATTCCAAATCCCACGGTCTTGTTTGAATGTGTAATGAATCAACACAGCGAACGCTAACCTGTCACGAGTAAGAAATCTGACTCATAAACTTACAGGGTCGAAACCTGGATTAAGAAGACCTGAACATGCCCAAAAGACGGTCAGAAATGTACGGGGATTTTGCTTTGCAGTGAATTCCCTTTATGAATATATCCATCAACATACACCACTGAAAACATAACAGAGCATAAAGTATCAGAGACAAGAGAGACTTGAGGAACTGTGATGTTTTCATTAATAAATTTTGATGTGCTCCATAATCAGGGTATTTTATGTGCCAGACACCAGTCAAATATGGAAATAAGACTTTTTCCTCAAGCCGTTGAGGGAGGTGTAATTTATATATCATTCGTATAGATTTTGACAGCATTGGGAAATATTTCCTCTCACATACTGTAAGTAAACATGCACAGGTCATTTTTTCCTATACCTGTGTCTATCTATTTTGGTTCTCAAATGCTAAAAGCTTCTTGGGAAGCCAAAATGTTTTCCACCCATGACCCTTTAGTCACAGCACCATGATTGGGTTTTATCCATTGATATAATGTTACTTTTAAAAGGTCCTGCTTGGGCACTTAAGAACAACACACAACTCTCTCAGAGCTTACAAAAGGTTATTTCACTACTTTGGTCAGGTTTTGACCCGATTATGCTTTTTTTTTTAGATATTACCTTTCATGTTGTGTGTAATATAGCTGTTTGTGAATGCAAAAGGTCTGCAAAGCTTCAAAGATCAAAGTGAAGATAAATGGAGTTGTTGTGTCCTAAAAGAAAGACTCGATCCTGAACCGCCTGAAACGAGTCGTCAGTAATTCCAGTTTCACTCCCTGCTCAAACCTAGTTGGGTTTGCAACAAATTTGCATAATGCCAGCCTATGGTCTTCATTGGCTGCCCACAAACAACATCTTCTTAGCCCCGCCCTCAAACACTGCAGTTTATCTGAGACTGGAAGAGTTTAGGTCGTGTTGTTCATGTCGAGAAGACGCTGTTTTCACAAATACACTTTGATGAGATTGATACGGTAAACCCCACACCTCCATCGTTACTGTTCGTATCACTGTGTATAAAGTAAGAGCTGAAATTCAGATATTGTAATGGCCGTTTGGTTTCCAACACACACTGTAAGCGGTCGACCAATCACAACAGACTAGGCCATCTGACCAATCAGAGCAGAGAAGGCTCTCAGAAAGGCGGGGTTTAGAGAGACCGAATCCTTAATCAAACCGTTTTAGACACTGTGAGAAAAAAAAAGAGCTGATACTCTAATGGATATTATGAGAAAATTAAAGCTTTTTTTTACCTTGGATGTATGTAAACCTATTATAGGAGACTCTTAACTAGCTTAACAACTGCCGCAAACTTGGTCAACATGGTCAAATTATGCTTTTTAATCAGCCAAAAAAGAAATAAACTTCTTGGACTAGTCTTTTTACCGGCAAGGTTAATAGACACTAATTCAAAGAGAAATTTTTGAGGAAAACTGCAACACAAGAAGGCATTAAAAGAGCTGCACTGCGAAGTTTTAAAGTAGGCCAGAAAAGTACAAGCTGCTTTTCAGGTCATAGATAAATAAAATATGATATATAGAATTTAATCAAATATATATATATAAAAAAGAGTGAGAACATGAAACATCATATTTACTGTTCTGTGGAGGAACTGCAGAAAGATGAGTAGCCTATTGTGGATTTGTAATATACATTAATATACAATATATACTTTTCCAGCTCCATCAGATAGTTTTATACCTCGCTTTAAAATATCAAAAAGTGATTAATCCGTCCATCAAAGGTTCGTCTGCGTCCTTCTGCTTTGAGTTGGAACGTGGGTTTGTTATATTTACAGATAAACATAATTTCATCCTTTGAGCTAAATGGCTCCTTTTCATCTTCAAATGTATATGTATGTTTGAGAGCTGACACTGATGAATGGTTTCATTTGTAAGTCACTGAAGGAGTGAGGCTGGGGCCTCTTCAGACCAAACGCACAAACTGTCATTAACTTCATCCATCTCTGCCCGTTCGCGGAGACCCACCATTGAAGCAGTCACGACAACAATGCCAATGTGGCTTTCCCATAAAATGACATAAAACAGAGAAAAAGCGAAAGAGAGAAAAAAAAAAACACAGCGGGCCTCGAATTACAGGCCCAGAGCAAAACTGATTGTGCTCAGATCTAAAGGGAGCTTGAGGCCAAACTTCATCTTTAACTTATTATGTATCCAAGAGGAAAACCACATCTCAGAATGCCAGTGTTGGGCTCTTGACATTTGCTTCTGTCTTTATTTACATTCTAGCTTTGACGACGAAAAAAAATAAAATCTTTTGCAGGCATTCCAGTTTCCCACATACAGTTTAGATGTAAAAAGCCAAGGACGTGGAATCCAGAAATCAATAACAACAATTTACAAAACAACAATTTTTAAGGAGACTCGGTGGCATTTGCTTTGAGTACAGCATCATAACTGATTCATTTTTTCATATCTTGATCAATACAGTTGGCTGTGGATAATGTATCTCGAATCCAAGGGCAACTTCGGAGACTTCTGAGAGCTCGAAAACCAAAACGGTTAGCATTCAGCCAGAGTAACTTAAAACTATGACATTTCCCCCGCTGGAAAATAATCCAATTTCCAAGCATTCTCCTCTCATAAGTGTTAATAGGTCCCGCTTGGATGTGATTGCAAAGCAACGGCGATCCACTTGGATGCAGCGGGGAAGAAGAGAGTTACTGCTGGTTATTTGATTACAGCTTTCAAATATGAATCAAGCACATTTACCTATTCAACACCTAATGGAGAAGCAGCGCTTCATTCAAAGCAAAACAAAGAGTTCATCCTCTCGTGTAATGAACACACACACTCCATGATGAACCTGTGAGAGAGCCATTTAACCTAGCCCGGTGGATATAACCAAAATGATCATGAATGTATATGGCATCATCTGCAGAGATATTATGGGGTAACCAGATAAAACAGTGCACCATTTTGTAATCTCACCAACCGCAAATGAGCTCTCGCTGAGGCTCGTGAGCTCATTTTGACTCCTGAATAGCACAGAAAGAGATTTATTCCTTCTTTCGTGGCTATACACTTTCCAACACAGCTAGCCTGAGTAGAGATGGATTAACCCACGCGTTGGAAAGTGTGAAGTCATTAGGAAATGCCCAGTTTTCTCTGCTAATGACTGGAGGAGTAAAACCCAGCGGTTTCGAGCTCACACAAGGTCTCGTTTCTCTCAGACTCGAGCCGCCCGTGCCAAACAAAATAGCCTTGCTTTCTGAGGCGAGACGGGGCGAGCGCCCTCAGATCCGGCCCACAGACTCATTTGGAGAGGAGAGAGCAATTGTGTCAGAATTTTTAGGCCTCGTATTATGCGAAGGCGCTGAAGCCGTTCGACGTCAATAAGAGCCGCCATTTTGACTGCTGAGGACGCATGAGAAATATGGTCACCGGATCGCATAGGTTTCCTGCCAGCGCTTCAGTTATGAGCATGTATTAAAACAGCACAATACAGTCACTGTTGGATTTTTCTGAATGTTCCTGATTAGAGAATAAACATGAATCCCACTGACAACTAATTGCACTTCATTGACCTCTTGGTAGGAGGCAGCACTGCGTTCAATAAACTCAGTGAGCTGAAGCTGTTAACACAGGGAAACACATCCTGACAACTCTGGGCGTTTTTCAGAATATGCATGTATAATGTCATAAAAAACATGTCACTTTTCTCTTAGGAACTTTGGATCAACTGCAATACTTCCACAGAATACTTCACTATATATATATATATACACCTCATGTACATATATGGTTAAATGTTAATAATAGCTCACAAGACTTGGTCAAGATTTCACAAGTATGGTTTAAACGTCCCTACAGCTCAAGCAACATTTTTTTTCCTACTAAGAAATAAATGGAAATAATGTGTGCTTTAATAAAAATACAATCTTCACATTTCTCCTTTTAAACCTCCCGGCCATCCCAGCGGGTCTGCCATAATCTTTTACTGTAAGTGTTTCGCTGTAAATGCATTTTGCATTCACTTTCTACAGAATGAGTTGTAAACATTATGTTTAAAAAAAAAAAAAAAAAACCTTGAGGGAAATAAGTAAATGTTTACATTGATTTCTACATTCAATTTTATTAGGCTCACTTGATGCCCTGTAAAGGGATTTTTTTTTATTTATTTTTTTTACAGATGTAGTTGCTTAAAGAAACAGGAAGATATTTTTTTTAGGGAAATGAGTAAATTCTGATAGTTATTTTTAGCTACCAGTTTTAAGGAGACTCACATGTAAGTTGGTTCCCTACAGGCAAAATAAATAAGTGTGTGTGTGTGTGTGTGTCCTGTTAAACCCTACATTGATAGCAATATCTGAAGTCCTTGTCCTTGTGGGGACATTTGTGGTCCTCATGAAGAAAACAGCTTATAAATCAAACTAAGTGATGTTTTTTGAAAAATGTAAAAATGCAGAAAGTTTTGTGTGATGGGTAGGTTTAGTGTAAGGGGAGAGAATATACAGTTTGTACAGTATAAAAATCATTGTCTATGGAAAAAGTCACGAAAAAAACATGAAAACACAACATACTTTTTTTCTTTGTGAGTTAAATTCAAAACACTTGGCTTGTTGTCACGTGCACTTACTCACTCTGACACCGAGATCAGAAACTGAAAAACTGCAACACTTTTGAAGGACGTCTGTTGAACTTGACTGATCGAACTGGACAGTCACTGATGGAAGTATCAGTCATGTTTTGGCCTCATGACACCATAAACCTGTCAGTCAGTCAGTCAGAGATATGCGTCACACACCTGAGATTGCTGACTGAACAGATTTCATTCACAGTCCGTGTCGCGTGTCCTCTCTTTTGTCACTGTCTCTCCCGTCCCCACGGTCTGCATACGAGGCTTCTCTGGGTCTACATTAAACTGTAATCGCACCGCAGTCGTTCAGTATTGGTGGAGGCTTCGAGTGTTCGCAGGTACAGGTTGACACACCACTCATTACTCAAAGCCCAGAGATCTGACTGATTCCCGCTGCTCGTGTCGCTCACAGTAAGTGTGAGGAGAATGGGAAATAAGGAGAATTGCTGGACTTCTCATCAAAAGGACACACTATCATCACACGTCTGTATATGAGAACACGCTTACTCACGTGCACTTACTCACGTGCACTTACTCACGTTACTCACGTGCACTTACTCACGTGCACCTACTCACGTGCACCTACTTACGTGAACCTACTCACGTGCACTTACTAACGTGCACTCACGTGCACTTACTCACGTGCACTTACCTCCGTGCACTTACTCAGGTGCACTTACTCACGTGCACTTACTTACGTGCACCTACTTACGTGCACTGTGCTCTAAAAAATACCATCTTTACAGTCTTTAACCTGTTAATGCTTAGATTTATAATAAAAAATACTCTTTTTAGGTGTATTTTTCACATATTAATGTTGCCAGGTGAGAGTAAAAAAATGGCACAACATTACACATTATCCGAAAGTTGTCAGAAACTCTATTTAAAAACTAGGCTACTGTATAAAACAACAACAATATACTATAAACAGTATCAAAACCTTGGGTTAAAAAAACTAGGAGATGTGTATATATACACTCACCGGCCACTTTATTAGGTACCCCATGCTAGTAACGGGTTGGACCCCCTTTTGCCTTCAGAACTGCCTCAATTCTTCGTGGCATAGATTCAACTAGGTGCTGGAAGCATTCCTCAGGGAGTTTGGTCCATATTGACATGATGGCATCACACAGTTGCCGCAGATTTGTCGGCTGCACATCCATGATGCGAATCTCCCGTTCCACCACATCCCAAAGATGCTCTATTGGGTTGAGATCTGGTGACTGTGGAGGCCATTTTAGTACAGTGAACTCATTGTCATGTTCAAGAAACCAATTTGAAATGATTAGAGCTTTGTGACATGGTGGAAGTAGCCATCAGAGGATGGGTACATGGTGGCCATAAAGGGATGGACATGGTCAGAAACAATGCTCAGGTAGGCTGTGGCATTTAAACGATGCCCAATTGGCACTAAGGGGCCTAAAGTGTGCCAGGAAAACATCCCCCACACCATTACACCACCACCACCAGCCTGCACAGTGGTAACAAGGCATGATGGTTCCATGTTCTCATTCTGTTTACGCCAAATTCTGACTCTAACATCTGAATGTCTCAACAGAAATCGAGACTCATCAGACCAGGCAACATTTTTCCAGTCTTCAACTGTTCAATTTTGGTGAGCTCTTGCAAATTGTAGCCTCTTTTTCCTATTTGTAGTGGAGATGAGTGGTACCCGGTGGAGTCTTCTGCTGTTGTAGCCCATCCGCCTCAAGGTTGTGCGTGTTGTGGCTTCACAAATGCTTTGCTGCATACCTCGGTTGTAACGAGTTTGTTATTTCAGTCACTGTTGCCCTTCTATCAGCTCGAACCAGTCTGGCCATTCTCCTCTGACCTCTGGCATCAACAAGGCATTTCCGCCCACAGAACTGCCGCTCACTGGATGTTTTTTCTTTTTCGGACCATTCTCTGTAAACCCTAGAGATGGTTGTGCGTGAAAATCCCAGTAGATTAGCAGTTTCAGAAATACTCAGACCAGCCCTTCTGGCACCAACAATCATGCCACGTTCAAAGTCACTCAAATCAACTTTCTTCCCCATACTGATGCTCGGTTTGAACTGCAGGAGATTGTCTTGACCATGTCTACATGCCTAAATGCACTGAGTTGCCGCCATGTGATTGGCTGCTTAGAAATTAAGTGTTAACGAGCAGTTGGACAGGTGTACCTAATAAAGTGGCCGGTGAGTGTATATATACACACACATTTTATTATTTTATATATGTATTTTTTATTTTATATGTGTGTGTGTGTGTGTGTGTGTGTGTGTGCTCGCCAAGGCTGCATTTATTTTATCACAAAAAAAAACTGTAAAAACAATATTGTGAAATACTATACACTTTAAAATGTACTAAATGTAAAAGTTTTTTATTTTATTTTTTATGTGTATATACATTTTTAAGTTTGAGGAAAGTAAGAGCAATTTGACATTTGCTCCTGGCTTCTGTGTTCCTGACTGTTCTGGAAACCTAATGTTTTCTTTAAACCATTTCTCAGTTTTAAACCAATGCAGCCAAGACCTCACTGGAGCATGAGAACAAAGCAGAAATACTAACAGTCTATGCCAAATAGATCTCTGATAATCAGTCAGTTGCGTTGAGGTATTTAGTGCTCGACACAGCCAAAGCTGAGCACATCACGAGACGAATGTGAGCCTCTAATTATTGGATCTTTTCCACAATTTTTCCATTCGGCAGCAGCTATTCAATACAGTATATTGAGGATGTTAAGTAGTCATTTAGCAGATGCTTTCATCCAAAGCGATTTACAGTAGACTTATTACAGAGACAGTCTCAATGGAGCAATCTAGGGTTAAGTGCCTTGCTCAGCAGAGATGAAGCTCATGGTTTGTACCCTGTATTTCCAGTCAGAAGTCTTCTAGATAGCAGCCCCTAGCTGATGTTGAGGCTCTTTCATGCAAAAATGTGCATGCAAAATGCAGTGCATATTCCTGCTTTCATCCAAACACACAGCTTCACTGCAGCCTCATTTAAGTCATACGTCTCCATTCTTGAACAGAGAAATGTGACGTCTTTTATCTGACACCTCGTGTGAGGGTCACGGTTTGGGCTAATGTACTGTATATGAAGGAGAAGTCATTATCTCCGCACGGCATCTCTCAACAGAGCAGCTTTTCTGTCAACCTGCGCTTATTTTTTGCAGGTTAAGCAGCATGACTGAAGTTTAACCCTCTGATGCATGAATTATTAAATCACAAAATGGCAATGACATATAAAGAGGATTATATTTATAAGCAAAGGTCAAAGGTCACCCATAGGGGTTTTGATGTAACATGACGTCCCACCCTGAATGGTGAAAAATGTCTTTATAACCCTGTACTGTAGTGGAAATCATGTGTCGGGGGATTAAAGGCCTGAGACAGACGCATGCATATTTAATCAGTGATACCACGTTATGTTGGCACATGGGAATTCTGGGTTTAATAATGTTATCAGATACAATATAGTGCATTTGAATGTGTAATGAAGTGGGATTTTAAGTGCAATTTACTTTTAATCTGCAGTGTTTTGCAAATGAAAATATTTGTACGGTCGCGAGAGCTTGAAATAAATCACACACGCTGTGTGGCGTAAACCAGTGTAGCACAGCAATTTATGTGGCACATAAATCAAACATCAACAGGAGATTAATGATCTCGACCAGATTAGGACAAGATTAATTATCTCAGTCAAAAATGTTTTATCCCTTGAAAATATCTACATTTATTTCCTCTGAAAACGAGGTAAACAAGTTTTATATAGGAGAAATCAATTACATCACCTTAGCAGGACAAAAGTCAAGTCAAAACGTCCAATAATGTGTCAGTGCATCATGCTACATCTTTCCTGTGGCTGTGCTTAATTACATTAAATAATTAGATATCAGTAACTAATGTAACAGTGTCTAATTAGTCTTTCCATCAGTGCATAACGGGTGCATCTGAATGTTCTAGACACAAAAAGCGCAGTAATTGCTCCAAATAACCTGCCTGATTTTTTGCCCGTCAAGGCAATTATCACCTCTAGTTTGTGTCACGGGATGTCAATTAATTAGAGTGTCAACTCAACGCCCAGTGGGACCAGACCCTCGCTGGTTTTCATGTTGAGTGAGGATATTTTTGCATTAATTCCATTATATTTACTACATAAGGTTCATCACATTAGGTAAATGTAAAAATTTAAAACATATTTTGTTCCTATTTATTTATTCCTATTTAGCATGTTAAAAAATGTTACCCAAAAATAAAAAATATAAACGAAAAAAAAGCTCATACAAAAGGGATTTTGTATTAAAAATAGTACATTTAATTAGTGTTATTTATAAATATACTTCAAAATAATATATTACTTTGACATATTTACGTTAGTATTAAATTGTTATGAACTGTTGGCTGTTTTTAATTTGTTGTGAAGATATATTTGCTGATTACTATATATTACTACCATTATATTAATAACACCACTAATGTTTTCAACATTGTTAATCAGTATTTTTGCTTTGCTCTCACACAAATGTGATGTGATGACTGTTGGAAAACCCAAAATGAGAAATTTCAAAGAACATATACTTGCTTTTTTTCTCCCATGCAATTTAAAAAAAAATATCCAAATCTCAATATGTTCCTACAAGGCTGTCTAATGGTTATAGATGACTAATGCATGCATAAATAAGGACCACTTTTATGGTGCTTGAAATCTTAAGTCTCCATTAATTGTAATTCCATGGAAAAGAGCTAAATGATCTTTAAAATTTCTATATTACTATAAAAATAACATTGTGTAAGGATGAATATGTAGATGCAGAACTGTTACAACATTTGTCATGTGATTGGAGGGATCACACACACACACACACACACACACACACACACACTCCTGGCAAATCACAGTCATAACCATCTCAAAAGACAATCCTGCCAATGCTTAAGCATGTTCTGTATCGAGTTTTATGTGGTCTCCTTACAAATGAAACATTTTGATGAAATAATGCAGACAGCGAGGATTTTAATGAGTATGAGTCACACCGATAATACAATAAAAGAGATTCAAAATTAGCACAAAATATTCACTAAAAATGTAGATTTTTTTACCATGAACTTGCAAATTATCAAGTTCATTTGTTATTCTGGTGGGATAACAGTGTATAACGGCGGTCAGACTCAGCAGACGGTAAACTGGGCGACTGCACAATTTCACAGTAAGATGCATATCCAGATAGGGAAGAAAAATACAATCAACGTTTGACTTCACTTTGTTGACATCTTTAAAAATAGAAAATAAGAAAGAAAACTTTATGGTCAGCAGAGATTATTTAAACAGAAATGAATACTTTTCTTCAGCAAGGATGCATTGAATTGATCAAAAGTGACAGTAAAGACATTTATAATGCCACAAACGTTTCTATTTCAAATAAATGCTGTTCTTATGAACTTGTTATGCATGGGTTAGGAATCACAAATGGTCGTCCCGACTGCAATCTACGCAGGCGAAACGTGGAAGCTAATGGCCAACTCTGTCTGGAGGATAAACCCATTTCACCAGCGATGTCTACGGCGGATTCTCAAGATCCGGCACATCGCTCGCATCACCAATGAAGAAGTCTTGCGACACGGAAATTAAAACAGCCTTCAGGACACAATTACGCAAAAACGACTCATATTCTACAAATGCAACGACATCGCAGAACCTTTATCAATGATCTCAAGCTTGCCGACGTATCCTGGGACCGGCAAAGCTGGAGAGACCTCGTCGCCCGATGTGCCCATCAGGGGTGTGTTTCCCGAACGCTTCGTTAGTTAATACGGTCGCAAGTTCAGTTGCAATCAGCAGTTCAACGAGTCGGTGTTTCCCGAAAGCGAATAAAGTAAACTTTCTTTCTAGAGATTTAGGTACTGAACGTAGTAACTGCAGTAGTTACCGTGTTTCTACAGTAATTGGAACTCAACACGGTCTCTTTCTTCCTCGTTCCCGCCTCACGCGAGCAAGATACAACAAATTATGTTCATCCCTTGATGCAGTCCTCGCAAACAGGGAACAAAGCTTCTCTGACATAACTGTATTCCATTTACTCATTCAATTATATTCTTGCTTTTCCTGCACCAACGCTAAAAGCTTGATCTTTTTCAGATAATGAGCTTCGCAACCTTTGCCAGTTTTCTGAGGTCCCAGTCAATTAAATTAGAAAGGTTTGGCCACAGCCACACTTCCACTTTGCAGACTCGAGCCGTCTCAGAGAGATCGGACTGTCAGGAGGTTTCACCAATGGCGCGTGTTTGGGGCGAGACGGGAAAGCCTTTTGAAAGCAATAATTACTTTTGCAATTCTGTTTGGTGGTGATAATGGATCAAATTGAACACTTTATCTTAAAGGGATAGTTCAGCCAAAAATGAACATTTTGTCAAACTGTAAAAAAATGTCCACCTAAACTTTGCTGCCTTAAATGTGTAGGTATAATCAAATTGTCAATTACACTTTTATCTGATTATTTTGAAATTATTATATTTTTGTATTTACCTGCTGAAGTTTTGATATTTTGCTTTTATTTGGTATTTTTTACTTTGTCTATATTCCACTTTCATTAATGCATTGTTTGTATAATTGTATGTTTTATTGTATCTCATTCTTGTCAAGCGCTCATATAACTTGAATCTCATAACTTCAGTTAAAGTAATGTAAAAACATCTGTTGCCATGCCTTTGATCATATCATATTTTTTTACAGAGCATCATTTACTCTCCCTCATGTCATTCAAAACCCATAAGACCTTTGTTTATCTTTGAAACACAAATTAATATATTTTCAATGAAACCTGAGAGGTTTCTGCCCCTTTATTAAAAGCTCAGGTAAGCAAAACTTAACAGATACAAAAATAAATCATTAAGACGTCAAAACAAATCCATATGAATCGAGCGGTTTAATCCAAGTCTTGTGAACAGTCTTCAATCGCTTTATATAATGAACAGATTTAATTTAGGTTTTGATTCACAAACACAGAGTGATTCACCATAAACACAGAAGCTCAAACATGCGTTCGTGAACTAATGAGGTTTGTTTGTGTGTGTGTGTGTGTTTGTATGTGGACTCGTTGTATGACCCCTTTATGACCTTTTTGGGTCTTTAAGGTTTGGTTTGACTTTCAATGGGGCACAGAAACCTCTTAGATTTCATTAAAAATACCCTAATTTGAGTTGTGAAGATGAACGAGAGTCTTACAGGTTTGGAACAACATGAGGAAGAGTAAATGATGACAGAATAGTTATTTTTCGGTGAATATTCAAATAAAACATTTCCGGGTATTGATTTGTGGCACACCATCTGTTTACAACAGCGAGTCATTTAAATGTGTTCCTCAATTTGTGGGGGGGGGGGGGGGGGGAATGCAGTAATAGATTCATAATGGAAGCCTAACTGTCAGATGCATTAGAGGATAAAAAAAATAAAAACTTTCATAGAAATTGCACTCAAAAAGGCCATTTCTTACCAATGAAATATTTAGAGCCGAGAATAGCTAAAAAAAACTTTCTTTAATATCTTCTTTTGTGTTCCACTGAAGAAGAAAAAATGTTTTGGTTACCAATGACTTTCACTCTATGAAACATGAGAGTGTTAAACCAGAATATTCTTTGCCACCACCTTTCAATTCATTTGTTCAACTCCATGTTTTGTTTAGCACTGTTTCATTTCATGATTGCGAAGTAAATGTGCTCTGTGCGATCCTAATTCATGTCATGCACATATTGAGCAAGTCGTGTCTTTGCAGCAAATCAGACATTAGTCCGTCTGAGGCAAAGCTGAGCATAGGCGTGCATCAGAGAAGAGAAATCCCTCGCTCTTTCATCCCAGACACATTTAATGAAATATGGAAGTGCTGAACGTGAAGAGGAGGAGTGAAGAAGACAGAACCTAGAGTTCCCCTTAAAAGTGTCTTTCTCAGTTTCTCACTTTCTATGTGTCAGGGTATATAGGTCTGCGTCTGTCTCTCTGCAATTGTGCATTTAGCATGGTCCTGGTTGCAAAGAAATGGCTTTGATCTCCTTAGCTGGTGCCGACCTCTGCTTTTCACCATTGTAATGGCTAATCCCACGGAGACCTGCGAAATGTGAGGACTTGCCTGCTATAGCCTGGGGTCCAAATGGAAAAGCCTGTTGCTGCTGTGCTGAATTACCCAGAGTTCCACTTTCCTTTCAACTCCCCTTCACCAGATTAGAAATTGCCCCGCGCTCTCGTATCAAGATGCGACCCGGTTCTTCTGCTGCTGTGGGTCCAATCAGGACCATGACTGCCGTCTGATTGGGTCCTCGCATGAGCACCGCTCGGATACCTCGTGCCAGACCTGGCCGTTAACATTTCAGAAACAGAAATCACAGTGGGCATGTTGGGATAGACCAGAACCAAGCAGCTCCGACTCTACTGAAAAAAAATTCAACCAGGGTTCAGTAATGATTGATTGAGTCATGTTTTTTAAAAGGAAAAAATATTTCGCCAATAAAACATTCCGCTTGTTTGCTTTAATTAATAGAAGTCAATAAACTTTATGATCCCAAATATCCCTTTTGACCCCTTCCTAGAATATAACGGCAGCTAAAACACATTTATACTTTCAGAGGAAAATATTAAACGATATTATGACAACAACATTATTTTTTTTGTGTCATTATACTGAAGCAAATTGTTTAAAAAGCTTTGTATTAAGATTTGTTTTTGTACTGTTAAATAGTGTTGTAAATACGATACATAACCACAATTGATTTGATTAGAAATTATTTTTATTCAGTTTTTGTTCATTGTTATGGAAAAAAAAAATTGGGCTGGGCTGGTGTGGTTACACGTGGTCTGCGGTTGTGAGGCCGGTTTGATGTACTGCCAAATTCGCTAAAAAGCCGTCTCGGCTTATGGTAGAGAAATGAACATTCAATTCACAGGCAACAGCTCTGGTGGACATTCCTGCAGTCCGCATGCCAATCACACGCTCCCTCAAAACTTGTGACATCTGTGGCATTGTGCTGTGTGATGAAACTGCACATTTTAGAGTGGCCTTTTATTGTGGCCAGCCCTAAGGCACACCTGTGCAATAATCACACTGTCTAATCAGCATCTTGATATGTCACACCTGTGAGGTGGATGGATTATCTCGGCAAAGGAGAAGTGCTCACTAACACAGATTTAGACAGATTTGTGAACGATATTTGAGAGAAACAGGCCTTTTGTGTACATAGAAAGTCTTAGATCTTTGAGTTCAGCTCATGAAAAATGGGGGCGAAAACAAAAGTGTTGCGTTTATAATTTTATGATAGATAGATAGATAGATAGATAGATAGATAGATAGATAGATAGATAGATAGATAGATAGATAGATAGATAGATAGATAGATAGATAGATAGATAGATAGATAGATAGATAGATAGAACAGACAGACAGACAGACAGACAGACAGACAGACAGATAGACAGATAGATAGATAGAGATAGATAGAGATAGATAGATCCAATCTGACTGGATCCGAATGCTGTACATTTTGAGCTTATTTTGAGGATCTTTGAAGTGCATGTATTCATGTTCACTGATGACCTCAGGCCTCGCTTGAGTTCAACCACACACACTGTAAACGTGACGCCAAAGGTCAACAGGTTTTACATGTGTGAAAACAAAGAAAGCTTTTGTGGGAACTTCAGAGCTTCACTGCCTCACGTTCTCTGAACGAAATAAAACATAGAGTTGTACTAAACTAATCAGTAGCATACAGTTAAACAATTCCAAAAGCATGTTACACGGGTCGCATCTTAATATAGGACACGTGTAATCTTGTTCTTGGAACATGATAAGTGTTTACTTAAGATGAAATAAGATGCAGGATATAGAGCCTGTTGCTCAAAGTGCTCCTGTGGGATCTGTGAAGGACTGTTCATATCTCACTTTCATGATGTTTGCCTGAAACTGTCCCACCTCACAAATCTGAGAAACTGTGGTGGAGAAGCTTTGAAACGGCAGCTTCTCATGGTACAAACTACTCATAATTAAAAGTAAGTTAGCTACAGTCAAGCTAAACAAAACATAGATAGCTGTGCTATAAGCTAACAAAAGGTTAACTATACCATTAAGCTATCTATATATATTATATATATATTTTTTTAATTCCATATAATGAAAGCCAATAGGGTCCAATGTTATTTGAAGAGAACCTAAGATTTATATAGAAAAAATTATGTCTAATGTAATATGTGGATATGGATTTTTCTCCAAGCGCTTTGCATTGTTTATTTGCTAAAACTTGTTGGATAATTTCATAACTTGTATGAAAAAAATACGCTTTTAGTTACAGTAGATACTCCACAGCACTGGTAAAAAAAAAAAAAAAAAAACAGCACTTAAGCTTCGCATTTCGACATTGATCTTGTATTAAGTTTTTTTTTTAAATCATCACAGAACATTAACTGTAAAGCAACATCTACAGGCTGCCAAATACCAGGATAGAGGAATATATTGCCAGCTTTTGTGGTGTAGCTATTTTTCATTTGTTGCCCACTTGATGTTATGAGTGCAGTGGATTTTGCGATTAGGGACGAACGGATGGAAAAGTAAAAAAAAGTATCTTTGTCAATGTCAGCTGAAATTTTCATGCACAAACTTTCCTCACATTCCCATATATCAATCAAATTGGCAAAACATCATTTGCTTATTGGTTCACAGTATATTGTGTAACCAGCAGATTATGCACCGCATTAGCAGAGCCTTTGTAGAGAGAATTTCCACTAAATTGGATTCACATGCATTCGAAATCACAAGGAAAATGATTGATGATCTTGGCCGTCATACAAAAAGAACATTTTCGGCCACTCTCTCGCATTAAAGCGATCCTCTGGGACTGAGCAATGAAACTCTGAGGCATCTTCGCTGTTTTGTGCGAATGAGGACGAGGAAAAGACTTCTGTTTGAGTCTGACTCTCAGGACGCACAGAAACAACTATCAGTAGTCAGAAACATAAGCAAAGGTGTCAAGCCAAAGCTCGCTGCTTTCAAAGGCTGTTTAAATGGATTGTTGTTGTCATGTCAGTATAATTCGGTCTTGTATTCATGAATGTTGGCCTAAGGATTACCATACCCATTATCGTAAGCAGGGATTCTGTGAAGAGAACAAGCCTAACCTGAACATGGAGCACAGCAAGACATAAATCAGAGAAATGAACAAGTGCGGAGTGAGAGATCTTTAATTAATCAGTGGTGGAGGAGAGCAGGGCCTATCGGCACCACGGGACGTTTATGCACTCAGTGTTTCTCTGATATCTGGACTGTGACGCCACATCCACTGACAACTGATATGTCTAGAGATGAGGTGAGATGAGATATAAAAGAGGAGAAGGGGAGACGAGAAAGAGATGATGGGGTGAGATGATGGAGAGAAAGCGTGACAGCAGAGAAGAGGAGATGAGATGATAATATAGGATATAAGTGTCAACAAGACAAGATGACAGCAGATGAGATGAGGCCAAGGCCTATTTTTATAACCGGAGTTTTTCCTCCTGCGTTAACAAAAAAAAAAAAAAAAAACATCCACACATGCTTGGCTTAAATAAAATCTACATGAAAACGCAAAAACACGCTATCAAGAGCATGCCACACCAGCAGGAGGCGATATAACCCTAACCGTAAAGTCAGAAGCCTAACAAAAAGTTATTACAGGTCCCGGTGGGCGGATAACGGCGCACAATCTGACGTCAAACACAGCGGATAACGGCACACACTCTGACATCGCAAGAGAAAAACCCCGGTTATACAGTTCAAGTTCAAGTTCAAGAAGTCTTTATTAACCCCGAGGGGTCATTTGTTGTGCAGCAGCATGTGACATAAATAACACACAGGTTATACAAAACAACAGCCATACAAACAGTAAAAAAAAAAAAAAAAAAAAAAAAAAAACACCTAGATAAATACATACTACACAGGAATCCACAACTCACATTGACTTATTACAAAAACCTATAGCAGAAGGGACAAAAGAATTTTTATGTCTATTTGTCTTGCATTTAGGTAAACTGAATCTGCGGCCCGACGGCAATAAAATGAAACTACTGTTCAAGGGGTGACTAGGGTCGGCCAGTACTAATTGTGCCTTCTTAAGGGTCCTTGTCTCATATATCGAGTTTAGATCGGTCAAATGGTTGTTGGAAATTTTGCCACACACTTTAACTAAATATTGCAGCCTATTTCTGTTTTTAAGCGTTAGGGACCCAAACCAACTCACAAGGGCGAAGGAAAGAATAGATTCAATAAAGCAACAATAAAACATCCTCATAAAAGTCTTATCGACATTAAAATTGCGAAGTTTACGATAAAAAAACATGCGTTGATGGGATTTCTTACAGACAGCGTCAACTTGTGGCTCAAAAGTGAGTTTGTCATCAATAATAATGCCAAGGTATTTGTATTGCTTCACCACTTCTATAGCTTGGTCATTAATTAGAGTAGAAGAGAGGGCGTGGGGGTTCGTACTAAAATCGATCAGCATTTCTTTAGTTTTTGTCTCATTAATCTTAATAAAAGACGAATCACACCATTCTGTAAAATCATTTAAAATAGCGCCATGCTCAAGGTCATTATGGTCATTATGCGTCAACAATGACACTATTACCGAGTCATCGGCAAATTTAATGATGTCTGTCTGTCTGTAACCGGCGTTTCTGAAAATCCTCACCCTGGAAGGGGTTTTCAAAAATGTTCGGTTTCAGTGTCCTGATACTGCGTTTCCGTGTGGACGAACGGCCGAACCGCGTAAAAAAAGTCACGGTTATAAACTATACCCGTGTCCGTGTGGACAAGGCCTAAGAAAATAGCCGAGACTATGAGAGAAGATGTACCGTTATCAGTATTTCTCAAAGTTAGACTCCCATTTGTATTGAATTCAAAACAATTTCTAATAAAAATTAATGATATTTTGCATTATATGCATTATGCAATATGACTTTAAGTGATAAACATAGTTCTTTTTTTTTATATACATTCTCCTTTTTTCCATCACTTCCTGGAAAATATCTATAATAAAAATGGAAGTTGGTGCAATCAGGCTCTTTTTCCCTCCATCATAAATGAGTGCGTCTCAAACGAAACACAATAAACGCTGTCATGTCCTCTGGCGTTCGGATGCTGGTGTTTGTGAACGCACTCGTGTGAGACGCTTCTGAGGGAATTAAACCAAATCATCCTGATGACAGACTTTGACTCCGGCGTTTCAGAGCCACCAAACCAACATTTGAGACGCTGCGATGCCATTGGTCCGCTGGTTAGTCCAGTTATCCAATCACAGTTTTTTGATGCACATCGAGGGATTTATTCGGTAAATGTGTTTCCATCTTAGTCTGCATGTCTTCTCATGAAAAATAAATCATGCGCATCAGTTTTTTATGCTCATTTTACAAAGTTTGGATGGAAACAGCTAGACAAGCCTGGAATGGAAAAGTAGGTGATAAGTGGGAACACTTGATGCAATATCATTTGTTCATCACACTCAAGTTGTTGCACGTATAAAGAGTCTGATCTCATGCAAACCTTGAAAGCCTCTGAAGTGCTTTCGGCTCTCAGGCTTCCTCTGAACGCTGTACCTATCAAACCATATATTCAGACACGCCAAGGTTTGTTCCTCTATGTGATCTCGCAAGCACTCTCAATTTTTCTTTTAAGCTGCGAAGGCTAAAATGAGCCTAAATGGAAAATGGTCTTGATCATTTGAAACTCTTTCCTGTCCGAGGAAAAGTGTAACACTTGCATTCGGTTTATATAGCGACAAATTTGTGTTGAGAACATCTGCCCATCTGAAGAGAAGAGGCCTATTTCATGCATTTTAAACAAGTCATGCATTAAATTCAGCCAATTTTAGAGTCACTAAGAAAAGTAGACTACTCAGTCGTGGAGTATTTCAGCATTTGATAGGTGCTTAGAAATGAGATGAAAATCATCCTCCCAGGTTTCACTTCGGGACGTGTGCATTAGGAGTTTTACCTGCCATTCACTTCTCACTTATGAACACTGCAGGTGACCCGTTGCATCTTAAAACCAATTCCCTGTCATGTCCCATGGAAGCTCAGGGAAAGCAGGAGAATTGGTATTCCATAAAAGCCTCGAGTCTTTCTCCTGTCATGGCGTCTGTTCCATCCAAAGAAACGGATGAGAAAATGTTCCTGTCAATACTTCATCCTCTAATCATCTCTGATCGCTCAGCCATGGAGTTTTACACACGGTCCCCTCCTTTCCCTCGCATTCTTATCTCTTTTATCAGATAAATTGCAGGATTATTGATTATAGGTTGTTTTCTGGTCACTTTCACAGAATCATTCATCCAAGTGATGTACTAAACCGTTCCACAATTCTATCTAGTGATTAAGAGCTAATGAGGTTTCATGACCCAACAAATCGCTGGTGACATTTTATTTTATGTACATGTGAATTCTGAATGATGCATTTAGTAACAAAATAAAGTTATTTATTGTTATTATTAACTTTTTTTATAAATATAAATATAGGCCTATATATATATACAAAATAAGTAACCATTCAGTTAAATTTAATAAATATTTATAGGTGATATAAAAAATGCATTTTCTTTTTTTGCTGGAAACATAATAATAATTTAATGTTTTTTTATATAAATATTAAATAATAATAGTAATAATAATAATAAATTACTTCATGCCAGCAATGATGTCAGCATTTAGTTGCAAAATGTAACATTTTATAAAAAATAATAATAATTTATATAAATATTAATAAAAAAATAAAAATAACCATTCAATTAAATATTATAAACTATTTATAGAAAATATAAAAATACATTTAGAAAATAATAAATATCACTTGAAATATAATAATAATAATATTAATAATTAATAATAATAACAACAACAAAATAAGTGGGAACACTTGATGCAATATCATTTGTTCATCACACTCAAGTTGTTGCACGTATAAAGAGTCTGATCTCATGCAAACCTTGAAAGCCTCTGAAGTGCTTTCGGCTCTCAGGCTTCCTCTGAACGCTGTACCTATCAAACCATATATTCAGACACGCCAAGGTTTGTTCCTCTATGTGATCTCGCAAGCACTCTCAATTTTTCTTTTAAGCTGCGAAGGCTAAAATGAGCCTAAATGGAAAATGGTCTTGATCATTTGAAACTCTTTCCTGTCCGAGGAAAAGTGTAACACTTGCATTCGGTTTATATAGCGACAAATTTGTGTTGAGAACATCTGCCCATCTGAAGAGAAGAGGCCTATTTCATGCATTTTAAACAAGTCATGCATTAAATTCAGCCAATTTTAGAGTCACTAAGAAAAGTAGACTACTCAGTCGTGGAGTATTTCAGCATTTGATAGGTGCTTAGAAATGAGATGAAAATCATCCTCCCAGGTTTCACTTCGGGACGTGTGCATTAGGAGTTTTACCTGCCATTCACTTCTCACTTATGAACACTGCAGGTGACCCGTTGCATCTTAAAACCAATTCCCTGTCATGTCCCATGGAAGCTCAGGGAAAGCAGGAGAATTGGTATTCCATAAAAGCCTCGAGTCTTTCTCCTGTCATGGCGTCTGTTCCATCCAAAGAAACGGATGAGAAAATGTTCCTGTCAATACTTCATCCTCTAATCATCTCTGATCGCTCAGCCATGGAGTTTTACACACGGTCCCCTCCTTTCCCTCGCATTCTTATCTCTTTTATCAGATAAATTGCAGGATTATTGATTATAGGTTGTTTTCTGGTCACTTTCACAGAATCATTCATCCAAGTGATGTACTAAACCGTTCCACAATTCTATCTAGTGATTAAGAGCTAATGAGGTTTCATGACCCAACAAATCGCTGATGACATTTTATTTTATGTACATGTGAATTCTGAATGATGCATTTAGTAACAAAATAAAGTTATTTATTGTTATTATTAACTTTTTTTATAAATATAAATATAGGCCTATATATATATATAAAATAAGTAACCATTCAGTTAAATTTAATAAATATTTATAGGTGATATAAAAAATGCATTTTCTTTTTTTGCTGGAAACATAATAATAATTTAATGTTTTTTTATATAAATATTAAATAATAATAGTAATAATAATAATAAATTACTTCATGCCAGCAATGATGTCAGCATTTAGTTGCAAAATGTAACATTTTATAAAAAATAATAATAATTTATATAAATATTAATAAAAAATAAAAATAACCATTCAATTAAATATTATAAACTATTTATAGAAAATATAAAAATACATTTAGAAAATAATAAATATCACTTGAAATATAATAATAATAATATTAATAATTAATAATAATAACAACAACAATAATAATAATAATAATAATTGAATGTTTATTAATATAAATATTAAATAATAATAGTAACAATAATAATAAATTACTTCATGCCAGCAATGATGTCAGCATTTAGTTGCAAAATGTAACATTTTATAAAAAATAATAATAATTTATATACATATTAATAAAAAATAAAAATAACCATTCAATGTAACATATAAATATTTCTATAAATATTATAAACTATTTATAGAAAATATAAAAATACATTTAGAAAATAATAAATATCACTTGAAATATAATAATTCATAATAATAACAACAATAATCCTAATAATAATCCGTTTTTTTTTTTTTTTTGTGGTTGGGCCAGTGAAAATGGCTGGAGCAAGTAAAAATATGGCCTGAAAAAAATCCTTGTTGTGACCTGCTTCGTTTCTAATTAATATTCTGTGATGAGGAAATTTAGGAAAATGAAGGTTCAACCTAAAGGTGTTCATGCATAAAAGCACCAATTTTAATTGGATAGTTCAACCAAAAATAAAAAGTTTCATTTACTCATCCTCATGCTGTTTCACATCTGCATGACATTCTATTAAAGATGGGAACATCATGCACAGTTTTAAAAAATGTCAGAAGAAAGTCCCGTGGGTTTGGAAGAATATTAGGGTGAGTAAATGATGGCCACCCTCACCCTCACATGTGGACACCAGTGGTCATCAGGACAACACAAACGTTTCAAAAACGGTAATGAAATTACGATGAATAAAAGCACATTGACAACATGCCTACAATTTGGGACACATGGCAAGTGATTATGGGTTTCATTAACATATGTGATCACATTTCACCAACGTCTGTCCTCGGTAATGTAGGAAAAAGGAGGTCTCATTATTACAGTGTTTGGAGCCCTAAAGCATATCTTTTCCTCACGGTACGTGACCCCAATCAGCTCAGAATTGATGAGATACTGTAGACGCAGGCCTGCAGCTGGAGAACCGAGCTCGCGGCCGATGGAAAGTTCCAGACAATCCATGACCACTTTCTTTGAACTCCTGTAATGAGGTTATTTATCAGACTTCCATCTTCTACAATGTAACAGACTGTGAAAGGGTTTTCGTGAAGCGCTGGAGACGGAATATTTCCACCCAAACACTGATGAAAGAAGCACTGTGTGGCTTCTCTAAAGTTACCGTGTAAGTTGCTAAACATCAACGCTTCACATTTGAATGATTAAGCTACACACAACACAGGGCTCCAGGGGGAAACGTCAATCAAATACAATGAAATTTAGTTATTCTTCCAACATGACAGCCAAATAATACATCCCTTTACAGTCGATTTACCTTATAATTAGACTTCCACGTTTCAATAATAAATCTCATGAATCTAAATATATACACTCTAAACAATTCTGGGTTGTTTGAACCCAAATTTGGGTCAAATATGGACAACCCCAAATGTTGGGTTAAAAATGTCATTTCAAATTTTAACCCAACTTCAACTTTCACTTTCAACTGTACATTTTTTAATTGCATTTTTAACCCAACATTTGGGTTTGTCCATATTTGACCCAAATTTGGGTTGAAACAACCCAGCATTTTTTAGAGTGTACATTAAAATATATAGCAAAAGTCACTGGGACAAATAGGCAAAAAATATCATTTGAGTTTAAAACGAATCATTTGTGAAGTCATTTGAGCGAGTCTGATTCAAACCGTGCACTTACATAGAGCATAAGGCTGTTTTGTGAATCTTTTTGACTGACTCGTTAAAAAGAACCAGTTCATAAGAGTCATTTTCTGGCACGTACTCTAACAAGACTGCAAATGGATGCACACAACGTTTTCTCAACTAGCTTTTAAATTATTAGTGTGCATTTTTATTTCAATTTTTTTTGCATTCTGGAGTCTTGAAACAGGGAGGACTATGAATTCAAGCACATGAATCTCCTGAACTGATTATTGATTTGCGATCCGTCTTAAAAGTCAAGACATGCCTTCCTCACACACTGCAGGATTTCACTCCATCCTCTCCTCCACAGGCCTGAGAGGGCAAGACGTTTTAAATCAGTCAGCATAAGGCCATATTCTGTTTATCATCACCAAGTTAAAAGGCTGTTTTGCAGGTTAATAATTCAGAGTGTCGTATAGCTGAAAGAGGAGTTACTCTGGCGGTCTGAGGAGGGAGTAGAAGTACTAAAAAGTGGATGGATTAATCATACAGAAGCAAACACATCTGCGTTATCAAACGGGCTGAAGACTCGAGGTGCAGAAAACTGTAATCAGTGACCGGTTATAAAGAAGCTTAGGCTGTTTTTAAGGTCATACATTTTTTGCAGAGCATGACTGTAGTTGAAGAATTCACATAATTTTCAAACATTTTGACTATATCTTGACAGACTTGCAAAAATGTCACTCGTTTTGCCAAGTCCACATTCAGGACTGTAAATTGAATTGCTACATAACGTTTAAGTTATATTTCATCCATCTTGTGTCTCGAAATATATAAAATATGCATATTATATTGTGGAAAACACCAAAACTATACATCATCTTATGCTTTCTTTGCACACTCTAAAAAATGCTAGGTTGTTTTAACCCAACTTTGGGTCAAATATGGACAAACCCAAATGTTGGGTTAAAAATGCAATTAAAAAATGTACAGTTGAAAGTGAAAGTTGAAGTTGGGTTAAAATTTGAATTTGAATTTCAGCCATTGGGTTACATTTTTTAATTACATTTTTAACCCAACGTTTGGTTTTGTCCATATTTGACCCAAAGTTGGGTTAAAACAACCCAGCATTTTTAGAGTGCGCATGAAAATTTCCACACGGCAGTATGTAACACCTGGTTGAAAATGTTTTATTTGCAGAAGCTGAAGAAGTTGCATCAACAACGTCTATGGAAGTCCTTGATAAAGGATAGGACACTCTAAACAATGCTGGGTTGTTTAAACCCAAATTTGGGTCAAATATGGACAACCCCAAATGTTGGGTTAAAAATGTAATTTCAAATTTTAACCCAACTTCAACTTTCACTTTCAACTGTACATTTTTTAATTGCATTTTTAACCCAACATTTGGGTTTGTCCACATTTGACCCAAATCTGGGTTGAAACAACCCAGCATTTTTTAGAGTGTATTAGTTAAGAAAAGCTCCATAAATGTGTGTTTATACCTGTTTATATATGTGCTATTTGATCAGTTCAAATATGTTTGATGTTGTCATGATCATTTAGAAGGGCCATGAGGATGACAGAAGTTAAACTCTGTTAATAAACGTGTTCTGGCTCACGGTTCCTCAGTTTGCTTGCTTAACTAAGAAGTCTAAAAAGAGAATGAAGAAATAGACACAACAAAGAGAATCCAATTCTCTCAGAACAAGCCCTTCTCCAGTGAGACTGAAGGTCATGAATGCTCCTGGGATATAATCCTCTGCAGAAGACACAGGGTTGCCCTCGCTGCAGTCAGAGAGAGAGAGAGAGAGAGAGAGAGAAACATGTTTTAGATGTTCTTTGAGGTTTCTGGCAAACATGCTCCCTAGAAGCGACCCCCCTCAAACTGGGCGAGCAAAGCACATGAGAACGTCTCCTGCATTCACAATTCAATCTTCATTTTACTGCAATTCTACTGGAAAGCACAACTTCTAAAGTTGTCTTATGTCCCACTGAAAACATATTACTGCTGTCACTTTCCGCTTGTCGGTGTGTTTGCGAGAAGCAATGCGCTGATATTCCTCAAACGTTCGGATTAATTCAGCTTGAACCGCTGCACATACACAACGCATTCAGAGTTTTGTAGATAGTTGCAGTCAAATGGTCCTTTCACACCAAATGTGAATATTCAGCGCAATTTATTTATTTTCTTTGAGGAGTCTGTCTATTATTGTTTTCTTCATCCAGGAATGAAACACACTAACCTAAAGATTTGAGAAGTCTAGCTGCTGCAGCAACACACACACAAACAATATTATTTCTGTTTATACTGTTGAACAGTTTGGGGTCAGTAAGATTTTGTCTTTTTAAAGAAAATAATACTTTTATTTAGCATGGGTGAATTATCAAATTGATCAAAAGTGACATTTATATTGTTACAAATGATTTTTATTTCAAATAAATTAACTTTCCATTCATCAATGAACCCTGAAAAATAAAGCGTATTCACAATTTTTCAACATTGAAAATAATGTTTCTTGAGCAGCAAATCATCATATTAGAGTGATTTCTGAAGGATCATGTGACACTGAAGACTGGAGTAATGATGCTGAAAATTCAGCTTTGATCACTGGAATAAATTACATTTTAAAATCGTAAAAAAGTTATTTTTAAATGTAATAATTTTAATAGTTTTTAATGTACTTTTGATAAAACACATGCAGCCAAGAGCATAAGAGACTATAAAAAATCATATTGACCCCATACTGAACGGTAGTGTATATGTAAAAAAATATATTTAATAATTAAATAAATTATGTTCTATACATGATTAATATATTAAATGCAGTGTATAATGTAACTTATTTATACAAGTATAGCCAATGTTATGCATATAATGCTTTCAACGCCAATGTCATGGGTTTGATTTGAATGCATGAATTGATCAAATTCATATCCAAAATGCAATCTGTCCATAAATATAGTCCATAAATTTAGAAGAATGATTGCAGAGTGGAGGACGATATCACATGAATGAAGTTATAAAGAAAATGCTGAATTATTTGCTTGTTTAACCCATTGCATGATAGATTTTCACAATATCGAAACAATATCTGAAAGTTTTTACCATGCTTCAACAGGTCCGTCAAATCCCTCAGTGCCCACCGGAAGACAGTTGACATCCTGAGGGGAAAATGACCATTAAAAACATTACTGAAATGGAAGGACATAAACAGTAAAATGACAACAGTGTATTAAAGATGAGCTGAAACTCTGAATATACCTGCAAAACCTCCAGACAGCTCAGGATAAGGAAGAGGTCTTCCAAGGAAACACAATTGTCTATTTCTGAACATTATTAGCATTCACACGCATCGGTTGTTTGATTTCTACTAATACAGTCTTACTGGGCAAGAATCCTCATCTTTATTCAGAGCCATTCTCGTTCCTCATGTCACATTGAGAAACATCATTTCAGCCAATTCTTTTGATAAAGAAAAGCCTGCTATATCACTTCTGTCATGCCATTGTGTCTCCATTACACATATTTTTCTTCTCTCATATTCTCCAGTGCTACAGAAAGCTGATGCAAAACATCTTATTCTCAAGCTTTCCAGCCCAACAGATCTCACATCTGAAAAGATATAGCTCTCTCTTCAAAGCGTTTAATTACTTTCTATCAATGCACACAGAGCTAAATGACTTTGCAGGTTCTTTTTTTCCTTTGTCATTGGACTGGCTTCAGTAATTAGACAAAGATTTTATCTGTTGGTTATGAATGGACAGAATGGACCGAATCCAAATGCACTTCTGTGCCCTTGAAGGGCAGTGCAGGACTCATAGTCAATTAAAGTAAGCAACTGTTTCCCTTCCCGAAGGGCCCACAAGACTGCTAGTGAAGTGTACGGACGATGTTCAAGAGAGTTTGGGGCGTGGCTACTGTAGCAGACGGAGAGTTTGGGGCGTGGCTACTGTAGCAGACTGAGAGTTTGGGGCGTGGCTACTGTAGCAGATGGAGAGTTTGGGGCGTGGCTACTGTAGCAGATGGAGAGTTTGGGGCGTGGCTACTGTAGCAGACGGAGAGTTTGGGGCGTGGCTACTGTAGCGGATGGAGAGTTTGGGGCGTGGCTACTGTAGCGGATGGAGAGTTTGGGGCGTGGCTACTGTAGCGGATGGAGAGTTTGGGGCGTGGCTACTGTAGCAGATGGAGAGTTTGGGGCGTGGCTACTGTAGCAGATGGAGAGTTTGGGGCGTGGCTACTGTAGCAGATGGAGAGTTTGGGGCGTGGCTACTGTAGCAGACGGAGAGTTTGGGGCGTGGCTACTGTAGCAGATGGAGAGTTTGGGGCGTGGCTACTGTAGCAGACGGAGAGTTTGGGGCGTGGCTACTGTAGCAGATGGAGAGTTTGGGGCGTGGCTACTGTAGGGGATGGAGAGTTTGGGGTGTGGCTACTGTAGCAGATGGAGAGTTTGGGGCGTCGCTACTGTAGTGGATGGAGAGTTTGGGGTGTGGCTACTGTAGCAGACGGAGAGTTTGGGGCGTGGCTACTGTAGCAGACGGAGAGTTTGGGGCGTGGCTACTGTAGCGGATGGAGAGTTTGGGGTGTGGCTACTGTAGCAGATGGAGAGTTTGGGGTGTGGCTACTGTAGCAGATGGAGAGTTTGGGGCGTGGCTACTGTAGCGGATGGAGAGTTTGGGGCGTGGCTACTGTAGCAGACGGAGAGTTTGGGGTGTGGCTACTGTAGCAGACGGAGAGTTTGGGGCGTGGCTACTGTAGCAGACGGAGAGTTTGGGGCGTGGCTACTGTAGCAGATGGAGAGTTTGGGGTGTGGCTACTGTAGCGGAGGGAGAGTTTGGGGCGTGGCTACTGTAGCGGATGGAGAGTTTGGGGTGTGGCTACTGTAGCAGATGGAGAGTTTGGGGTGTGGCTACTGTAGCGGATGGAGAGTTTGGGGCGTGGCTACTGTAGCAGATGGAGAGTTTGGGGCGTGGCTACTGTAGCAGACGGAGAGTTTGGGGCGTGGCTACTGTAGCAGACGGAGAGTTTGGGGCGTGGCTACTGTAGCAGATGGAGAGTTTGGGGTGTGGCTACTGTAGCAGATGGAGAGTTTGGGGCGTGGCTACTGTAGTGGATGGAGAGTTTGGGGTGTGGCTACTGTAGCAGACGGAGAGTTTGGGGCGTGGCTACTGTAGCAGACGGAGAGTTTGGGGCGTGGCTAGTGTAGCGGATGGAGAGTTTGGGGCGTGGCTACTGTAGCAGATGGAGAGTTTGGGGTGTGGCTACTGTAGCAGATGGAGAGTTTGGGGCGTGGCTACTGTAGCGGATGGAGAGTTTGGGGCGTGGCTACTGTAGCAGACGGAGAGTTTGGGGTGTGGCTACTGTAGCAGACGGAGAGTTTGGGGCGTGGCTACTGTAGCAGACGGAGAGTTTGGGGCGTGGCTACTGTAGCAGATGGAGAGTTTGGGGTGTGGCTACTGTAGTAGACGGAGAGTTTGGGGCGTGGCTACTGTAGCGGATGGAGAGTTTGGGGTGTGGCTACTGTAGCAGACGGAGAGTTTGGGGCGTGGTTACTGTAACGAATGGAGAGTTTGGGGCGTGGCTACTGTAGCAGACGGAGAGTTTGGGGCGTGGCTACTGTAGCAGACGGAGAGTTTGGGGCGTGGCTACTGTAGCAGACGGAGAGTTTGGGGCGTGGCTACTGTAGCGGATGGAGAGTTTGGGGCGTGGCTACTGTAGCAGATGGAGAGTTTGGGGTGTGGCTACTGTTGCAGACGGAGAGTTTGGGGCGTGGCTACTGTAGCAGACGGAGAGTTTGGGGCGTGGCTACTGTAGCAGACGGAGAGTTTGGGGCGTGGCTACTGTAGCAGATGGAGAGTTTGGGGCGTGGCTACTGTAGCAGACGGAGAGTTTGGGGCGTGGCTACTGTAGCAGATGGAGAGTTTGGGGCGTGGCTATGTAGCAGACGGAGAGTTTGGGGCGTGGCTACTGTAGCAGATGGAGAGTTTGGGGTGTGGCTACTGTAGCAGATGGTGAGTTTGGGGCGTGGCTACTGTAGCGGATGGAGAGTTTGGGGCGTGGCTACTGTAGCGGATGGAGAGTTTGGGGCAAATGTTCCAGTTTATATTGATTGCTTTGACGTGTCCATTGTAGACAGCCTCAAACAGTTGTGGCACGTCATGTTTATAAAATGCGCCCAGTGCAGATACGTCATATGGGTTTATTATAAGCGAGACACTCCAGTTCGGTCTAGACAGAGTGATGGTCTACTCAATTGCTTACTCATGACACATAGCAACACAGCTAAAAGTATTCCTAATATGTTGGACCTTTTATTAAAAGAACCTGTTGAGACATGCCTTCACAAGAGCTGTGTTTGTGATGTTTGAGTGTGGCGCGTGAAAGGAGCATTTGCAAGGTTAAGTGTCACTAGTGTCACAGAAACTACATACATCACCGGTGTGAAAATGTGCAAATGACTGTAGACAATCCTGCACACTTTTTTCTATGACTTGTGACACATGCTGCACCTAGAATAGAAAAGAAAACTACTTGAAATCAGTTCTGATCCTTGAAAACTGGATTTCACAAGGTATTTTGCTGTTCAGACTACAAACAACTTTTCAGATTCGAGTCTGAACAAATCTTAACTATAACATTCACTTCCCAGAAAGCTGATTTCTTTCTTTCTTTTAATTTATTTAAAGCTTACTAGTAAAATGAAATGTTCATGGGTGGCCAAAAACCCCCCCCAAAAAACAGTCCAAATTCAAAAAATGTCCTTGATATTAAAAACAGACTTCAATAAACATTACCCTGCATACAGCACTGTAAGTCAATGATACTTGCAGAAGTCAGTGACCCCTCCTTGGCAAAGTCCATTATCAGCTGAAAGAGTCAATGAAGAGATTTCCGACTCAATGTGACCTATGAACAAGCAAATAAATGATCGCGGCCCCCCAGGTTGACCTTTTCACCAACACTTATCCTAGATCCTGGTCATATCGATTACCTCTAAATATTCTGACGGACGCAGCCCAGATCCGCTTCTGCTGAATATTCACAACCATATTCAGCAGCCTGCAAGAATATCCTCGTTGTTTTCAGACAGTAACTGCATATGAAAGATAAGGAATGATTTCAAAAGCACATCATTAGAGCATTTGGGTTCAATTTGCCGATCTGCACATGAAAGTCTGAGCTGCATGCTGATAGTCCAGCCTAAAACCCGGAGCCTGAGTGTGTGATGATGTTCCTCCCCGGTATTAATCACTCTATTACAAGCACAAATACAGATGGCACGTTACTGTAAGACCCAAATAGGACACACATGCTCGTGATGCTCACTGAGATCTCTCGATGGAGGCCCACATTTGCGTGTAAAGACATAAAAGTGTTTCATTTCTGGAATAAATTGAGTGGGACTGAATGAAGACAGATTTCCATGTTTTTTCATCCTAAATCTCACAAAAAGAAAAGTATTTTTAGAGGGAGACTCCGTGAGCGCTCAACAGTTCTAAATCAGTGTAATTTGTGAGAGGATTTCTGGTTATCCCGTCTAGAAGTTGACCTACATTTAGGTACAGTTTCACTGGATTTATTGAGTGTCAAAAAATGTTTAGAGAGTTATACAATATCATACAACAGACAAACAGTATAAACAGTATTTAATCAGAAAAACTGAAAGACTTGTTACCAGATGATGGGCGAGAGAGAGAGTGTGTTTTAGTTTCCATCCATATTGCTTTTGTTTTCAAGACTGTCATGTCCATCATTTTGAAGTAATATTCACACTGTAAACAAAGTTTAACAATAAAAGAAACTGTGGCATCTGTTTATGATAAACAAAGAATTGATTAAGAGCATTCCGAAACGGAATAAAATGAACATTTGAAATTAATCAAATGTAAATGAACACAAAAATGATTACTTTCAGGTTTTCTTTACAGAATTAAAGATGGTACATGCATGTTTGGTGAACATTGCATTTTTATTTTATTTATGTTTATTTTTATCTATGTTTAGTTTAATATATTTTATTTTATTCATTTTAATTCAAATTTAAATCATTTTTAACGTCTTCTTGTTTAGATTTAAGGCTTTGATTCTCTTGCAGTTTTAGAGTAAAACAAGTACTGGAAAATATATATTTTATAGTCCTATAAAAAAAATTATTGTATTTTTGTGCATTGTTCATAACAATAAACTTCTATAACTTTTTTAGGTTCACTTTTTTTTACTTTTTCCACTTGCACAAAGTGTAGTCTTTAAAAAGAGACCAAAGCACAAGTCTGTGCTCCAAAGCATTCAAGATTTATGATAAATTTTAGTTGTCATTTTCAGTTAATAAATGGATTATAATACCGCATAAATATAATGTAGCACCATAGAATCCCCTGAAAATCCAAAACATTATCAAACTAAAATATAGTACATTCATTTTATTGAAATAAAAGAAAAAATATATATTTTTGACAGCCACCTGTGGAGCACCAGAGGGTTTTTATTTTTATTTTTTATATTTAGATAATTTCTTTAACAATTACATCAAATTACATCCAATATTTGAAGAAGTTGATGACTGATTATTCTTTTTCTAGTGCAATCGACTGTGACACTTTTACGGTTGAGTCACATGGGTCTTTCTGTCTCTGTAACTTTCTGCTTTTACAAGCCTATCAAACACAAAGACGTTACTGAGCACCAGATGTTCTGGACGGGACCCTCTTGTACCGGCTTATGACAAAATGTATATATTCATATGAGATATCTGTATGTATATGTCAGCCTGCAGGTGTATCAGATCCATTTATACACATGTACTTACAGTAAAATAGCCATATATAAAGGGAGCTGTATTCTGTCACTGTCATGCTGGGGAGGGATTGATGTAATATTATGATTTTCCTTTCCTCTACCCTAAATATCTCAAACTCGGGCTAAAAATGTACACTGATGCGTGAAATCTCCCACAGACTGTTACGCTTAGATGGACATAAATTATTCACAGTTGCCCCCTGCCCCTGTTCAAAAAGCTCGGGGAATTTCACTGGCAATAACCTTAATACTAGATTTTCATACGCAATAAAACCTGCTGTCACCATATAGAGCAAGAGACAGAGAGATCGGTTATGTCAATTAAAAACAATATAGAAACAAAAAACCTCTTTTCCAGGAACTAAAGGCGTTCTGCTTTCTAAGTAGTACCAGCAAGGAGTTATCACATACAATTTCAAACCTGATTTATTCCTTTTAAAGCCCAGCCTCCAATGCATTTGAGTGTGGGTTTAGTACGAGGATCAATCTGTCGCAGGCCTTTGAAGCAGACACTGCTCGTAATGAGTTGCAGCGCAGCATATGGTGTAATGCATTTCAGTTTCCAAAGAGCGTCAGACAATATGCCACATAAAAGCTCCGTGTCCAAACTAAAAGCAGAGGCAAGCGGAGCCGAGCCGGCACGTAGATTAAGACCGGGCACAATTACTGAACTCAGAGAGGCAGATTAGAAGTGATTTTCTCTGAGGCCGTGTTTACATTAGGAGTATTGAGATTCAGATTTGGGATTGTTTGCATGGCTAAGCCTGAGAAACATGTGGAACCTGTCGCAGAAAACATGTCACCGCACTCATACAACACCGATTACAGAACGACGGACAGATTTACAGCTTCACACGAGAAAACATTCATGAGCTCTTGTGCTGTGCAATTGTACTATCAAAATGTTTACAAGGGCTGAAAAACCACGCGTTATGCAGAATATATATTTTCATTTTTTATTATGCATGTTTTTTATGTTATGTATCGCGTATGTGTGTGCGTTTCTAAAAAAAAATCTAAAATTCTAAAAATACAAAGCAGAAAAAGTGGATTTATTTATTTATTTTCCCCTGAGAAATAACAGTGGAAATGTTCACTTGTTTCATTTCACACAAGACTTTAAAGTATGTGGTCTATAGAAAATTTGTCTTTCACAATTTTTCAACAAACCTGAAAAATGTTCACTGGAGTTAAAAAACAAACAAACAAAAAACAGTGTGACAACTTGCCCCGTCTCTTAATACGCTCTCAAATCACAACCTAAAACAACCATCAGTGATTCACTATTAAGACTAAATGCCTAATTTAATTTGCAGTCCTGCAATCTGTTTGAAACAATAATTGCATATTAAAGAATACAAATAAAAAAGAAATAAATGATACATGTGCACTAAATCACATGCAACTCTCCTCTAAAAATAAAAGTTTAATAATCAAATAAAAGTGATTCAGCTCTGACATCAAGCTCATACTTTTCCAGAAGAAACAACGTGTTTCGCTGTCTTGCTGTAAAAACAGCTTTATTTTATAATTAGCGTGTGTACTGTATATCAACTTAATGTCTTGTCATTAACGATAAAGCTTTCCGAGATTTCTATATTGGTAATAGGAGCTCGAGGGACACGTCTTCTAATGAGTTGTGTATTCTGGGAAACCGCATTCGCACAGGTAATAAGCTTCACAATGTGGCAGAGCTGCTGAAAAAGACACTATTAACTTCCTGACGTTTAACAAACTGCGTGAGTGAAAAGAGAGATGAATCTGATCCTGGAATCCCTCCAACGCCAACTGACTTTAAAGCTCGTCACATGGATTTTTTAAAAGTGGATGTGGCTTTTTTTTTTAAGGGCTTCTCGTTGGCATGTTTATTGTGGGATCTGTTGTTTTTTTCATTCCAGTGGATTATCTGAAATTATTTTACACATGTAAGGAAAAATAGTGCAGTTTGGAGTCAGATTGAAAGCTCAGATGTTTTCTGAGAATATCGCACTGGTGATTTGCCTTCGACTCGTTTTATCTCCAGACCCCTTACGGCTGAGTTTTGGTCACGGTAGATTTGTGTAAAAGCCCACGGTGAAGTTAAAACGCTTCTGCTGCCCGCGAGTCTCCCCGGCCCTGTTTGTTGGGCACTCGCCCACTGCTTTATGAAACAGTAGTGCCCTTTGTGGTGCAGAAACTCATACTGGATTTGTCTGGCAAGACTTGTCCAGCACACGCCCCATCAAGGGGAGCGCTGTGGAAAATCCATCTGGCATTTTCTGTGCTCATAACGACGGCGAGCCAAGTGCAAATTATCTTTAAAAAAAGGGCTCAGTGCAAACTGTTTGACTTCGGTTATGTGCGCGCTGAGGGCCCTTTCCCGCTCGCCTTATTACCAAAAGTTTGTTTTTTTAAATGTTTTTGGGTCTCTCGTGCTTATCAAGGCTGCTGAGCATGAATATTAGATTATTATATTGTAAAATGGACATTTTCCTGTGGCCAAAGCTACATTTTTACTACTCCAGTCGTCAGTGTCACATGATCCTTTAGAAATCATTAACATGATGATTTGCTGCTCAAGAAACATTTATAATTATTATCATTTGATTATTTGATGAATGGAAAGGTCGAAAGAATAGCATTTATTTGAAATAGGAATCTTTTTATAGATGTTTTGACTGAGACTTTTGATCAATTTAATTGCTGATTAAGACTATTAACTCTTTCCACGCCATTGACTGAATTTTTCGGCTCTCCGTGTTTTCTGTGTTATACTGTAGGGGGCGCTATTACACATCTTCTGAAAGAGTACAGAATCTCCTGATCATAAGACATGTGAAGAAGAAGCAGAAACAAGCGATGGCATATAATGCATATGTGAAATAAAACGATCATCAACATTAAAAAGCATTTAAATCAAAACTGCCTAATGTTACTGAATGAAATGTCGACCCAGGACGAGCTACAGGACTAAAGCTTTGAGGTGTTGATGGACTCGATCGACTCCATCTGTGATTTAATCATCGTTCTGAATCCCATCCAAGATAGTCTTTGACAAAAACACAATTTTTTAAGCTTTTTGCTCAAAATGTTGCTTTTTAATGAAACTTGCCCACATTCAAGTGTTGTTAAAAAGTTAATGCATGAAGCAAGAATAAAAAAAAAATTTTTTTTTTTTTTTAAAGGAGTCTTTTCTTTCTTTCTTTGCATGTTCAGATACTATACAACGAAATATTCTGGCGGCCTTTAAACTTTTGTGAAAAATGCTGGCAACTTTTTTTTCAAAACAAAACGCTGGCGGGGAAAGAGTTAATCTGACTTTTTGAACATTAGTACATGTGGAATGACATGCATGAAGGGAAAAACTCTAATCAGTAAACCTGAACGTGACGAATTTTGCCACGTCTGGAAAAATAGCCATCTTGAAAGCCTAACTTCACACTTTGGCCAGATTGTAAAATGGATAAATCGTCTGCCAACCCGTCCCCCCCCCCCCCCAGTATCAGTCAGACGGGCTGAAATAGGTTCGGCATGGAAGTCATTTCCCCTCGAGGTGCTCCAGCCCTGCTGTCCAGACTCAACAAGGTCCTGAAATATCATTAACATCTGATTTTCGCCAGCGCCGTACAAGCGGCTCTTTGTTCCCCTCGCACAGACTCTACATTACCATATCACCAATGTAATTACACCTATTAGAGTGGAGGAATATAGAATTTATTCCTTCTTTCCCTCCATCTCCACAGAAAAAACGGCGTGTGAATATGGCTATTGTGAGCTTTTCATTTTCACAAAGTGGTGCGGTATAATGCTATATAAACATTACCTCACCTTAACTCACAGCAGAGACCATTTGAGGCAAAATAGACTAGTTAACTTAATGACCCGCACAATCAAGGCTTTGTGCCTCTGCCATCATGGGTCGAGAACTGTTCCCATCTCTCTGTGGTCAGAAGTCGCCGTGATGAAACACCGGGCATGACTGGTGAATAGTCGTGGCTCGTGCCAAGAGTCCAGTTAAGTGTCACTAGTGATTATTTTCACTTATTGCCGCTGTCACTTTGTGCCATTATCCTCCAGGGAACATGCAAACAGCAGCAGCATTTATGTTTCCTTTGACTTAATGCGTCACCAAACTAATAAACTAATGTGTATTTCGAATCATTTTGGGGATGATTCATGGCAGACGAGCGTCGATGCCAGTCTTATAAAAACCTGCATCCTGTTTAAACATTCCTTCATAGTGTTGTGCAACAAGAATACATCTTTCTTTTCCCCCGTAAACAAGAAGCATTTCTCCAAACGGGTTAAAGAGAAAAGTAGTGTGGATTTGACATTACATAATTAAAATGACATTTGCAGAAAAGTGGTTTAGAAACATCACAGCGAATTCTTGTGGTGGCCTTATTTTAGTTCGACATACCCGAGCCCTGGAAAAAGAAATGAGCAGGTACAGACGGACCCTGTTCAACTCTGACACTGACTTCACATGAAGAAGATATATATCTGTGAACGTGCTTTTATATGCAATTTAATGTTCTGTGTTTATGATCAACCAGCTTTCATTTGTCTGGCTGAGAGAGTGTGTGTGTGTGTGTGTGTGTGTGTGTGTGTGTGTGTGTGTGTGTGTGTGTGTGTGTGTGTGTGTGTGTGTGTGTGTGTGCGTGTGATGGGTAGGTTTAGGGGTAGGGGCAGTGTGTGTGTGTGTGTGTGTGTGTGTGTGATGGGTAGGTTTAGGGGTAGGGGCAGTGTGTGTGTGTGTGTGTGTGTGATGGGTAGGTTTAGGGGTAGGGGCAGTGTGTGTGTG
>JARWKJ010000015.1:2440246-2507746 GCA_029959095.1 Rhinichthys osculus | reverse complement strand
ATTGGGAATGTTGGAAAATTCATCACGTCTACAGACGGCGAATAAATCATGGACAACAATATAGTGTGGAATGGCAGGGACAGACGTTTCTGAAGCCACCGTTTCCCATAATAATGTTTTTTTCTGGAGATACACTTCAGGACTATTATAAATAGTCTTCTGGAAAATGCATATGTGTCGTACATTTGAGACTGCTAATTCAGAGACAAAACAACAAACCAGCCAAGAGACATCATCGCTGAGAGGGACTGATCTGTTATGAATAATAAAATTAGCAAATTTATGAGCTGAACCAGAGTGCAGTCAATACATTATTTTAGGCAACTTTGTGTGCAAAAATGCCTTAACAAATGTTTATTAAACTAATGTTCCCTTTGATTTTAAGTTTTTATATTTTTTATATTATTTTTCTATAGGCAAAACCTGACCCACACACAGATCAAGATTAAATGTGTTTTACACCCTTCAACACCTCCTTTTATTCTAATTCTTCCGTCAATATATATGTCCCTTGCAATCCCATCATGCACTCTGTCTCCAGGTAAAACCTTTAACTGTGTGATTTACGCCAGTAATAGCTGAAAATAGGCCCGAAATTCGCCTGTTCGCCGAAACAAATACTTGTCATTCCCCAAAACCTATACTATTAAATCTATGAACCCAAACTGGCATCCACATTTGAAAAAGTTATTGGTAAGCTGTACGAGCAAATGACTTTCTCCAGGTTGAATCGTATTGTGGTGTGTTAGTGATTGTAGCTTTTCACCGTTTTGACAGATCAATAAGAGTCTCTCGGTTTGGATTTGTGGTGGTAATGTTCGGGATACGACAGGAGTCAGTCAGCACATTCACACCGGCTAAAAACAATCAGAACAAACACACACTCCTAGAGAGAGTCACAAACGCCTTGAAACTGAGGCTGCAAAATCATTTTAAAAATCTTAAATAAACATGAGGATGGTGAAAAGTTACGTAACAAGTAAACTGATGATTTTTTTGTGCAATACACATTTGCTCAAATTAATATAATAGGGTGCAATGGAAAATGTTGTAACAAATTTGATATTAAAAAAAATATATACTATTCTTATTGATGTCTACTACAAATAAAACTCATTTTGAGTATCTACACTATACAGTTTCAAAATAACAGGGTGTGTAAAATATAAAAGTCTCTTCTGCTCAGCAAGGCTGCACTAATCATCAACAATACAAGTAAAAACAGTAATATTGTGTAATAATAACAGTAATAATAACTTTTCTATGTGATTATATAGTAGTGTAATTATATTGTGTGATCAAAGCTGAATGTTCAGCATCATTACTCCAGTCTTCAGTGTCACATGATCCTTCAGAAATCACTCTAATATGATGATTTGATGCTCAAGAAACATTTATGATTATTATAAACTATGATAGTCAGCACGACTGCTTCATATTTTTGTGGAAACATTGATACATTTTTTCAGGATTATATGATAAATAGAAAGCTCAAAAGAACAGAATTTAATAGAATCTTTTGTAACATTATAAACATATTTTGTATATGTTTATACAAAATATGTTTTGTATGTGGTATAAGAATTCCTTTGTTTCTGTATCTGCACGAATGCTGAATAACAGCTCATCTTATTAATTTTAAATTTGTAAAATCAAATGTTTCTCCTCTTTTTATATGTATATATATGCAGTAACATGTATTCCAAAACAAATTTTATTTCGAGGACAATAAAGTATACAACAACTACTACTAAATATTTACACTTTTAAACCAATTTAATGCATCAAAAAAAAAAAAAAATTAATGGTATATATAGTGTACGTCTAAAATTAGCAAATTAATCAATTCATTTAATCAAGTTGTAACACTAATAGAACAGAAAACATGATCACAAATCAAGATAAATATGAAATGTTACACCCAACATGAGTCATTTAAATCATTTTGCACAGATTCTTCTATTTTAGGAGGATGATATTCATATGTATACATATATAACAGTCAGCTATGGTTAAACTGATGATGTTACAATGTTGCAACCCTCCCCAGTTTCCCGTTTCGCATCAGTTTCCTAGCCACTAAATTTTTTACAGACGGCTTACTCTTTTACAACAGCCAGTTAACATGTTCTGTGATGTGACTGACAGCTCGCCTCATGTCGACTGTCATCAGGAACAGCTTCAACAAATGCAGTTCAGCTCCATCTAGAAGTCAGGCCTCATCAGACCCAAACAGGGGTTTGTTTGGCGCGTGCACCCCATGCAGGTCCATCGCCCCGGCCCAAACCACACCGTGTCACATCCGTGGCCTGGCCTTTCTCAGACAAATGCTAACGTGTCAGTGGGCGGCGGGTGGAAGGTTAGCGTGACGGTTGACATCGGTTTCCTGCGACGTGGACAAATTAACAATATGCAAACAAGGACCTGCCAGTGTTGTGTTTACTCACAGAGACAGTGTCACGGGGGATTTATTCACGGCCTCGCCGCAGAAACACGACAATAAAGCAGCACTCGGCAATTACGCTTTTATCACCCCCTTCCCAGCATGCACAGCATGTGTGGGCCGAGGACTTCGATCTGATTCTGCTTCGCTCCTGTCGGTGCACGGATCAGTAAATACCACAAAGACAAAGCAGAGGGAAAAAAGTGATTCATCGTTGTGTGTTATACTGGGCTGTCAGTCCGTCACGCATAGGTGGTGATCTGATTACACTGATTTAAACGGCAACATGAAACAAGCTATTCCTACATCAAACTCACATGCGATTCTGTCATCTCTGGCATTTTATATGAGATGAACTAATGAGGAAAGTATAAGCAGATGTTTTATTAACACTTTATTTCGATGGTCCACTTTAGACATTCCACTAGCGATAAGTAGCTTTGCAACTACATGTCAACTGACTCTCATTAGAGTATTATTAGACTGTCAGGTTCAGGTTAGCAGAATAACATGCAAAGTTACTTATAGCCAGTAGAATGTATTTTGGGGAACATCAGAATAAAGTGTTAGCAGATATTATGCAGACAGTCTCTTGAGAGTCACATGTAGTTGCAGTTATACTTATAGTTTTAGAAGTATGTCTAAAGTTCACCATTGAAATAGAGTGGTTTTGTTGGGATAAGTGTGTTACTCGTGGCCATTTTGTTAACGTTGGTCGGTTCTCGTAACTCAATTACAATGAGTACCGATATATTGTAATGTATTACTTTCAAAGGTAACTTTCCCTAACACTGAAAATAACCCTTTAGTTAAGGGGTCCGGGGCCTCAGGATGACATAAAACATAATAAATGATAGTTAATATCATTAATCTCTAAATTTGATTGCTAAAAATTACATAAAATCTATTTTTATTGAAGAACATGCAGTTCCTGAAACCTCTGAAAACTTGTAGTTAATTCAATTAATCATCAGTGCTCAGTTTTTAATATATATATAAAAAAAGCTTTATCGTAAATACAGCAGAAATAATGAAAAAATATTAACCTAAATACCTTCAAGTATTGTATTGGACAACAGCTTTGTGAGAATTACTGGTTATATCAATAAATGCAAACAATATAAATGTAAACATATCAATATTTCACAAAAACTGTCCATGTTGTGAAAACCTGATCTCCCGATAAGCACACACACAATCTTTATATCTTAGTTATTCATTGTTGATGTTCCAAGTTGTTACGGAAAACAATGCATCATTTTTTTTCTCATCATATTTTATGTTTTAACTAAAACGGTCGCAGCTTTGTTATAAAAACAGCACACCGTGAACACAGTGATAAACTTGTTATTTTCATAAGCATTACTCTGCAAATGTTTCACTGCAAAGTTGCACAAAGTTGTCAAACAAGTGTTGACAACAGCAGGTACAGTAACTACAGCTCCCTGTGGTTCTATGGCAAAGTTAGAGGTTGAAATCAATACCCACCCACCGTCTCCCTCGACCCGATCCATCAGCACCCCCGTAACACCCCAGGAGCCCTGGCAGAAACATGACAAATGGACCCATCATGTCCTCTATGTCCACCATCGCTGGAGTGCATGAGTCCATGGTGCCGTCACTTAGGCTCTGACATATATATATTACGACACGGGCCCCTACCACTTTAGACAGAAAGTGTGTGTATAGCAGACGTGTGTGTGTGTGTGTGTGTGTGTGTGATGAACTCTCCAGGGACTCTTGTCAGCTCGGAGCCGGTTAGTCCTGTCAGCTGAGACGGGTCGCAGCATTCATCACATGTCCACCTCACAGGTGTATGAACACGCAACGGCACATTAGGCCTCGCTGCGGACGCCACAACTCACACACACACTTCTGCTTTAAAAACAAACAATGAATAAACAGATTAACTTATTATACAGGAGTATATTCATCATTTACAGAACATTTTGATTATTTCCTAGTGCAAATATGAACTCCTAATTTGCCGTATCATTCCATATACGTTTTTTTATTAATATGTTTATATATGAATTTAATTTCAGTTTTAGTTATTTTGGTAAATCAAGTTAAACTAAAAGAAAATGAGAGTTTTTTTTTTTTTTTTTTTAGGTAACGTTTATTTAATTTAAATAAACAACCAAAAAATATATATTTTTAGTTGAACTATAATAACTCTGCCGAATAAGGGTCTGTAACTTAAAAAATATGTTTAAATATAATCAAATATATTCAATTAAATAATCACTATTTCTATTATTTCTACTTCATTTTATAAAGTACAAATATTATAGTCAGCTGTAATTTGATCCATGTTTATTAGAAGCATCTCCAAAAGAAATTAAACAGAAATATTATATTGCGAACTGCTCTCACTACGAAGATTTTTTTTTTTTAAGCAATTAATACTTTTATTGAGCAAGGACGCTTTAATTTGATCATAAGTGACAGTAAAGACCTGTTATGTTGCTTTCCATTTCAGATAAATACTGTACATTTGAACTTTCTATTCATCAAAGAATCCTGTGACTGGAGTAATGATGCTGACAATAAGTTATTTTCAGTTATTTGAATATTTTTTTTACAATATTACTGTATAATTAATTGGTAATACTTTACAATAAGGTTTCATCTGTTAACATCAGTAATTAACTAACATGAACTAACAATGAGCAATACATTTGTTACAGTATTTATTAATGTTAGTTAATAAAAGTCCAGCTGTTCATGTTAGTTCACAGTGCATTAACTAATGTTAACTAATACAACTTTTGATTTTAATAATGTATTAGTAAATCTTGAAATTAACATGAACAAATATTAATAAAAGCTGTAGAAGTGCCGTTCATTATTAGTGCATGTTAACTAATGTTCATCAAATACATGCAGCCTTGATGAAGAGACTTTGACTTTGTTAAAGACGAAGCACTCCTAAAAAGGGTTAAATTGTTTAAACAGAGTAACAAAAAATAACATATGCAAAATATGCACAGAGTTAAAATAGTTGTGCCAAACCGTGTGACCAAATTGGAAATTAAAAGACAAATCAATGCACAGCTGAACAGACTTGATTGCTGAAATATGAATTACAGTGAGTGTGTTACACAATCAACAAACCATATCTACACTCTAATCGATGCTGGGTTGTTTTAACCCAAATTTGGGTCAAATATGGACAAACCCAAATGTTGGGTTAAAAATGTAATTTAAAATTTTAACCCAACTTCAACTTTCAACTGTAAATTTTTGAATTACATTTTTAACCCAACATTTGGGTTTGTCCATATTTGACCCAAATTTGGGTTGAAACAACCCAGCATTTTTTAGAGTGTACAATAGCACATCTGTACTGAGAAGTAGCTCAACTAAGAGTTTCACGCTGCTCAACCCAAGTGTTGGGTCACGGTACGGCGTTAGTAAAGCACATGAGTCTTATTGTGTTCCAGAGATTCCCTCCTCTGACATTTGACAAACCTCGGTTTCACACTCGAGATGAGCCTTTACACTCCAATACACTGAGGGTGAGCCTCCATACAGACATGTAAACGTTCTCGGTGAGAAGTCTTGAGATGTCGTTTGGGCAGTCTGTCACACACACACACACACACTCTGTTCGCAGCTTTGCGTTGTCCTTTAAATGTCAGCGGTGAATGTGTGAGGTCCAAGCGTTGAGAAGTGCCCGTGCTCAAGTGAACGCGTCACAGTTTCACGGCCCTGAGGAGACGTCGTGCTTTTAAACACACTTTTTGACCTCAGACATGCGGAGCTGTGAGATACAGCAGATAACATGTATTCAGGAAATGTCAGTAACACTTTACAATAAGGTTCATTAGTTAACATTACACTCTAAAAAATGCTGGGTGGTTTCAACCCAAATTTGGGTCAAATATGGATAAACCCAACCGTTGGGTAAAACATTTAAATAAAAAACTTAACCCAACGGTTGGGTTTGTCCATATTTGACCCAAATTTGAGTTGAAACAACCCAGCATTTTTAGAGTGTAGTTAAGCAATACATTTGTTACAGTATTTATTCATCTTTGTTAATGTTAGTTAATAAAAACGCAATTGTTCATTGTTTGTTCATGTTAGTTCACAGTGCATTAACTAATGTTAACAAATACAACCTTTGATTTTAATAAAGTTGAAATTAATATTAATGTTAAATAATGAACCTTATTGTAAAGTGTAACCAAAGCATCCTGCATGTTGACCAAGCAATAGACGACATAGGGTCAATGTACACTCTAAAAAATCCTGGGTTGTTTTTGGTTCAAATATGGACAAACCCAAATGTTGGGTTAAAAATGTAATTAAAAAATTTACAGTTGAAAGTGAAAGTTGAAGTTGGATTAAATTTTTAAATTACATTTTTAACCCAACATTTGGGTTTGTTCATATTTGACCCAAATTTGGGTTGAAACAACCCAGCATTTTTTAGAGTGTAGAGGACATGGATTCACGACCCATTTATGCCATAAAGCTTTTGGTCTGGGCACAAAAAGTGTGAATACAAAAAAAATTGCCGTCCTCCTACACAATAGCACCACTGAAAAACGGCATCTAATTAAAAATCTGGCAATTTATGTTCCAACATATACAAATATAATTAACTCAGATGCATTTCAGATTATTGCGATTATTTTTAAAAAAGCATTAATATGCATGAAAAAGTGCATGAATGATTAATCTGATCAGATCACGAATGGCTGCGTGAACATAGAGGAGGAAACGTTCTGGATGGTTTTTATCTCTCAGTGAGCGACTCTCTGTTTAAGGGTTTTTAAAAGTCTACTTTCAGTTTTTATACTTTTTCAAATGGTCCCTAACCAAGCATTTCTTGGCAATATCTGGTTCTTATACTCCGAGTCTACTGTATCCCCTGAGGAGAAGACATTCCTTGTGTATTGCTGTTCTAGCAGAAACTGCCGCATAGCTAAAATATCATTTTAGAAGTCTCATTAAAATTTCATTAGTCCTGGTCTATTGACGTTTTGAAAAAGCATTGTTTGCTTAGACCTCATCTGAACCGGATTCATTGATGATGACAGGCCGTCGTATTAAACATTAACTGACGTCATACAGAGACGGTCAGACATACAGCATCATACGTGCATTATGCTCTCAGAGGATCTCTGGCACTTCATATTATAACACACACACACACACACACTCACACAGACATACACACACACACTCACACACACATAGACACACACACACATAAACATAAACATAGACACACACACACACACTCTCTCACTCACTCACTCACTCACTCACAAACACAGACATACACACACACACACTCAGGCACACACAGACACACACACAAACAAACAGGCACACACACACACAAACACACACACACTCTCTCTCTCACTCACTCACTCACTCACAAACACACACACTCACGCACACACATAGAGACACAGTCATAAACGTAGACACACATACACACACACAGCAGACACACTTTCACTCTCACTCTCTCTCACGCACACACACACACACTCTCTCTCTCTCTCTCACTCTCTCATGCACACACATAGAGACACAATCATAAACGTAGACACACACACATATACACACACACACAGACACACTTTCACTCCCTCTCTCACACACACACACACACACACACTCTCTCACTCACCTACTCACTCACAAACACAGACATACACACACACACACACACACACAGACACAATCATAAACGTAGACACACACACACACACAAACAGACACACACACAGACACACTTTCACTCTCTCACACACACACACACGCTTTCACTCTCACTCACTCACTCTCTCCTTACACACACACACACACACACACACACGCTCTCGCTCTCACTCACTCTCTCCCTTCCACACACACACACACGCGCGCTCTCACTCTCCCTCACACACACACACACACGCTCTCACTCTCACTCAGTCACTCTCTCCCTCACACACACACACACACGCTCTCACTCTCACTCAGTCACTCTCTCCCTCACACACACACACACGCTCTCGCTCTCACTCACTCACTCTCTCCCTCACACACACACACACACACGCTCTCACTCTCACTCACTCACTCTCTCCTTACACACACACACACACACACACACACACACACACACACGCTCTCGCTCTCACTCACTCTCTCCCTTCCACACACACACACACGCGCGCTCTCACTCTCCCTCACACACACACGCTCCCACTCAATCACTCTCTCCCTCACACACACACACACACGCTCTCACTCTCACTCAGTCACTCTCTCCCTCACACACACACACACACGCTCTCACTCTCACTCAGTCACTCTCTCCCTCACACACACACACACGCTCTCGCTCTAACTCACTCACTCTCTCCCTCACACACACACACACACACACACGCTCTCACTCTCACTCAGTCACTCTCTCCCTCACACACACACACACACTGTATTCATTGGTGTTTATGTACCAGAAGTGGATTTTAATTCATATGTACTGTAAAGCATTTTTCTTGTTGTAAAGACCATTTAAAAATAGAAAAATATTTTTATTGTATCCGATAAAGTAATATATTTTTTCATAAAAATATAAATTAAATTTTTTCAACCTTTGAAAATCTAAAAGAATTAAATAAATAATTTCAATATTTATTGCTTGACTACAATTTAGCTCTTTTTTTACACAAATTACACCTGTCAACTGTATCATTATTTACAATACATTGAAGATTGAAATGACCACCAGTGTCAGTGAAGAGAAGTGCGAGATGAAATATGGAGGCATGATGTGTGAAGAAAAACGAAACCATGATAAATATCGCAGAATATTTTACAGCGTCACTTCAATCAATCATTGTCAAATTATTCAAAAAGTGTGAAATTATTATTCAATTTTGTTTATTTAGGATGCAAAATCTAACAATGATATTAGACTTGTGAAAGACAGATGAGTGCAGTGTTATTCCAAAAAAAAAAAAAAAAAAAAGTTATAAAAACATGCTCTCTCTCTCACTACACTATAAAAGTACGTTTTACAAGAATATACTATTTCTACTTAAAAAAAATGTCATGTTTAACTTTTTTAATTTTCTAGCAATTTTTGGGTGAAAATTTCTCCACACCAATTTTGCAACATTGTTCTGTTTTAGTGTTCCCTCTCGGACTCTTTGGTCACTGAATATGCTCTAGTTTGTTTCCATATTACAGATTCACTTGTGTTTTAAACCCTGTGTTTCTGTCACTCATTAATATATGGAGTCATTATCGTTTGTAAAGTTCAATAAATGATGTTTTATTAACAAAGTTCGGGAGGAGCACGTTCAAATAATTGATCCAATTATCACATCATTCCAACCAGCTGTCGACCATCAGTAATCAACATGTCTATCCAATCAGCTCGAGTTGGAGACCTATATATATATACACACATTTGACTCACCAATGTTCTTCGACAGTTTTTCAGCATCCCTCCACCAGCCCGTCTCCTCACACTCACCTGGTTACTACTTAAACCAGCATTACGGGGGGGGGGGGGGGGGGGGTACTTTGGGTTCGGGCCAAATATCCGAGCCCGGAGCCCTCTCCCCGGACAGCACGCCAAATATGCATACCATTTATTCTATCTAACTTATTTGTAAGTGTGAACTAGTGAAACACTGTTATTGTTATCTCCTTCGTCTTCATCGTGCACTGCAACCACACGATACGTGACACAAACACACACACACATATACAAATAAGAGGCATATTTACAGTAAAGGTGGTTCTTAAACCTTCCTGGCCTATATTTGCGCACACACTGAATCACCAGAGCTCCACTGACAGCGTAATCCCTATTAGTGAATGTGTTTCCTCATAAACCCTGACCCTCGCACGCTAGTTCTGCTCTCCGCTCCGACACTCGGGCCTCAAAGCAGAGCCAGAAGACATGCCCGACTGTCAGCTCGCAAGCTGGGGCTCGTATGTCTTTTATCACCCTGTCTTTTCAGAACCATCATAAGAATTTCTAATTATTTTCACTCTCCAACCTCATAAAACATGTCGTCCAACAGAGAGACCATATTTTCAGTCCCCGCATTAGCCAGAGATCTCCACCATCCTGTTTGTAATTATCAATTCATTTGGGAATATGGGATTTTCTTTAAAAATAAAGGATTGTTTTTCTCTCGGACGAAACCACATCACACAGTATCAGACATAGGCCTTTATTGTAGCTTCAAAACCAAGAGAATGGAAAGCGAACAATAAGGCGCCACTGATGAAGTCTGCGAATCCCCGAGGAAGAGAGTTTGCCGTTTGAAGATAACAGGGTTTTTTTCTTCTTCTCTTGCACTCAAAGTTTTTGTCAGAGCATCTCAAATGACACATGAAGTCTGGGCAAATCATTTATGAAACACTTTTCACAGGAAAACATTACATGGTGTGGGCAGGGAGGAAAACACACACACACACACACCCATAATGGAATTCAGAGAAAAAGCATCATACTAATACAATAAGCTGGCTCTCACTTCAGCCTGTACGGCACAGCCGGTTCGGGACTTTCTCGACTGCGTCAGAACTGGTTTAGGAGGCCATTTGTCACGGTTATGTCTGTGTTTCATGGTTTGGACAGTGTGATATCTATGCATGATTTCCAAGTAAAGTAACAAAAGCAGCTGAGAGCATCGCATTAAGTTTATGGAAAGTTGTGCATTGATTTCCTAACACAGCGTTTCTCAAACAGCGGACCTCTCAATTGAAACCTTTTCAGAACAAAAATCAAAAGCATGGCAAGCGATACACTTTGCTCACAGCGAGCTAGCTTACAATCTGAATATTTATTATAGTAGCTATTCGATATATCACTCCACTAACTATATGTGCAACGAAATGTCAACTAACTCTCATTAGAGTATTAGACTCTCTGGTTCGGGTTATAAGTTGACATGTAATTTCAAAGTTACTTAAAGGTGCTCTATGTAACTTAAATGAATCCTTTTTTTATTGCCTGTGTGTGAAGGGGTTGTAATCACACATTACAATGATCCACTTGTCGGGTTTTGCTATTACCTCTGAAGGCCAGTATTCCTATTTCTATGTGAAGTCTCCGGGTCAGATTTACCGCGAAATCCAACGGATGTGACGTGCATGCGCGCTCCCGAGCCTCTCTCCTTATATACAGTCTATTGTAGACGGTCAGGGAGTTACGTCCGGTTAAAGGCGCACGCTTTTCGGCTTATATCTCAGTCAATCTTTGATCAATATTCCCAAGACTCTAATCGTTCGAGCCCACCCCCGAGGTCCAACTCGCCCGGCTCTCCGAGTTATAGCCGTTCGAAATCGGGGGTCCCAGCGAACGGCGATCCGGTAAGGGGCGTCCCCGAGGCCCGCCACTCTAGCGTTCGGGCAAGGGTTCCCCTGGGACCTCCTCCCCCGAATTTGAGCTCTCTGGGTCTTTGCGTTCCAGAGATACGAGCGATTTTCTTCTGAGATCGTGACGTCACCGGCGTCCGCAATTTTGCAGCGCGCCCGATGGTTTTCTGCTAATATCTCCGCGAAAACACCACCAAAAACTATGGAACTTATATGGTTCTTTTCAGCCCGACTAGATGGTCCCAACGAGCTCGGTGCTCGCCGAATCCGTCTAGTATTCGCCGAGATATTTGCGTAATAGACGGTATTGTCCATGAGTTCAAGCACGAGCGGTCTTGTAAAATTTGGTTGCAATCTGAAACATCACCACTAGAGGCCTCTAAAAGTTACATAGAGCACCTTTAAAGTTATTAGAATGTCAAACGTGTTTAATAATTACCAATATTGAAACTCATTAAAGAGCGTTAAGCTTTGAAGCACTCAACTCTGAGATGAATCACCATAGGCTATTACTGTACATCTTTTGATTTAAATATAAAAATATTTGAAAATGTATTTAAAAAAATGCTTGATTGTGAACATTTTGAATATCACATGAACAAAAGTGTGATATTCATACGAGTTGTCTGAACGACACAAAGACTTACTCATAGAGTCAATCACTCGTTCGTTCCTGAATGAATCAGTGTTTTAAATGAAAGGATTGAGTGAATGATTCAAATAGACTTGCTCATAAAGACAATTACTCGACCCATGTCTATAATTCAGTTTTCTAATTAATCGTTTAAGAGGACGGTTCAAAAATATATTCACAAAGACAGTCACTTGTTTCATTCCTGATTGAATTAGTGTTAGTCCCTGAATAAATTCATGTTTTTAATGAATTGTTTGAGTAAATGCTTCAAAATGCTCACTTCCAAAGATGGTCACTTTTTTCATTCCTGAATAAATCAGTGGTTTTAAACAAATTATTTGACTGAATGATTCAATGACTCCATGACTTGCTCAAAAAGGCAATTATTGTGCGAATGATTAAAAACTAATTTACAAAGACAGTCACTTGTTTCATTCTTGAACGAATTAGTGTTTTGAACAAATCATTTGACTGAATGATTCAATGATTCTCTCATAGAGACAACTACATTAGTTCCTGAATGAATTGTTTGAGAGAAGATTCAAAAACTCATTTAGAAAGACAGTCACTTGATTCGTTCCTGAATGAATCAGTGTTTTAAACAAATCATTTGACTGAATGATTCAATGACTCAATGACTTGCTCAAAAAGACAATTACAGAGTGAATGATTCAAAAACTAATTTACAAAGGCAGTCACTTGTTTCATTCCTGAACGAATGAGTGTTTTGAACAAATGATTTGGCTGAATGATGACTCGCTCATAAATGACAACTACTTGAGTCCCTGAACGAATCAATGTTTTTAATGAATCATTTGAGTGAATGCTTCAAAAACTAATTTAGAAAAATAGTCCCTTGTTTCCTAAATGAATGAGTGTTTTAAACAAATCATTTGACTGAATGATTCAATGATTCTCTCATAGAGACAACTACATTAGTTCCTGAATGAATTGTTTGAGAGAAGATTCAAAAACTCATTTAGAAAGACAGTCACTTGATTCATTCCTGAATGAATCAGTGTTTTAAACAAATCATTTGACTGAATGATTCAATGACTCAATGACTTGCTCAAAAAGACAATTATCGTGCAAATGATCAAAAACTCATTAACAAATATAGTCAATTGTTTAATTCCTGAATGAATCAGTGTTTTAAACAAATCATTTGACTGAATGATTCAATGACTTGCTCAAAAAGACAATTACTGAGTGAATGATTCAAAAACTCATTTACAAAGACAGTCGCTTGTTTCATTCCTGAACGAATGAGTGTTTTGAACAAATCCTTTGACTGAATGATTCAATGATTCTCTCATAGAGACAACTACATTAGTTCCTGAATGAATTGTTTGAGAGAAGATTCAAAAACTCATTTAGAAAGACAGTCACTTGTTTCATTCCTGAACGAATTAGTGTTTTGAACAAATCATTTGACTGAATGATTCAATGACTCAATGACTTGCTCAAAAAGACAATTATCATGCGAATGATTAAAAACTCATTAACAAATACAGTCAATTGTTTAATTCCTGAACGAATTAGTGTTTTGAACAAATCCTTTGACTGAATGATTCAATGATTATCTCATAGAGACAACTACATTAGTTCCTAAATGAATCGTTTGAGCAAGGGTGTATAGGGGGGGACGCTAGGTACTAGTCCCAATCAATATTTTGAGATGACAAATTTGTCCCCACCAATATTTAGCAAGCTCCTTTGAACTGCTATTTGGATCTTTGCGCTGCTATTTGGATCGATTCCAACGGCCAGGACGACGACAGTACAAGATACGCCGTAATTTGATTGGCGGCGGGGTATCTGACAGGCAGGCTACACGCGCGGGCCGGGACTACTTTTTGTGCTTGCACTCACTGGCAGCGAGCGGGTGGTGTGTGTGTGTGTGTGTGTGTGTGTGTGTGTGTGTGTGCGCGCGCGCGCGCGTGACGACGCCGACGGTAAGTTCCTAGGGCTGTCTCTCTGCATGCACACATATCCATGCATATACAAAGGCCAGGGTAAAACATTTTAATATTCCGTTTTTTGCCCCTTTTTGTACTTTGTAGTAGATCAGCTATGTCACCCAAGAAGAAGAAAGGGGACATACGAAGCTTTTTCATAAAGCAGAGTGTAAGTAGGCAAAAATAACTAGCCACACAAATAACTAGTAGTGACTGACCATGCTTTCAAATGCAGATTCTACTGTGGAAAATAGTATTAACTGGTGATCCTGGTTACCCAGGATATTGTTACAGTTAAACCTATAGCTTCTGCAATCTTTCACGGTTAGGAGCATTAATTCGGGGTGTGCAGCACGGATAGACTCATAGAAGTCGCGCTATCATGATAGACGTTAGCAAGTCACTGAATGTTAATTAGCCTACCTTAACTTAGAATCTTGCAGTCATAAACAGTGGATCATCTGAGACATTTTTCGTTTCTACATTCTGTTTATGTATTGTATTTGTGAGTGTAGCCTATACTTGCTAGACACATGTCTGGAAAAACATGTTGGCAATGTTAAAAAGGCAAAAGTAAACACTGTTGGTTATTCAAATATAATGAATCATTATTTGTTTGATAATATCCAAATAACAATATCTGGTAGGAGGGTTAAACTTGCTTTTTTTTAAGGATAGAATATATCAATAGAATTTGATATAGAATAGAAGATAGATACATAATAATTTATGTAAAATAAAATGTTTGGTTGTTCAGCATTACAGCCTCAGGTTTTTATTTTTTGAGAGTGCATTTTTGAGATTATACAGTTCTTTATTGACAGTATACAGGATGGTGTATCGGGGTCAGGATACAATATAATGAGATGGATGGGGGGGGGGGGGGGGGGGGGGGTCAGATGGGATGTCCCCACCAAAGCTGAGACCAAACCTACGCCCATGCGTTTGAGTGAATGATTTAGAAAGACAGCCACTTGATTCATTCCCGAATGAACTAACCCATATTGACAGTCTTTGTATCATTAATAGTAGAGATAATAGAGAATAGTACTAACCTGTAATGAAAAATTATTCTCAGCTCAACCTCAACTCTAATTTGTAAACAGACCAATTCTTTTATATCACTCCAAGATTATGTTAATCCTCGCTCTCAGCATTAACAATTAGCCGTGTCTGCTGGTGTTAAGATGAACTCATTACTATAAACGGAGAGGGCACATCATGGCAGAGAGCTGTGGCGACCGCTGAGAGTGATTACTGAGCATGGCAATACAGATGACGCTCACTGTCATCCTAATCGCAATCAACACAAGGCGCTCTTTGATGATAACACGACTCAACGGCGTGCTTCATTATTGCTCAGAGCCGCTCAGGTCATGGGCCGCTGCTCTTGCACATGCAAATGCCAGATGCTCTTGAGGAGAAAGTCCCTGTAAAAACAGCTTTGAGACACATTTCACCAGCATGCTGTTCTCTTCTCTTCACCTCTGATCTGAACTGAACAGCGCTGTCTATTAAACGCCTCGCTCTTCGTTGTAAACCCAGCTAGAAGCTTGCAAGAAGCCAAAGCTGATGCAGATGAGCCGGCACAAATGAGTATTCTGGTAGAAGAGCGCTTTAATTTTGCTTTCTCTATGTTTGGCTCCTTGTTCCAGAGCGTGAGGCAGATGGAAGCAGACACATTTACTCGTATGATAAATGAAATCACATCACGAGGCTCCAGCGAGCTGAAAAGAGGACACCATGTTGAGATGTTTGGACGAATGAAGGCAGGAACATAACATTTTCTCCTTTTTCTATCCCTTTTGTCCAGTGAAGACAGGTCTACGCAGGGACCAACAAAGGGCCTTTGGCAGGGTTTGTTGGAAAGCTACTTTGAAATTATATCGTGCCAAAAGACAAGCTACTCGTAATTCAACAAAAGTCAAGCTACTCTTTTGAAAAAAGTAGGTGCTACTGATGCTATTTAAGGGGGAATGAACCGTTCAAACGTTCAAGGATGCATTAAATTGATCAAAGGTGTAACGACATTAATAATGATGTCAAATAAATGCTCTTCTTTTGAACTTTCTATTCATCAAAGAACCAAACTTTAGAGTGTACAAAATCTAAACATCAAATTACATAATTCATTAATATGTATATCTGCCAAAAATGAGGATCTAAATAGTGACCAGATTAAACTGATACTTTTACACCAGAGTTATTATCGTTAACTAAAACTAAAACTTTACTGTTAATTGAAAAAAAGCTGAAAAAATATAAATATTAGTTGAAAAATTGAACTAAATGAAAATAATTAAAGGTTGCCTTAGCAATAAGCTGAAATGAGTTTCAGTTAATAAAATTACTTGAAATAAATGAACTAAAAATAAATAAATATTTTTTTTATTAAATAATAAAATGACAAGAGCAGACAAAAAAATTATCATAAATTAACTATAATGATAAATTATAATTAACATGAAAACTACAAAAGCTAATTCAAAATAGCAATAAAACAAACAAAAAAATACAATACAATAAAAAAATAATTAATACTGTTTTCCACCAAATACAACTAATAAAATAAGAAAAGCCATAATTTCTATAACTATAGAACGTGCCCCCCATTTTTCCCAAAATATGTTTTTTTATTTTCTTGTTTTATAACAGAAAAAAAATACTGTAACAACAGTTAGGCAACAGAAACAATACATTACACAATTATACATGTCCCCGTGCACACACACTCAACTTGCATTGATATAAAAAAATATATAAATAAACCAACCTGCAAAAACAGTGTAAAAGTAGACTTAATTTCGCAGGAAAACCGCAGACTTGGCAACACTGCCCTATTATGCTATTTTAATTTTTAAAGGTTCCTAATTTTGTGGTGTAGGCTCCTACAATAGGTGTTTACACACATCCAATGTAAAAAAAAAAGAAAAAAGAAATGCTCTCATAATATAATTTTTTCTCATAAGCATCACTACTTTAAGTTATTTCCCCAATTCTGGCCCCTGATGTTAACAGATTTCTACTGTACATACACAGGGCTGCACTGGTACTGGCGATGTTACAGGTCCCATAAAGCCCTGAGTGCTGGGATTATTAATGTGAAATACAGATCCTCAACCAGCATGGCATTAACTCGGCTTTTGGGACGTGAGTAAAACAGAAAACAGTCTTGTGTACACTCAGCCTGCCATTTATAAATAAATAAACAGTGGCATGAATAAATAATACAAATAATAATAAATAAAAAAAGGCAGTCTGTATTCCCCAAAAGCAAGTAAGAGGCAGCAGAGGTGGTTTTAGATGGCATGTGTTGAGATAATTCAGTCCCCGGGTGCCAGGCTGTGTGTGTGTGTGTGTGTGAAGTTGTGTTTCACCCTCTGCGAACAGAAGACAGAAAGTAGTGCAGAGGGAAGTGTGTGACATTATATGGGGGTTTGAGACTGTACAGTGTGGCTCGGCACCTGTAAATGTGAAATGTGTTTCTCATCTGAAAGGCTGGCATGACTACTGTATATTCCTCAGGAGGCTTCCCGGCTCGTCCACAGTTTGGATATGGAATAGCCATCCAGAATGTGTGTTTTTCAGAAAGTGTCAGGACAACTATATCAATGAAATAGACATGAAAAAACTGTTGCTACAAATTTTGCTACCAAAAAATTAAGAAGGGACTTCTGGCGAATCTGTGAATCATTATTTGAATCATTTGATAAACTATTTGAATACCCAATGTGTGAGGAAAGTGTTTTTTTTATGCAATGTGACATAAAACGGAAGAAGATTATGAGTGAAAAACAACTTTATTTTGCTCTAAAGTTCTATTGTATCGCATCAGACGTCCTGTGAAATACTTTTATGGTGCTTTATGAAGATTAAAATCCTCAAACTCCATGTAACGATCCTTCATAATGTCAAATATTGCACATAAGAAATGAAGCCATATTTGGCGAATCAAACAAACCTGTGAATCATTATTTGAATAATTTCATTCAGATAAACTATTTGAATTCCCAATGCTATATGTGTGAGAGGAAAGTGTTTCTTTATGCAATGTATCATCAAACGAAGGAAGATTTTTGCTTTATTTTGCTCTAAAGTTCTTTTGTATTCCATCAGACGTCCTGTGAAATACTTTTATGGTGCTTTATGAAGATTTTTAAGATTCATCCTTTTATATTGCACATAAGAAATGAAGCCATATTTGTGTGTGACGAGCCGACGACAGAATGCTAATTTCTAGGCGATCTATCCCTTTAACTCTGACACAATTACTGTTAAAAATGCCTAATCTAATTTCTCTCATCACAAGCTTTTATTCCCAAAGCCTGATGGTGATAGACTGCACTTTTAAACCGATATCTCATCCCAGTAACGGCAAATCTCATACAAACCCAATGACATCCATTATGCATTTATAAACATTGTTAAAATAGTTTACATTCCTCACATTAGAAACTTCTCTTCAAGTGGTTGGTTTATAGTATCGCAAAGCCTTGTCATTTTCCAGCATGTTTCTGAAGCTCCCAAAGCCACATGAAAAGACATATGGTTACTCAAATGTCAAAAAAACTCAATTAGTCACTTTATTGCAAGGTCATTTAAATGTAAAGCAGATAATTAAAACTACAGCTCCAGAACAACACTGCAACAAAACGGCAATTAATAATGCAAAACAATGGAGATCAGTCAGGATCCTCACGCCATTTAGTTCATGTTCGGAGGCAATGCAAGTCTGCGTGAAACACATCAAAGCCACTGAACATTAAACAAAGCTAAATTTACCGCATGCTTGAGCCTGCATTTACTAAACATGGCAATAACATTCAAAAGTCAGATGTTAACTGCAAACATATTGCTCTGATCTTTCATACGGCACACAAAATATAACAATGATGTAAACATGTTTGATTTTGAGAAGATCTTCGGAATATCTTTGACGTTTTCTAAGTTTGTAAAACTAAAATATTAATAAAAAAACATCAAACATCATATCAGCATGGCAGGTTCTTGCGATCACATGGGTCTGATTATTATGATACTGTAAAGGGTTAGCAAACCATGTCTGGACCACAAGGAAAGTATTCTCAAATTGTGATTTCAATTTGTGGTTTCATTATAGAAAATGGAGACACTTCCTCAACTACCCTAAAGTGCTTTTCTGTAAGTGCACTAGAAAATCATTAGTGACCTTGGGATTCTTGTCTGCCGCTCGGTTCGTTTTTCAGCCGGTCAAAAAAAAACACAAGAAACAAACATCCTACAAGCAGTTTTATTTCTGCGTACGATATGTGATCACATAATCATAGGCTGGTCAGCAACCAGAGGCCTCTATACATTGAAAGCAATAAGGTTCTTGACTGTCCATGTTTGCAATCGAAGTTGCCAAAGTCGCATAAAACATTTGCGAATAAAGCAGAGTTTCCATCCCGCGTGTTCAAGAGAACAAAATCATCAAATTGGAGGAAAATGTCTGTAAAAAAAATGGAAGTTGGTGCAATCTGGCTTTTTTTCCCTCCATCATAAAATGAGTGTGTCTCTCAGAGCGTCAGACGAAACACACACGGTAAAAAATAAACCGTAATTTTTCACGGTAAAAAAACGGCAGCTGTGGTTACCAGAACTTTACCGTCAAAAATACGGCAGCAACGTTATTGGTTTTACAGACTTAACTTAAAATTTACAGTAATAAACCATATTTCATTATCTGATCTAATGTTAATTTACCATCCTATTGAAGTATTAATATCTGTTTTGTACCATTAATACATTGACAACCACCAATCACAGCAGAGATGAGAGTCACATGATCAATCAAAGCTCATCATAAGCAGCTTTCCACAAAAGAGGATTGTATAGAAGCTGCACAGTCATTCGCACAAACATTAAACAGCATCATGGTAACACACATGAAATTTTAAAAATGCAATAAACATTCATTTAACAACATTAAATGTAACATAAAACCCTAATGTACATAACTGATTAGAAAACAAAAACAAAAAAAAACGGTCTTTTACCGTTAAAATCACGATAATTTTTTTCCCTCTGGCGTTCGGATGCTGGTGTTTGTGAACTCACTCGTGTGAGACGCTTCTGAGGGAATTAAACCAAATCATCCTGATGACAGACTTTGACTCCGGCGTTTCAAAGCCACCAAACCAACATTTGAGACGCTGCGATGCCATTGGCCCGCTGGTTAGTCCGGTTATCCAATCACAGCCTCCATTGAGGCAAAGTCACGTGAGGTTTTTGTTGCACATCGAGGAATTTATTTGGTAAGTGTTTCCATCGTAGTCTATTTGCATGTCTTCTTATCGGATATATATTGACATAGACAATAGACATATATTGTTATGCACATTTTTTGAATTTATGCTCATCTTGGAGTTTTTCACAATAAAAAGATGTGACTAATCAATTCATTCACACGAACGAATCAGATTTTTCAATCCAACATATGAGCATTTATACTTTCAGTTATTAACTGTAATCTTTACTGGTCTACAAAAATAAGTTGGATTTGACAACAAGCATGTTGAATTCAAACTAGAAAGATAATCGACAACTGCTGTGCACGTGTCAATTCATTTAAAGCTGGAATGAATGACGGGGTGACCCTTACGTCACTAACCTGTCCCGCATTGAGTCTGAGGCTAATTCTCAGTGTATACCAATAAAAACTCTGCATATTTGTGCAGATGGCTGCTTTTTACAGGAGCCTACTGTGTAAGAACACAGCGTTGATTCAGAGCTGAGTTCAGACTATAACACACCTGCCTCCCAAACACTTTAACAGGCAATTATTCCCGAGCCGGACCAATCAAACCACTGGCCAACAGAGACTGACAGAGAGAGGCTCCGAAACTGCACTCAAGAGAAGCTAATGGTTTACTTGTTAAATAGTTGAGCTCCCTATGAGCCTAGATCCACTTTTCCCTCAATCTTCAGGTCTAACTGTAGGTTTAGACCAATAACACAATTTGTGTAGTTAAAAAAGTACAGGTGAAACACGAAAAATTAGAATATCATGCAAAAGTTTATTTATTTCAGTAATTCAACTTAAAAGGTGAAACTAATATATTATATAGACTCATTACATGCAAAGTGAGATATTTCAAGCCTTTATTTGTTATACTTTTGATATGGTTTACAGCTATAAAAACCTTTTCACAATATTCTAATTTTGAATTTGGGGTTTTCAAAAACTGTGAGCCATAATCATCAAAATTATAACAAATAAAGGCTTGAATATCTCACTTTGCATGTAATGAGTCTATATAATATATAAGTTTCACCTTTTAAGTTGAATTACTGAAATAAATTAACTTTTGCATGATATTCTAATTTTTCGTGTTTCACCTGTACTTAAATATAAACACACTTAGACGAAAACGTTGTTGTCATGTGCTTTTGGCCACCGGAATGTTTCCTAAGAAAGACATGTACATCTTTTGTTGATCCTGGAACAACATTCCTGTCCAAAAACATAGTCCTAACCCCATCACTAGATATATCTAAAATTAGAGGGAAATGATATGTGAATGTAGAAACCCCAAAGCCTAAACTTGACATCAAACTGTATTTCTATCCCTCAAATCTGATTGGTTGATTGCAATGTTGTTCCAGAATCAAAAGGAACATTTTATAGAACTTTGGGGCTCCCATCATGGGATTATTTCATGGATTTAGTTTTAATTAATCAAAAAAATAATAATTATGAATTAAACGGTCTGTTAACACACTTCATCACTAGAAAAAACATAACCTGTTAAACATGAAAATATTATGCAATCATTTAAGACATTTCTCCTAGAACATAAAAGAGTTATTTAAAATTGAACACTAGAGTTCTGAAACTTTGCATATACTGTGCTTGCATACTAATAGCATTCATCTGAAAAATTATTTTCATGTTGTAGCTATAGATTACTGATACATGGCCAATGTAAAAAAAAATAAAATAAAATAAAAATTTTGTTAAATAAAAATGTAACACAGAATAACATCACATATACATTACCAAGGACGCATATATGAATTTATATATAATACACAATGTGAAATACAGACAGCTATTATTTGTTATTATAATATAAGTGTAATCTCTATTGCTAGAAAGCTTCCTTTAACGAATAGTGCTCTTAAAGGGTTTTAAATCTGTAATCTTAGTGCTAGACAATGGCACAAGTAAAGAAAAATATATCTGATACCATTAGTGATTCCAATATATTGTGTAACTTCTATAATAATAATTGATTGATTGATTGATATCTTTATTTTGAACATGTAAATACAATTTAAAAAATGGTAAAAAAACCAGATGAACAACAAAATAAAACTCCATACTTTCCAGTACTTAAAAAAAACTCTATTTACATGTACAAGAAGGAGTAGGAAGAAGTCAAACGTATGTACTCCTACCCCTTTATAATAATAATGACTTATGAAACACACTTGAGTCATCTAGTGTAATTACATTAATGAATAAGTATAAGAATAATGAGGCAGGCAAGGAATTACTACTAATTTCTCTTTATACACTGAACGTTGATTTAATGCACCGAATTTTACATAAACCTGACCTGAGGAGAGAAGCTAAACTCATGTTTTAATTGTTAATCACTTGTTAGCCACAAAACAAACGATGGCTTTCAAGAAGACAACAGGGAACGACTTTTAACCTATAACAACAAATCACCATAAGATCAGGCACTTCCCATGAAAGACAAGCTGATTAAAATGATTTAAGGTTAAAGGATAGAGAGAGAAAGAGACCAACAGAGTCACTACAGGACACATTTTCTTCAATGCAAATCAAAAACATATTCATTAGTATCACAAAACCAACATGCAAATCTCCACCACTTGAAACGCAATGACTAAATATGTACAAGAACATGTACAGAGGAGCCATCTGGTCCCACATTTGGAGGATTCTCTCTTCCATGGGACTTTTTGTTTTTGTTTTTTTTAAATCTGGAAACCATTCTCAGCTGCCTTACGCCTGGCTGCTTGAAAGCTGTGGAGAGTCAGATTAAGCCACTAGTTAAGGATGACATCCAACGATAAGCCAAGATCTCAGTGCATTTACATTCTCTCTGAGTTCAAGCAGCACTGACACTAAATAACACGTCTTGCCATGCAAGAAATGCACTGACATTCAAGACGAGGGTCTGTCTGGAGAAAATCAAACCTCTGAACTGAGAAAATAAATCTATTTAAAAACACAGAGAGGGAATTCATATAAGCAGTTTATTTTACCCAGTTCATACTGATTTTTAATAGCGTACAGAAATCTGCAGGTAAAATTGTTAGATTGCAAAGAGAGTGAACATCTGATCAGGAGCATTGTTTCATTTATTTTTATGGCTAACTAATCTAAACCTAACCTTCACTCTTGAAAATAAAGTTTCTTGAGTTTTGCCATGAGCTTCTTTGGAGACTAAAAACGTCCCTCAGATTGTCATATTGGACTCTGTGTTCATTAAAGCACCAGCAAATGGACGGTTTTCTTGTTCGCTGGCTTTATAGGGGAAAATATAGGAGTAAAAAACAAGATTAATGTCAGTGTTCAACTACATTAATCACAAGGAATAAACAGAATGAGGATAATATAGCCGACATGTGTAACATTAACTGAATGAATATACAAACCAAGAGCAAGAACGAGGAGTGTTATATCTTGTCCACTATATTTATTTACAAAAAAACCGACTTAATTATAAAAACACTGTCCTCCTGTATCAAAAAGTATATACTTACTAGAGAAATATGGAGTCGTGTACACTGGTTATTCAGTCGTGTATTTGGATAGTTGACATGTAACATGACATCTGAAAAACTTTTAACATAAAAAATATACTTTCCACAAAAATATTAAAGTCCCACTGCAGTCAATAATTTTATCCCAGCTTTGTTTGATGCGTTGATGTATTTCCACTGAAACAGGAAGCTAAGGCGGGACATATTGAATGGCTCCTTCCCCTTTTCAATAGCCAATAGGCTTTATGCCGAGCGTCACGTGACCAAACCGGAAAACGGGTCTCATTGCATCCGCTTGTCAGAGAAAGTGTTAACGGCCGTAAGAACTAACTACAATATCTATGGATTTTTAAGGTAATCAGCTAACCTACTTAGTTCAATTTGTTATTGGTGTTTTATGCTATTTAAATATCTAAACGTTAGTGTGAAGAAGAAAAATTAAAAACTTTTAAATATCAATCTGCACATGCGAGGGACATTGGTTATGCTCCTTTTAAGTAATCTTGAGTAAAACCGCAAAAAGATTCATGAAGCCCATACAAAAGACCTGAATCGGAAGCGATATGATCTGTTTTCCGGCTTGGTCACGTGACACTCGGCATAAAGCCAATAGCGTTTAGTTTACCTCACAGACTGCAGTCGTACTCGACTATCCTAGAAATCTAGACGCACCCTAGCGGCAGCGAAAATTATTTCGCAGCCAGTGTGGTCTAGCAACTCTCCATAGGCTTTTGAGCTGTAAAAACCAAAAACTGGTCAGGCCAATCACATCGTGTATAGAGTCGGCGGGCGGGCTTAACACAATGACGGCACAGTTCATGACGTTCCGCGTGATTTCCATAGGTGATTTCCCTGCTACTTGAAAACAATGAAGATGCAGCGGTCTTTCGAATCGGCTTTGGCCGCGACTCTGGAGGACTTGGAGTTAAGAGAACGTCACTTAAGTCATTCTTAAAAAAGGAAGATGTGTTCGGAGTTTTACCGACCTGATACGGCAAAAGTTTAATATATCAATTAGCTCCGCTGGTGGAAAAACGCATGGGACTCACTCATCCACAACCGTTCGTTGCTCTGGTTGGTTGTAGCGCTATCCTATTGCGTGCAGAGGGATTTTGAAAGGTAATCGTTTATCCCGCCCCTCGGATTGAGGCATGTCTATGGAGAGTTCCCAGACCTAACATCTTGATGTAGGTCTGGCATGCCAGGCTAGTACTCGATGGCTCCATGGAAGTGAATCCGAGCGCTGATGATACGCTGGATTCAATAGTAGAGGTGTGAATATATTCTAGCCATTTCATTCTTAACCAACATTGGAAAACAGTAAAACTCGAGCGTTTGAGCAACCGAACACACATCTCCGTGACGTGTCAACGGTCGCTTCGGCCAGGTGGTGTTTATAGCATAGGGGGCGGAGCTTTAGATTCTAGAGAGCATTTGATTGGACAGAAGATGTGATGAGAAGCTGACCGCAGTGACGTCACAAAAATCTGTGATCCATTTTAGCGGAAGTGAGAGACTAAGTTTTGAATGCTTATATCTCCTAAATGCGAATTTTGTCATTGTTTTGGTACTTATTCATAACCTTAAGGCTAACATATTCATACTAAAAGCTAAAAAACTTACATTTTGATTTCAGGGGGCCTTTAAAACTCATCTTTGATAATTAAAAAATCCCATATTTAAATGTTTTTTCCTGTGAAAATAGTTTCTTCATGTCTTAAAATAGCTTGAATGTAACCCAACACCCTTGCTTCATTTAGTATACGCGGAGTCATGAATATGCAAATGAGTCCCGCCTCCACTCACTCACAGCAGCTCGGATTACCTGATCCACTCACTCAGCTGTAGTAAACGCTATGGCCAGTGGAAATACTGGGTTAATTCAGCCATATATGTTTGAACCAGAAACTGATTCAGAAGAAGAAGAGGAAGAGGTCGTCTACAAATCCAATTATCAGAATGATGTGTTTGTGTATCTACAGTGTCTGACACATGACAGTAATTGATATGATTAGCCTGTGGCTTGACTATTATTGACTGACTGTGTTATAAAACAGCTAATAATGTGTTGCAAATGTTACGCCGTTCACCGTCTCAGAGTCGGACAGATGCCTTCTGAAAATCAGCATCTGCAGAAACACTTGGAACATCATAGAAAGTCGTGGAAAGTTCATCATAACATCGTAATAAACATCATAATTCACCCGCTATATTGCTAAATGCACACGATTTTTCCTGTCGCCTCTAAAGATGTTCTTGTGCTCACTGTGGAAAAGCCCCGTCCCGCACGTTCACAGGATCGGTTACTTGTTTGTGACGGGTGGAAACGGGCAGTAAATAATCAGCAGTAGTGTTAACTGGTGTGTGTGTGTGTGTCTGTGTGTGTGTATACGTGTGTACAAATACACAATAAATATTTATCCATTTATTAATGTAATATACAACATAAGTAAACAATAATATATATTATTGTTTACTTTTATGTATAGTTAAATAAATATAAATAAATATAACTTAAATAAAAGTTTCATGTAATTGCTCAATTTGAGTTTAAAAAAAGGAGATAAGTGATTAGATGGGGTGTAGCAAGATCCTAAAAGTATTTCATGCCAACTACCTACACTGGAGAGAGAGAGAGAGAGAGAGAGAGAGAGAGAGAGAGAGAGAGAGAGAGAGAGAGAGAGAGAGAGAGAGAGAGAGAGAGAGAGAGAGAGAGAGAGAGAGAGAGAGAGAGAGAGAGAGAGAGAGAGAGAGAGAGAGAGATTTATTTGTTATTTTTTACAAAACATTAATTTTACAATTCCTAGACATTACAACACAATTCCAATATAAATATAACCACAACAAAACACATCACATTAGTGATACTTATTGTATCACACAAGAAAACAATAAAAACGAATCTACAACAAAACAAACTGCATCATTATAACACCACTGATGAAGTCCTTCATCATTTTATAAAACTTAAAATCAAGCACACTCTTGATTTTATCCTGTTTTTAAAATAGACCCTTCCATTTTGTTCTTCCTGCTTAGGTATATTGCCATTTTTGCTTCACCTATGAAGTGTTTAAAAGTTGACATTTTATTATATTTTTCGCTACATACCGATAACCAAAAATAAAACTCTGAACAGTAAAAACCTCATTTAACAATTTAAAAAAAATAAATAAATAACCCAACCTTGAACACTCCATAAAACAATGAAACAAAGATGGTCTAAATCATATAAGAGTGTCTGATCAGATGAGGAGTCTGTGCCCATATTAGGAGTGGCGTGAGCGCGAGAGGAAGAAGAATGCGTGACATCACAGACGGTGAGAGCGTGGGCACGACTGGGAGAGATCCTGGCACCAGCACATCACAACTGGATGATCTGCCTTTCCCATGAACGTCTCCTCCTCCTCCCAGTGTCAGTGATGGCATGTGTCTCATCAGTCACGCTGAGATCGTCTGCCAAGACTGCGCCCGATGGAGACGCAACCCTTTTCTCTTCCACCACCCCAGAGCCATAGAGAGAAAGAGTTGCGACACTCCCATAGACCGCCATAGGAACTTTGGAATGCGGAAGTAACGCGTGTCGTGGAGCGGCCAATAGTTCCAAACACTGATAGTTCCAAACACTCTATAGTTTCTCCATTGAACCCCATTCATTTTCAGTGCTTCCGAAGTACGTTCGCTGGTAAATTAATGAAATTACTGTATATTTTTTACTTTTACACACATTAGCCGACCTCTCGTGAATCTAGTATGTAGTTATATTTAATGTAGCCAGTTTTAGTAAATGTTTATTGGAAGATAATAGGTTAATTGCAGCGATAGCTTACATGACCAACACTTCACTAACGTTAGCTAACTGGTAACCTGATGTATATAATATATAATATTTTTAATAATATTTTAAATGCATATATATATATATATATATATAACCTATATATAATATTATATACACACACACACAATTAATTTATTTAAATGGGTTAGGGAGGGTTATGCATGTGCTTATATGTATTTAGGAACATAGTTAATTCACTCATTAACTATCTCTCCGGTTTAATTTTATGAAGAATATTTTTCGGTTGAATATTTACCGAACATTGCTGTATATAGTCGTTGCCTTCTATGTTATGGGAGCAGTCTATTTCCCTCCTAAATCATTCATTTGTACATGCACAGCGTAATTATTTATATTTTATGTTGGTTGGAGTTCTGAACGGACTGCAGACCTCTTTGCGTGATCACGAAGGTAACGTTAAGCTAATGGCTGAATCGGAATTTATAAGCAAGATCACGGGAATCAATAGCCTAATACAGCCCAGCCAGTTGTGCTAAAATAAATATCATGAGACGTCCATCATCAGATGAATGACATGGAAAAGTTAAGAGCCGCTAAAGCCAGTGCTAACGTACTACCCATGCGAACATGAACACTAAGCTTTTTCCTCCAAAAAAATAGCCTAAAACTTATCTAAGTTGTTACCCTGCCTCTCCAAATGCAAAACTGACATTAACAAAATGCAATAACAGCTTAAAAAGTACTTGGGTGTGTGTTTTATTTTATATTTACCGTTTAATAATCCAATCGCTGCTGTCTGTCCATAGCAGAACATGACAGCCCGCGTATGTTTTGGAACTATTGGGGCTTACATGAACCACGTGACAGCCGTCGCGGCGACATCAAAGCGTGTCGCAACTCTTTCTCTCTATGGCTCTGCACCACCCTAACACACTCTTTCTCAAGCGTCACTTTTTAAAGGACTCTTATTCTGCTTTTTTTTCATGTTCATCTTTCTTTAGTGTGTAATATTGCTGTTTGAGGACGAAAAAGCTCTTAGTTATTCTCTATATCAGTGTCAGTGTTTCTGAACTCCCTGAAACGCCTCCATTATAGTCTTAAAGGGATACTTCACCCAAAAATAAAAAATTAGCCCATTGTCTGAATGTCATATATACACCTAGGATGGCTTCAGTGTTAGTAAATCATAGGCTAATTTTTATTTTTGGGTGATCCCTTTAAGTTTTCTTCCGGGAACGAACACGTCACAATATTCCTCATTTAAATAATTAATGCGCAGAATAAAGGGGCGGGGCCTGGTTGAGTTAGTTAGTAGTGTGTTAAACTGGCGGTTATGGAAAGGGGCGGGACATTTCCCAAACACACTCGAAGCGCTCGACCAATCACAACACACTGCTCCAGCCGACCAATCAGAGCACAGTGTGCTTTTCAGAAGGAGGGGCTTCTTAGAGACAGGAAGTAAACAGAGCGTTACTGACAGACTGGGAAAAGAGGAGCCGCAACAATGGAGAATATGAGGAAAATAATCAACTTTCAAACAGGAAAACCTACTTTTGTGATCGTAACACGGCTGCGTCGCCACTCAAAGTAGGACAAACTTTCTAACCAGAATGTATTGAGTTTGTCAACTCACCTACTGTCTACTGTCTGCCAGGTCGCAAGAAGGAGAGCGAAAGAAACATAGAAGGGAAAGTATATGCTAACCCAGTATGTTAAATTCATCTCTTTCTTCATTCTCATTTTGGAGCAGCAGACGGCCAAGAATCGCACGCCGCTACTTCAGGCTGCCTTTTAACCCGGGCCAACAGGGCCGAACCCACAGGCATCAGAGGCAGAGACGAGTGGAAAGCCGTCGCTCAGACCCTAATTTGTTTACGTGCAGATTTTACTCATACGAGGGATGAAAACGCCACGGCCAAACAGCTTTCATCTCGCTCACCCCAGCTGACTTTACCACAGACAGCCTGTCGTTTTCAACAGCCACGGTTACTTGCACCATAAACACACACACACACACACGTACTTATAACATCTCAGACAGAGATAGACAAACCACTGGGCACTGTCTGCCAGAAAAGACATGTCTGTCAGGGAGCTTGAGAGATCTCAATGTCAGTATTATGTGACACAGAGACACTGGATATACAGTCTCAAAATATATTTGGACACTTGAGGCAAGACAGGTGAATACTGTAAAAACACTAACTAATAGATGTCATAATACTTTCCCAGTTGATTTTGCATTTAAAAAAAAATTTATTACAAGTTATGAAATGTTGTATGTTTAAATATGCAAATGAGGCATTGTGTTATTAAATTTGCACTTATTTGCATACATTTCTAGAACAAAAATCTGAACATTGGATAAAGCCAGGTTAAAAATTCCTGTTTCAGTTTTTTTATATATATAGAGTCAAAGTACAAAATCAGGCAATTCCTTTTGTAAAAATACAATATATAGATAGAATATAGATCCATATATCCTTCATAATATAGATAGCAATAAAACTGTAAAGTTTGGTGTATGTAAGTGCTGCTGAAGTTGAGCTTTCTGAGAAAATATCATTTTGAGAAAACAGCCTTTATGTATAGTGAAAACAGTTTTTAGTTTCAACTTAAAAACGGAAGTATTCGTGCTGCCTTAACATTTTAATGTTTAGTCAACTCAAATTTCCAAGTTGTCACTTAATAAAACTTCACATTTTAAGTTGACTAAACTTGAGGATGGAAAGGCGTACCGCCAAACATTAGTTCCATACTGATGAGTGATATCTTCTTGCGGTGCGTAGATCCAAAATGAAATCAAAAATAAGAAAAAAGAGATCCACACACGAATATAGGACAAAAAGCCCAAGGGATTTTATTCTCCAGAGGCCACAAATAAAGTGCAAAAGTGCAAAACGTTTTCGGGTTCAACCCCTCATCAGTGTCATGTGTTACCAAGCTTGCACTTTTTTGCACTTTTGCAATAAAATCCTAAATAAAATCTGTATTCGTGTGCGGATCTCTTTTTTTTTTTTTTTTTTTTTTTTGACTAAACTTAAAATTTTAGGCCAGCACAAACACTCTTTTTTAAGTTGAAACAACAATTTTTTTTAAATATACAGACGCAAATAGATAAAGTGCTACAAAAGATACACTTAAAAGTGTATTTTGGGTGTTTTCTTATTCCACTAGTCTGAAAAAAAAAAAACTTTTTGAAAAGCCAAAATGCCCAAAATCTCAAAATTGACAGATGCATGAAAACTGTGTTTTTGCCTGTAGCGTCTCGCCTTAATGTAAAATGTATAAATGTCATTGCATTAACTGTTTTCTTCAAGTTCATCACATTAATATAAACAATCTACGTTAAAAATCAAAATGTCCCTAAAACATTTTCGTTTTCATTTTGAATAGCATATCTATTGCTTTATCATTTCAAACCTAATAATCTTTTTTACGTGCAATATTTAGCTTGAAAACTGTGTAAAGACATTAAAAATAAGAAATGTTTCTTGGGAAGCAAATCCGCATATTAAAATGATTTCTGAACAATTATGTGACACTGAAGACTGGAGTAATAAAGAAAGCATTTATTTAAATTATAGTAATATTTAACCATTTTAATGTGTCTGATCAAATAAATACAGTCTTGTTGAACATAAGACACTCTTTCAAAAACATTTTACCGACCCCAAACTTTTGAATATTGCATATTTCTCGAAAATAAATGGTTTTGCCAATATTTGTATCTAGTGTAATGACAGTATGAAACCTGTTTCCATCCCAGAGTATATAAAAAAGAGGGGGAAAAGGACATTAAAAAGTTTAAATGTATTTGTTGTGCTTGTATTGATTTCTCATTTTATGATACAATATATTCATATTTTAATCTTTCATACTGTCTAAACTCGTGATACTGTATATTGGGAGAAACACAACCACAAGATCGTGTCATTCATGATGTAATGACCACTTGCCTTTTCGAACTCATGACACATCAGAGCTAACAAACGCAGTGACTTCGCTTGATTCGTCCTCCCTGCATCTCTATACGCACCCATGAGGACTGTTGCGGGAGAGTGCGCTTTCCATAATGCTTAAGCCTTACAAAAACACCTCCAAAAGACGGGCCGTGCATCACAGAGCCCATGGGCAACACTCAAAACCGCTTCCAGCCACTGAATGCCCTCCAAGTGCTAATAGTGATAAAATGAAAAGGCGTTCGGGAAATAGTCCCTCAAGGACCGTCAGCTCAGGCAGAACAAATGCTCTTCTCCCATGAAAGAAAGTCAAGGACGCTAATGTGATGCATGTACAGGTGGACATCCATCTGAGACTGTAGCATTTCAACAGTGTGCTGCTTCATTATAACAGGACAGATTTGTGCGAATGAAATATTGTTTGAGAACATGTCGTGATAGAAAATACTTTTTTTTCACATTCACTCTAAAAATGCTGGGTTGTTTTAACCCAACTTGGGGTCAAATATGGACAAACCCAAACGTTGGGTTAAAAATGCAGTTAAAAAATGTAACCCAACGGCTGGGTTTGTCCATATTTGACCCAAAGTTGGGTTAAAACAACCCAGCATTTTTTTAGAACTCAACTTTTTGTATTAAAAACAGCAAAATATGAATAAACTTTAACAAAAGTTCTAAATCATTTTATTATATTTTTATAATATAACATTTTATTATATTTTATTATAATTATTTTTAATATAACACTACATTGCACTGCAATAATCAACTATTTTTAATAGTTGACTGTAATATTTTACACAAACCTGGTCTCCTGTAGCTGTATTTGTTGTGATGAAACATTCCTGTGAGGTAAAATACTTTAAACTTTTGCTTTGGCTAAAACTGCAGTGTACCATTTTCATAAATCCGTCCCAGCAAACAATAATTGTGCCTTTCTAAACATCCTAAATCCTTGTTTCTATGACAGCATGATTCAATTTTGCAAGCACATTACTCCATAATTTCTTTTTTTTTTTCAAGCGATCCACTCAACTCCACACATGTTTCTTCAATTTGATTATTTCAAACAATAAATAATAAGCACAGGAAGGCCAAAAATGGCGAGCCCACATGGCGAATGATGAAGCAATTATGTTTGTTTGCAGATATGCTCACGATATGTGCATCTTCTCTGCAAATATGGCTCAATTACACCAGGACAAAATGATTTGATAAAGATATCTTAAGAGCTAAAGATGCAGTAGTGGCCAAAAGTGCTGTTTTAATGAATGTGATTAAAACCATATTTTATATTTTTTCGAAGGGAAGAACAAAACACTAAACTTGGTTATTTATTTATCTGACAAAATTATGTGGCAAAAAGGCAAACTAAAACAGCAGGTTTTATTTTCCTATGCAAAAAAAAATAAAATAAAATAAAATCATATAAAAACAATAAGCTCACAGGTTATTCATATTTCATTGGTTCTCTCTTGATTTTGCATGTGTTTCTTTGTATGACAGCCTGGACACAATTATGGCACAATTTGCGTGCCGTTTTATCACAAATAAAACTATTGGCTTCAAGCACAACTACACAATATGCTTATGAAATCTTTTATGAAATAATAAAGTGTGAAGATGTAAATTTGCATCTGTTGGCCACTACTGTATTAAAGAGTGAAGCGATCTCCAGAACTTTATAAAAAAAAAAAAAAAAAAAAAAAAAAAAAGATCATTCAATTATGATCAAATTAAATAAATAAATTTTTACGTCAACAACAAAAAACATTGGAAAAATGTGCATTTGGGATTGTTTTTTCCTGCTGTCCACAAGCCATCAAAACAGAGATATGATCCACTTTTGGCTTGCGATCCAACAGTATATATGCGGTAAAGCAATGACATCATCTTCCTGCGCAAATGACCAGCACTTCCTTTAATGGGCCAGATCTCTTATATCAAAATGCATGAGGGTTGTTATGATCCGAGCCACTGTAAAAAGCTGATCCCACATGACAGTGAAGATGGGAAAACTCCCTCAGGGCTTCCCTCTCTCATGTGGATGTTGGGTGTAATCTCTTCATCTCGATGTGTCACTGCGTACAGTAAAAGCCCTGAACATTGCAGACTTTCAAAAAGCTTTGTGTGGATAAATCCGGAGATTGAAAGGTATTTTCTACACGTTGATGCCATTTCTCATGTGCACACACACACACACACACACACACACACGGAGAAGAAACGGCAAGTAAAGCTCTGAATGAAATAGTCTTGTCTGTATGGTTGACATGGTAAGTTATTTAGTGACACATCTTACGCGAACAGAGAAAAACGTGCTTATAAATCTCTCTGCCTGACATCTAGAGGAAAAAAGAGAGAGTTTGCCTCAGGAAACTTGGGTTGAAGAACTAAAGGAAAATTCTATTTTGGTTCTTCCAAAAAAAAAAAAAAAAAAAAAAAAAAAAGGGGAGCTTGCGAAAAACACAGACGGTGAGATTCAGTGTGCAATAAATCCCAGAGGAACGGTGGTCCGAAACTGTTCCATTTGTCCGGGAAACGACAATGCCATTGGCTCATTTAGTTTCATTTGCTACGAAATCTAATTAATTCTATATTCCAGCGAATTACACACTCCTTAGAGGCAGGGTTTTCGATAAAAAGACGTTTATCCACTGTATGTGGCCTTCGGTAGACGGTTAACATTGAGTTTAGACCAATTTAACGTTAACCAAATATTATAAGAACAGTCCACAGCCAAAAGAAACAACACATAACCAGCCAATAATCATTTTGTCTCCACATCAAATAGCCTCCAGCAGGGTTAGCAACACTTCCAGATTCTGTACAGTTGAACAAATAGTCTAGTTGTGTGTCTGGGCCTGCTGTGCTTCTGTCCGCTCGGATTACCAGCTCAAGAGTCAGTAAGGCATGACCCATCTGTTCAGTTAGACTGACCCCAGATCTGCTGCGAACAGAGACACTGCCCATCTCTCACACTAGAGCTGGTCAAAAACACTACAGAGTATTTACAGCACCCCCATGTGGACAAAACATGGCACTGCTCCTCTTATTAAACGTCAATGTTTTTATATTTTCTCCATCCTTTTAGGGACATTTAATATTCAACAATATTATTGATCTGCCATTATATGAGAACTGAACTGAGCTGGTTATGACATCACTGTTTTCTCCAGAGCGGCTATATATATATATATATATATAAATGAACTAAATTAATAACTTTTTTACAACAAAAATGAACTTTCTTAAGATGGACTATGACACAGAAACAAACTGTGTTGCATTATTTTCCTGTCATCACTGTAAAGCTGCTTTGAAACACTCTGTATTGTAAAAAGCGCTGTATAAATAAAGGTGACTTTACTAGTACTTCCTAGACAAACGTATTCACCCCGTATTAAATGGAGGCGAGTTAAAATTGACAGTGATTATAGTCGTGCATCGTGAGCATTATGTTCCTGAATGAACCAGACTAGTGTAATAAAAGCAGTTGTCTGAATGGCAGATGGAGGAATATAAATGAATAAATGCCGTTATCATCTTCTGATCTGGACAAAATAAATAACCACATATATTGTATTAAGTAGAAATCCTTTCAAAATACATCACGTAGTAGCTTCAGGGGTGTCCTGAGGGAAGCATATATCGCTGCAGGGAAATTATGCTAATTCTTCATTACATTTTTCATATACGTTAAAGTGTGTTAAAGTATTTTCTACTGTTTTGTTCAATTATGAATATATGTGATGATGGTGCTGTAAAAATCAGGGCATATTATCTGCCTCAACAGGAGCCACAAAAACACATGCAAACACACACACACACACACACACACACACACACACACGCACGAATGCGCGCACACACCCAATGTGCAAACACACACATACCTGAACACGCACACATGCAAACACACACACTTACACATGCAAACACACATACATGCAAACACACACACTTACACATGCAAACACATGCAAACACACACACACACTTACAAATGCAAACACACACAAACGCACACACACACATACACACACACACACACACAATGTGCAAACACACACATACTTGAACACGCACACATGCAAACACACACACTTACACATGCAAACACACACACTTACACATGCAAACACACACAAACGGGCACACACACATACACACACACACACACACACACACACACACACACACCCAATGTGCAAACATACACATACCTGAACACGCACACATGCAAACAAACATACATGCAAACACACACACTTACACATGCAAACACACACAAACGCGCACATACACACACACACACACACACACACATACCTGAACACGCACACATGCAAACACACATACATGCAAACACACACACTTACACATGCGAACACACACTTACACATGCAAACACATGCAAACACACACACTTACACATGCAAACACACACAAACGCACACACACACATACCCAATGTGCAAACATACACATACCTGAACACGCAAACACACAAACATGCAAACACACACACACTTACACATGCAAACACACACACATACATGGAAACACACACACACATACACACAAACACACATGCAAACACACACACACACACACACACATTCAAACACACACGAATGCACACATACACACACACACACACACACACTCACACATATTGTATATATTGGCATCATGAGGGTTTGTCCACTGAGTTCTATTGTTTGTTTGCTTTTTACATTGATTATACTATTACATTATATATTATTCAATTTAATACAGATTATTTAGAATATAAATACAATTATAATAATTTTTAAGATAATTTCCATTCTTAAGCCTAAACCTTCAACAAACATACATTTTCTAATTTTCATTACAATATATTGCATTTCACCTCATATTTATATATTTGTTTTGTAATTGTATAAGCTACTTGCTCATAGGCATAACAATGAATGTGATCTTAGCCTTTACTCTCTTTCGGGGACATTTGGTCCCATAATGTAAGCAAAACCTGACACACACACACACAAGTCTTTAAGGATATACTTTAAAGCTTGGAAAATCCAACTAAAAGTGCCAGTGTACAACAGTTGATGTTACGGCTGGTGTTATTTATGGATCAATGGCAGTCCTTCATGAAGTACAGTAGAAAAGTCTCTGTGTTTATATGTTACATAAAGGCAGAATGTGACAGGTGACAATTTAGTGGCTCTGTTTATTTACTTCTCTGATTGAATGGGTAATCTCTCCATCATTCAGTGAATGCATTTTAACACAAGCACTCTCCACTGACTTCTCTCTCGAGTACTGATTTGTCCACAGAGTTATGATAATGCAAAGCGATTATTGTGCACTACACCCAATAATATACACAACAAAACATCATGATAGGCTCTAGACTTGAGCGCAGACTGAGAAGACTGATACATATAAAGCGATCAACTGAAACGTATACGACATCATCTGATTGCAATCACCCGAATTGAGATAGTAATAAATTGTAGATTCATTCATGTGTTTTTGATTCATCTTGCTTGCCTTGCACTTTATTTTCTCTGTTCACTGATGAGTAATGACGGTGCATTATCGGTCTCAACCAGTCCTTTGCATTAACGATAGATTTTTTTTAGACATGCGGGTGAAATATTGCGGTTGCTAAAGCGTGATTAAGTATAAAAAAAAAACTAAAAAAAAACTTAAATAACTCAACAAAAGCCTTAAATGTGCAAAAAACACTAAAATTACAGCATGCAATAAAGACAAAGTGAAACTCAAAAAATTTGAATATCGTGCAAAAGTTAATTTATTTCAGTGATTGAACTTAAAAGGTGAAACTAATATATTATATAGACTCATTACATGCAAAGTGAGATATTTCAAGCCTTTATTTGTTATAATTTTGATGATTATGGCGTGTAGCTGAAAACATTTTCTAATTTTGAATTTGGGGTTTTCATAAGCTGTAAGCCATAATCATCAAAATTATAACAAATAAAGGCTTGAAATATCTCACTTTGCATGTAATGAGTCTATATAATATATTAGTTTCACCTTTTAAATTACTGAAATAAATTAACTTTTGCACGAAATTCTAATTTTTTGAGTTTCACCCGTATGTAAAAAGCAACACAGACATAACGAGAATTTAGATATACTGTGTGTCAGTGTGAAGTTCTGGGTCCCGGCGGTGGAGCAAAGCCCAAATCATTAAAATGGAACAGTGGCTATAACACACCGTATCCAAAACAGCCCTACATTTTTTCCCTTGTCAGAGACGCTGAGCTCTAGCATATCATATAATGTACAAGCAGCGCTTTTATATACTCTGGCACGGGCGCAAAAATAACAATCTCTCAGGTTGGCCCGAGCCTAATCACATTGCTCATTGGCATGTTCCTATGTTTCCTCACAGGACAGCAGCCGAAATAAATGAGCAACATGCAGTTCTATGTTTAGGAGAGAAAGAAAACCCTTCTGAAAGGACTAAATACTGGATCTTAGATGGAGAGTCGGGTCTGTAATGCACTTACAGTCAGGGGTTCATCACTCAATCTGTGATGAAGGGACGCAGGAGTGTGTCCAAACCCATGTGCTGGATCCATTACCTGTGGAGGCCCACACCACACACTAGGGATGAGTAATATATTCCTATACATCGCTGTATATATTATGTATTTCCTGGCAATGGCACTCCATTGCCAGTATAATAAACATATTATTCTATCCGGCGTAGACAACTGTACTACTATTCAGTTCGCTTTTTTAACGGTCACAGCAGCAGCTGGTTTTGATTTCACATATATGTAACATGTGGGCAACAGGTTTTGGATGCATTAATAAAATCATCGCATCATATTAACAGGCTCAAGTCGAGACAAAAGCGTGACAGGAGGCGACGTTTGCAAACAGATGCTGAAGAGCTTTCAGTACCTCAGCAGATGTGCGCCGTTTTTAAACAAAGAAGGATATTTTTAGAAAGCATTCAGTTAACAGGCACAGGACTGTATATAGACACATTAAACGTGCACTTAAAATGTGTGAATTTCATGGCCTCGGATAACAAGTTATACACACAAAAAAAGTGATGTTTTTCTGGTCACTTTAAATCAACTGGTCTGTGATTGTTATGGGCTTAATTCCCCATTAAAATCATATTTTTAAGCATATGCACATATTAATCGTTCAGTATCGCCATCTGATAGCATCACTGTACTGTTGTACTGTAAAAACAATGCGCTTTTATGCAATATAGAGTTTCCTCCCAAAAAAAGGACTTGATTTCATCAAATGCAGGTGTCCAAGTGGACTAACTACAGGTGTAACATGTCTTAAAAGATTTTGTCTTACTTTTGAAAAACATACAATCCCGTTTAAAAGTTTGGGGTCAGTAGGATTTTTTCTTTTTAAGAAATTAATACTTCTATTCAACATAGATGCATTAAATTGCTCAAAAGTGACAATAAAGACATTTATAATGTTGCAAAAAAAGTATATTTAAAATGAATGCTGTTGATATTGACATAGATCATAAATTCTTGAGCTGCAAATCATCATATTAGAGTGATTTCTGAAGGATCATGTGACACTGAAGACTGGAGTAATGATGCTGAAAATTCAGCTTTGATTACTGATATAAAATGCATTTTACAATTTACTCAAATTTAAAAAATGTTGTTTTAAATTTTAATAATATTTCACTTCTTTAACTGTATTTTTGGTCAAATAATTTCACTCTTGGTGACTACAAGAGACTTTTTTCCAAAACCTCTTACTAACCTCACACTTTTTGAACAGTAGTGTATAAATATTTTTTTTTTTTTATTATTGATTATAAATACTTATAAAGTGTTTTTTTCTCAAAAGGCATGCTTCTACCATATTTCTTTAAAACAATTAATATTCATATAAAGAAAATACCTTTTAAGTGTACACAATTTTTGGGCCATACCATGGATTCTTGTATTACAATAACATACCACAGTATTCTTGGAATATCACGTATATGAATTTTAGTGTCATAAGTACCATACCTGTAATATAATAAGGGTACATAATGCTGTAAAAAAGAATGCAATATTAAGGTTTTCTCCAAGAAAAAAGACAGAAGGCAGATAGCCTACTACAATCTTAGAAACACCATCAGTGTGTGTGTGTGTCTTGTGTTTTTAGAGACTGCCTCTGTGTTTAAAATTGGTCACAGCATGGTGTTTGCAGTGTTTCTCGGGGTCACTTTCTATCGGGCAGTGTCAGGGCAGCCCTGTATTATCAGCAGGGTCCTGAAGCAGAAGCAGGCAAACCCTCTCACACAGAGAGAACAATCCGACCGAGCCAAATAAACACACGTCGCTTGAGTAAATAAACCCGTCTCCCAGCCCAGAGCCATCACAGTGCTGCTGCCTTTCTAAACACACACTCACACTCACCATTGTTTATTATCAGCGGATCGGAGATGTCTTGGTTCACGTCAGGATCACTGTAAAATGCTTCAAGGGTTATTTACTCAAAAATGAAAAGTATCCCATAATATATAAAAAACATCCTGGCTCTTCCCAGCTTTATAATGGGAGTGAATGGTACCTGAGATTTTGAAGCCCAAAGAAGCGCATCCATCCATCAAAACAGTAATCCATACGGCTCCAGGTGTTAATAGGCCTTCTGAAGCAAAGCCATATTTATAACTTCATAAACTATAATCACCGGTAACAGCCGTTCGAGATCTGGTGGAAGAGTGATCTCTGACCCGACGCATGACGTATTGGCGAACGCAGAAGCGCAGAGGATCAAGCGAAACTCGAAATAGAAGTCTAAAACGACCATTTTTTAAGAGAAATGTGGGAGGAGCTTGAGTTTGTTGTTTGAACCGCGAAAGGCGTCGACTCTCGGGTCAGAGGTCATGCGTCGGGTCAGAGGTCATGCGTTGGGTCAGAGGTCATGCGTCGGTCAGAGGTCATGCATCGGGTCAGAGGTCATGCGTCGGGTCAGAGGTCATGCGTCGGGTCAGAGGTCATGCGTTGGGTCAGAGGTCATGCGTTGGGTCAGAGGTCATGCGTCGGTCAGAGGTCATGCGTCGGGTCAGAGGTCATGCGTCGGGTCTAGGGTTGGGTATCGGTTGGGTTTTATCCGATACCAGTACCTACTCGGTATTTTTTAAACGGTTCCGGTGCTTAAACGGTTCTTGAAACGGTACTTAAGAAAACGAAACCGCACACACTTTATCAAAAAATAATACCCTTTTATTTACAGGGCCAAACTGGACACAATATTAACTTAAATCTTTAAACAATATAAATACAAGTAACATATGGTAATAATAAAACCAATATAAAATAAAAAAAATGTACATTACATTTTACACATTTACATAATATCAAATAAAACAATATTGTATCAAACAATGTAATAATACTGGAGATTAATAGAGATTACTAGCAGGCAGAGCTGCCAACTCTCACGCATTGACCGTGAGACTCACGCAATTGACCCTTTTCACACGCTCTCACGCCACACATCCATTTTCTCACGCAGAGAAAAATCACGGACAAAGAGGACACTGACACCGACAGAGAAGGTTACTTTTGATATGGAACAAATCCACAGCTGTCAGATTCTGTCAATATTTTTACGAGATTCACACAATAAATAACGTTTTGGCTCTTTGAAATGTGACAGATCGCTGTAGCGCGTCAGTTCAAACGGCACGTGATACAGCAGCCTACAAATCCACTGCTTCTTAGCTACGCAGCATTGAGTGAACCTATGAAAGAGAACATCTCTGGTTACTGGTGTAACCTATGTTCTCTCAATAGGGAACGAGACACTGCCAAGCTCCTCGCGCTGCCGACCAGCTTCCTTTTTCGGCAGAGAAATCTGAGGAGCAGATGGCACGCGCGCGCCAACATAATATGAACAAGGTAAGTGCGTCGAGGCGGCGCCCGCGCCATTAGCCAATGAATTGGCTTGATTCTATATGGGATTCAGACTATCGGCACACCCAGAGGGCGTTCTGACGCGTAATTTTACAAGTGAAATGCAGCCAGACCTTGCGAGCAAGAGCGCGCATGCGAGACAGAAGAGACTGTGCGTGCGTGTGTGTGCCTAATTAAGTCAGGCACCGAAATCAGGCACCGAAATTGTCGTTCTTATTCGGTCTGGTTACTACCGTTTACGTCGGAACCGGTTCCCTATTGGCACCGAGTTTCGGTACCCAACCCTAGTCGGGTCAGAGGTCACTCGTCATGCGTCGGGTCAGAGGTCATGCGTCGGTCAGAGGTCACTCGTCATGCGTCGGGTCAGAGGTCATGTGTCGGGTCAGAGGTCACTCTTCATGCGTCTGGTCAGAGGTCATGCGTCGGTCAGAGGTCACACGTCATGCGTCGGGTCAGAGGTCATGCGTCGGGTCAGAGGTCATGCGTCGGGCAAGAGGTCACTCGTCATGCGTCGGGTCAGAGGTCACTCGTCATGCGTCGGGTCAGAGGTCACTCCTCATGTGTCGGGTCAGAAGTCACTCGTCATGCGTCGGGTCAGAGGTCACTCGTCATGTGTCGGGTCAGAGGTCACTCGTCATGCGTCGGGTCAGAGGTCATGCGTCGGGTCAGAGGTCACTCGTCATGCGTCGGGTCAGAAGTCACTCGTCATGCGTCGGGTCAGAAGTCACTCGTCATGCGTCGGGTCAGAGGTCACTCGTCATGCGTCGGGTCAGAGGTCATGCGTCGGGTCAGAGGTCACTCGTCATGCGTTGGGTCAGAGGTCATGCGTCGGTCAGAGGTCACACGTCATGCGTCGGGTCAGAGGTCATTCGTCGGGTCAGAGGTCACTCGTCATGCGTCGGGTCAGAGGTCACTCGTCATGCGTCGGGTCAGAGGTCATGCGTCGGGTCAGAGGTCACTCGTCATGCGTCGGGTCAGAGGTCATGCATCGGGTCAGAGGTCACTCTTCCACCGGAACTAGACTCGCGTATGGCCGTTACCGGAAGCCAGTGATTATAGTTTATAAAGTTATGAATATGGATATTTTCGCTTCAGAAGGCCTTTATTAACCCCCTGGAGCCGTATGGATTACTGTTATGATGGATGGATGCGCTTCTTTGGGCTTCAAAATCTCAGGTACCATTCACTCCCATTCTAAAGCTGGGAAGAGACAAGATATTTTTTTATATAACTCAGATTGTGTTTGGCTGAAAGAAGAAAGTCATATACACCTGGGATGGCTTGAGGGTGAATAAATGATGGGATAATTTTCATTTTTGGGTGAAAACCCCTTGTTTGTCTCTCACAAACGCATCCTGATGAACGACTTGCATCCCCGAATCAACAACCCTGCTGTTTTCATTATTGAAACTGGTAATGAAATTTGTCACACATTCACATTTCAGAAGAGATTCAGTGAGTTATTCCAAAGATCTATGCTTTCAATATGTGACTATTGATTTGCCATAGAGCTTAGGAAAATATAAACTTAACAGACAGCCATAAAGCGAAAACAAAGGCCCATAAATATACCACACGCGTAACCATCTTCAGCTAGTTTAAGCGCATATTTATGGCTGGCTAGGTGAAAACAACAGCTCTGTTAACCCTGCATGTTATTATGAGGTTTATTGGGCTTGTCTTTGCCTGTGGAAATTGCGAATCTGTATACTTCATCACAAGGACCAGGGCAACAGAACAGTAACGCGCTTTTTACCCTCGTCAATTTATTTTATGGGCTCTGCAACCTTGTTCACCCGTTTATTTGCAAGCAGTCAATTATTTTCCAATGCAACTTTTTTGCCTTTTTTTTTAAATGGGATTTTGTGTAAGGACAGTGCAAAGGCGGGAGAATAAATGCAAGTTGAGGGGTTTCCATTTGTTTAGGCCAGCTTGTTATTTAAAGGTACAATATGTAAGAATCTTATAATAAAATATCCAAAAATCACTTGCACAGTGTGATATATTTCCTGCAGTTGAGTACTTACAATATACCAAAAGTTCCCAAAGATTTTTAATTTCAGAGAAATTCCAATTTTAAATAATTGGCCGTCCCGGAATATTCCTTCACTTGTTGCATGTCAATGACGTAATATCCGTGTTATCCCTGGTTTCCGCTCCTACAGTACGAGCATGGTAACCATGGCGACAGACGTGGAGAACAGCATTAGGTCTAGCTGTTGTTGTTTCGTTCAAACATTATGGACCATGGCAAGCAGACTTTAGGAAAAAAGGAGAACTGAAACGAGGATCAATTTTCGAGATGCCGAGAGCTCCACGTCCGTGACAAACTTCGACTTGACAGAGCTCTTATTAGACAGGTGAGCAAATGTACATAAAACTAATCAATGTTATATAGTTCAACATGACGAAATGTTAGAATATGATCAGTATGTTATTCTAATGTTGATCTAGCTTACTGCTAGTCTCATATAGCCAACAAACTAACACATAGAATAACATTAACTTTCAACACACTCACATGCAGTTTAGTGTGATAATGTAGACCAAGTGAAACAGCGCTAAGTTACCTCACAAACTTAATTCGTCAAATAAACTGATCTGTGTGAGTATTATTATTCAGCACTTGCGGGTAGTTTAGTAGAATTAAATGTCCTTATTCCTTTAAATCCACGGGACTCGCGTGTGTGTGCGCTGATATCGGTCTCTCATTAGCAATTGCGACCCGCTTCACACCACAGTAAAAACAACAATGTATTCACTCATCCATAAGCATTAGATCCATAAGCTTGACGACAAGTTTCATAATTCAACTGGAATTTTGCGTCATCAACCTACGCCTTTGTTATTGGACCCATATAGAAAAAAATACATATTGTATCTTTAAAACTGACAGAAAGGCTGGAATTGAAAGCTCAACTCTTGTCCCAGTGGTTCATGGTTAAAGTGTGTGGGCAGATGGAAAATATAAAGGTCTATAAAAGCTTAGTGTCTAGGAAAGCTCTCTGGACTCAGGTAAGTGTATAGTAACGTTCCTGTAAGTGCTGTTTTGATTCAGTGGATTGGCAGGGAAAGCGATGTTACGTTCAAGAACTTCCGCCAGACTTAGACACGCCCTCTTTTTCTACAACCGAGTCAAAGCAGTTTATTTACCTGTAAAGCATTTCGGCTTCCTTTTTCAAGCGATTCGCAGCTCTCAGTAGTTCTTTCAGCGCTGAAAAGCTTTACCAATGTCCCTTTTCTCTTGTGTCCGTCGCTTTTTGGTCCTCCTACTCCTTTTAGGATGTGAACATTTCGTTCCCTCGAAACTCTTTCAAACCATTCAAGTTCATGTATCGCGCGCTCTCAGTTTCCGGCGGATTGTGATGAACGCGTAAAATGATTGACAGGTGGGAATTAAGCGTTTCAGAAACATGCTGATTCGTGAATCTGACGCTTTTTATTTATTTTACCGTTTACAGATCATAATAAGTCTGTCACAAAGGGCGAAAAATATCTTAGACAGATATTTCAGTGATACTTATTTGGTTTAATATATTGTAAACATTTTTAGGAATCATCAGTATTACAGAATATAAAATGCACTGTATAACCAAAATACCCTTGACAGTTTGTGATTAAAAATTAATATTTTGCTTGGAGATTGGGGACGGGTTGTTAGACTAATTAATGTAACTGGCTGCTTTATGGCACTTTAAAAAAAATATGGCACTTATTTTCAGCAGATGGCTCTTCAAACAAGGTTGTTTTTTGTTTTGTTTTTGTTATTTAAGATATTTTGGAAGCATTGCTTAACATTAATTTAATATTTAAGACTCATCTAAAACACATTTCAGCAATCAAATAAAAGCCAACTTGTAAAAAATAAAACTGTTTATTTCGGATCTGCTATAAAAGCCATACATCTCAGTGCAGAGTAATTCAATTCTCTTAAAAAGCAATGCTGGACCTCTTTAACTCTATGCAGTGCATTTATCTCGATTAACAGTTCCCTCCTCTTTTCTCCTCCATTTGTCGTGGTTGCTCTGTCAGAGCTGTTTAGATGAACAAAAAGCCTGCTTGTTTTGACATATGGTTTCTCGGTTTTGTTTTTGTTGATAATGAGAAACATGTTCCTTGGCTTGCAGTGCCAAAGCCTGAGGGTTTGCAGTTGTGAAGCGCCTGAAAGAAACTGCAAGGAAATTACCTGAGGCAAACACCTCTTTTGTTTCAGTGCTATCTTGGCGTTTATCCATGCAGGACTGAACATGTTGAGATCTGTAGGATGCAGACTGGACCACTGATGTCGTCGTCTCATTATATCGCGGTATCATAGATTTTATGACTGGCCAGGACTGCAGTGGACTTGTTTTTCTTGCACCTCATGTATACTTTCACAAGCTCCTGTGTGACTGTGCAAGTTTCATATTGTCAGCTAGCTTAGAAAATCTGATGCTATACCGTGAACAAAAGCACAAAAAGGGCTTTTAAACATGAGTGCACCATTTCCAGAACATGCATCAGGGTTTATAAAAACCTACAGTACCCTGATTTGGACAACCAATCTTTTGACAGTGAAGTTTAGTGACCCACTTAATTGAACTAAAAGATGTAACTGAATGCAACAGTCACAACACTCCAGAAAAGCAATTTGCAGGGAGCTCGGGTTTTACAAACGTTATCGGCGCAATCAACTACACTCATGTTGTAAGGCGCCGGAAAAGATTGAATTCACTTTCATCAACACAAGTCACATTGGTTTCATCAGTGCAAAATAAACCTGGGATGAGTAAATGGCTCTGGCCAGCATTCCTTCATTTGATCCAATAGTGGAGGTTGGTAAATTGATGAGGAAGCGTATACGTGTGAAGCAGATTCATCTGTATTCTATAGGGTCACCTTGTAAAATCTTTTATTCATTCTGCACTCAGGTAAGAGAGGGAACCCGCTCAAAAGCTTCGACTGACCTCAGGGTCAATCAGGGGATAATCACCCTGTTCACAAGGCCATAGATCTGGCCAGAGCTGAAAAAGAGAGGAAAACGGAAAGAGAGGACTGGAGTACAAACATACGGAAGCGTATTGCATTCACTTGAGGAAAAAATAAATCTACTCTGTTTTTCTGAATTAACGAGTTAATTATCTCAGAATTACGAGATATTTTTTCATGGAAAAAAGTTTTTGCTCTGTTTTTCTGAATTAACGAGTTAATATCTCAGAATTATGAGATACATTTTTCTTGTAAAACATTTTTTTCACTCTGTTTTTATTAATTATGAGTTAATTAAATAATGAGTTACTCATAATTTTGAGATAATTAAGTCATTAATTCAGAAAAACAGAGCAAAAACTTTTTTCCATGAAAAATTATCTCGTAATTCTGAGATAATTAACACGTTAATTCAGAAAAACAGAGTAGATTTTTTTCCTCAAGTGAATGCAATACGCTTCCGTACAAATGTATAAGGATGAAAGTTGAGTGAATTAGTTCCTGGAAATCTATTCACAATCTGATTCTGGTGAAAAAATGGTATCAAACATAAACAACATCAAGTCATCCTCATTTATATAGCGCTTTTAACAATGTAGATTGTTCCAATGCGGCTTTACAGTGATAATAGGAAATTAAAGTAACAGATTGTTTTGCCTTTATGGCAGCTCTAGAATAAAGTTTTAGTTTTGATTGATTCACTTCCGTCGCAACGATCATTAGTTATTAACACGACACTGTTTTAACAGAAAAAAGTTTAGAACTTTTTTAACGCAAACCTGTGAGAACGCTGACGGCGTGCACATGCGTATTATATTACTATAAATGCGCGTTTGAATCATTAGACACATCAGTAGAACATCATCTTTGAACATATATCATGTTTTCAGAAATGTCGTCAAATGCACGTATTTTTCATGAGCTTGAGTTGCAAAAACATGCATCCGTATGGATTTACCATGTGTTCAATAAAGACAGACTGGTTTGTGTGTCATTTTTCTATGCAAACTGTTTAAATCTCTATTCTAAGACAAGATATTCAGATAAATCCAAACTTGACCATATCAGTTATGTGCACTGAAAAATATATTAGTGCTTATGCAGTAGAAAATTGTATTTTATTCCCTTTTGATAAATAAAGAGATCAGACTAAACTCAAATAAACAAAATTTCCTCTAACACACACTTTAATGCCCTTATGCTAAACCATCTGGGGGGTTTATTTAAAAACATTACATTGCCAGAATCCTTATAGCAATAAAGATCTCTTATTATGCTTCTGGTGGTTGCCTTAAGCAAATGTAGAGTTTTTGGGCTGTGAAGTCGAGTTTGTTTACATAGGTTCTCTGGTTAAGGAGCCGATAAATTATCCACCAACACAAGGACAGGCGGAATAAGAGAGTGAGAGAAAAAGGGCAGTTTTCTATGAATAAAGCGGAGAAGAGCTGGCATCAGCAGTCTCTGAGCTGAAGATCACAACAGTCTGATGGCCAACGCCTAAAACACCCTCAGAACATGCAAAACTCACTCCTGCTAACCGCAATAAACAGGTTTTCTCATAAATGGATTTCAATGGCTCTTTAGATATAGACATTTAAATAAATACAGAGACCAGAATAATTGTCACACTTTTTACTCAGGGTGGGTTTATTTTGTAACAGCAATTTCTATATAGCCACATACCTCAATGTCTTGCTTTAGTCAATCATTTTATCCCTTAAAACTCATCTTTGATCACCAGAATTTCATATTTAAAAGTTTTTTCCTTCATAAAAATGTTTTCCTTAAAAAAAAATCATGCCTTAAAAATAGCTTGAATGTAACTCGACACCCTTGCCTCCTTTAGTATGCGCGGTTCTATGAATATGCAAATGAGCCCCGCCTCCACTCACTCACTCAGCTCAGAGATCCACTGGTTGACGATCACACGTTGATCTGATTGGTTACAAGGTCGTTTGTGACGTCAGAAACACCAGCGATTTCAAACCGTGTTTTTGAGACTGTCTTTGGTTCACTGAGAAAATACTCAGCAATGCTGTCGACTTACACATGGTTTGTCTTAAAGCATATTAAAAACACCACATAGACATGCTTGATTTAAGCTTTTGAACATTTCCACCATTGGGGTGTGTGACAACATGCCCCAATAGCGGAATACATTGTCACAAAATTGGAACCTGCCATTTCGCAGCCTATTGGTTTTCCAGCTAAATTGAAACACAAAATAATCCAGGAAACAGTAAAAATGTAAAATATACATAAAACCATTGTTTTGGTTATAATGCGACAAACCCAATACAGGGTCTTTTCATTTACAGTCTATCTTTAATGGTTTCCCTTGCCATTCCACAGTCCACATTTCATAGATATCTCTCTCAAGGTTGGGACAATTAAAATATATAGCAGTATAAACATAGCACACTCTATACTTAAAAACACGCTTCATATGCCAGTAGTCATCTTTGAGGAAATCAGCAGAGTAAATTATGAAAGGCTCCATAGAAATCCACATCAGATAAGACCGTATAGCAGATGCCAGAACAGAGGAGCAATCATCACGGGCCGTCCCGCATTATGGGTTCGCCATTCAGACACAAATCACTCGGTCTACAAAGCCTCGGTTAAGTGGACTTTCTGCAGGCATGATTATAAACAAAGACTTGATATTAAAGCCTTCCATTCATGCATGCATAAAGTAAACATGCACAGAGGAAAATGTCTATTTTGAAAATATATATATATATACTGCCCTGCGTAGGAGGAGGAGGAGGGCTGGGAACAGTTTTCCATCTCTCGCTCCCGAATTGGTGTCTAATTATCGCATCATAATGAGAAGTTAAAATAACTTTGTTCATTTCATGGCCAAGGACCAATAAAACGACGCCAGTTTCTCCATAAACCGCATTTGCGATTTCTGGCTTGTCTCTGCTGTCCAATAGTTAACCTCAACACTACAAGACAAGTCGCATATTTCTGAACAAGTTTGTGCTTGAAAAAACTATATACTAAATAATGTGAGGAAATAATGTTTGGCTGTGTGACAGACATTTTAATAAACTGACAAAAAGGAAAACAAAAATGACATAAATAGCCATTTAAAGCATATTATTTATTTATGAACAACCCACAATTGTAAATAGACAGACCACAGATTCAGTGACTGTAAACGGATACATTAAAACAGCCTAAATCCATTAAAATCAACCTACATATTTTTTCAAGGACATTTTAAGATTTAGTACTTGAAAATCATTTTCAGCACGTCAACATCAAATATGAAGGAGTAATTGCAATCGTTTACTTTATGGGACCTCATGCTACGTGACACCTCATCATTCCAGCGGCCTTTTCTTCACAAGTTACAGCCATGAAATGACACGCGTTTTACAGTCCTCTAAAGGAGCCTGTTGTGCACAAGCTCTGCCGGCATCATGGAAAACATAAAGTGGGAATCATGTTGACGGATTCCAGAAACACTCCATCGGGTCGGGTGTTTCGGGAGCAGCGCTGCTTCTCTGATCCCGAAGAAACCCCAGCACCCCTACACCCATTGACTGATCAAACTGGAACTGGACGAATAACTGGAAGTGGATGACATTGGGAGACAGATTAAATAAATAAAAAACTGTACTTGTAAACCTTATTCTACTTTTAGGGAAATAGCTGTTTACTCATGTTTTAATGTCTGAATACATTTCATATTTTAAAAACCATAGATTGTCATAGTTTTTTGGTAAAATCTGGGTACCCCATGAAAGCTAGTAAATCTTACACATTAATGGACAAATGTAATCTTATTTAATCTTGGGTCATGTGCTTGGATTATTTATATTAGTTAAACAATAAATGAAACAAGATTATGGTTTGTATAATATTTATATAGGCGTCCATACATCAATCTTCCATACCGCTTATACTGGGCCACAGGAGTGCTGATGATTACTGGGAATGTTAGAAAAACCTAACGTTCTGGGAATCAAAAACTAATATTTTGGGAACATTCTGGGAACCAAAAACTAACATTCTGGGAACATTCTGGGAACCAAAAACTAACATTTTGATAACATTCTGGAAACCAAAAACTAATATTTTGGGAACATTCTGGAAACCAAAAACTAATATTTTGGGAACATTCTGGGAACTAAAAACTAATATTTTGGGAACATTCTGGGAACCAAAAACTAACATTTTGAGAACATTCTGGAAACCAAAAACTAATATTTTGGGAACATTCTGGGAACCAAAAACTAACATTTTGAGAACATTCTGGGAACCAAAAACTAACATTTTGAGAACATTCTGGAAACCAAAAACTAACATTTTGAGAACATTCTGGGAACCAAAACCTAACGTTCTGGGAATCAAAACCTAACGTTCTGGGAATCAAAAACTAACATTCTGGGAACAAAAAACGAACATTTTGAGAACATTCTGGGAATCAAAACCTAACGTTCTGGGAATCAAAAACTAACGTTCTGGGAACAAAAAACTAACATTTTGAAAACATTCTGGGAACCAAAACCTAACGTTCTGGGAATCAAAAACTAACGTTCTGGGAACAAAAAACTAACATTTTGAAAACATTCTGGGAACCAAAAACTAACATTTTGAGAACATTCTGGGAACCAAAAACAAACATTTTGAGAACATTCTGGAAACCAAAAACTAACATTTTGAGAACATTCTGGGAACCAAAACCTAACGTTCTGGGAATCAAAACCTAACGTTCTGGGAATCAAAAACTAACATTCTGGGAACAAAAAACGAACATTTTGAGAACATTCTGGGAATCAAAACCTAACGTTCTGGGAATCAAAACCTAACGTTCTGGGAACAAAAAACTAACATTTTGAAAACATTCTGGGAATCAAAACCTAACGTTCTGGGAATCAAAACCTAACGTTCTGGGAATCAAAACCTAACGTTCTGGGAACAAAAAACTAACATTTTGAAAACATTCTGGGAACCAAAAAAAAAACACATTCTGGGAACCTAAAACTAATGTTCTGGGAACCAAAAATTGGTAATTTAATCTAATTTTTAAAATTAGATTAAAAAATATTACGTAAATCCATTTCTCAAAAACACTTTGAGGTATTAAAACCTTGATTTTGAAGTTTATCATCATCACCACCACAGTTTTTAGCATTGAAATCGGACACAAGGCAGATGCAAGCATCAAAGAAAGTTCTGCGAACAGTTAATGTCTGCGTTCAGTGACTTTGAGAGGAGCAGCGTAATGCGAACGCCCACTGCCTCCTGCTCCGATCGCCCACTCTGTCATCCGACTGTTCCTCCCACCTTCTCCATCACATCTCCTCAACCAGCCTTTCATGGAGGTGGGATCCAATTAGTCCAGATTCATGAGGAAGCACTGTCAAGCATTGCAACAAGAAGTCTTCAAAGCCGAGGAGGGGGAGGGCGAGCAACAGAGGAAAACGGATAATGAAAAGTGTTGCACGTGTTGGTGGCTGGTGACTCAAACGTGTCCTTAAAGCCTTAAACTTAAATCTATAGGAGAAAACTCGTCTGAAAGGCATTCTTCGAGCTGCTATGGCCACCAGAACCCAGGCTGATGCTGGCCTTGACCTGTCAATCACAGGCTTTTAGATCTTAAGTTGTCTTTGAGGTTTAATGACGTTGCAAAAGTCGAAAACCTTATTTTATTTTTACTTTATTTGAAGTCAGAGATTGAAGTTTTAATTGTTATGCTGGTAATATAATATGTTTATGAAAAAGGCTGTTTTAAAGGGGTCTTATGATCTTTTTTTTTTATGTTGCCGTTACTGTTGAGTTTGAAAAAGCATAATAGGTCCTCTATAAATTTATCAAGAATGCAAAACAGAAGGCCTTTTGGCCTTTACCATTGCTATAAAAAGTTGCTATAAAATGTGAAATTTAAAGGCCCCCTGAAATCAAAATTGACGTTTTTTAGCTTTTAGTATGAATATGTTAGCCTTAAGGTTATGAATAAGCTGGTGTGTTCCAAAACAATGACAAAATTTGCATTTAGGAGATATAAGCATTCAAAACAGTCTCTCACTTCCGCTACAATGGATCACCGCCGACTTCAGCTTCTCATCACATCTTCTGTCCAATCAAATGCTCTCTAGAATCTAAAGCTCCGCCCCCTATGCTATAAACACCACCTGGCCGAAGCGACCGTTGACACGTCACGGAGATGTGTGTTCGGTTGCTCAAACGCTCGAGTTTTACTCCGTTTTCCAATGTTGGTTAAGAATGAAACGGCTAGAATATATTCACACCTCTACTATTGAATCTAGCGTATCATCAGTGCTCGGATTCGCTTCCATGGAGCCGTCAAGTACGACTGCAGTCTGAGGTAAACTAAACGCTATTGGCTGTTTGAAAAGGGGGAGGAGCCATTCAATATGTCCCGCCTTAGCTTCCTGTTTCAGTGGAAATTACGTCAACGCACTTCAGTGGGGCTTTAAAAGAGCATATTAACATGCAAGTCACTTTAGTGCAACTCTAATACATGTGTATCTAAAAGAGGCATTCATGGTCATAAATTGATTCATACTGCATGGGCTAGAGCTGCAAGTTACACTCCCAACTCTCTGACTGAATATACAATACAAAGAGGACCTCCTGGTGTCCATGTGCATTTACTATTTCCTCTGCTGTGATCTCCTGACCTGAGAAAAACTCTCATATTGTGCAGATATTCAGTCTGTATCTCTCCCCTGTGGCCGTATCTGTAACCTTGAGTACAAAGATTTCGTTTAAACATGCGTAACCATGGTTTCCTTTACCCATTAGATCACAGGGCCGCTCTCTCGCCTAGCAATCAATAGTTTGCAGGTTTTGGGATATTCAGATGTGAGGGGGCTGGTTTCACATCACTCACGCTGAACAACCTCCGGACCCTCTGAGCTTAGAGTTTTGCAGTTTCCATGGTAATGTGCGTGTGATTGAAAAAAGAAAATAGATGATAAAGGAAGGGAGAGAGAAATTCTAGGCTATATATCATGCGCATGCATATATGTGAGAGAAAGCAGCAGAATAGAAGAAAGCAAGAAGTCTCCACATGCAAAGAGAGAGGCAAGGTGAGGCCTGGATCATTCACCGCTCCTCACTATCGATGAAACCCTGCTCTCTTCCATCAAACCTGTGGCAGACTGATGGACTACCGACGACCTGTGGTCTTCAGAGAGTCTTCCGAGTGTCTGTGTGAATGAATAATGTCTGCCGGAGAGTGTGTGACTGAAGGGAATGAATGTCACTGCATTAAATAAAATATCCAAACCAAGTGGATTTATTTAAGTGGAAGATCCTCGAATATCACTGTCTGAGCGGCGTTAAAAACACGAACACATGCAGATGTGTTTTTCCGTTTACATTATAACTATATGAGCTCATAACTGTGTGGCTTTACCAGCAAACATTTCAGTTCTTGTTACCCTGAACCCAACCAGTAGTACAGACTTCTCCAAAACCAATACTCGAGTAATATTTAAAACATGCTTAAATATGCTTGAGAAATGCAAATACTTTTTCAGCGTCTGTTTCTGCAGGTTTTCTTCGTTACACCAGTAGGTGGCGACAAATTCGTCTTTATGAGCGATGATTTGCTTATAAACACTGATTCATTCAGTAAAAAAGCGACTGTGCATCTGAAATTGCATACTTCCCTTAGCCTGACGTCGTCATACTCAGATAGTGAGAGTCTGATACGGCTCCATTGGGCTGTGATTATGGGGCGTGTTTCAACCGAACCAGGAAAGAAAATGCCTCTGGACTCAATTGGATCGACAAATGCCTTGATCGCGGTTCTCTGTTCCTCTTTTAAAATGAATGCGGTCTACATCTTCTATAACAGATGCGATGGCTGAATCACATCTCAGTTCTCCAGCGGCGGCCATCTTGTAAACAAATTCAACCCAAGCGCTCTTTGGTGACGTGATGATTACGATATGGTTGATCATCTGTCCATCATCGTATAAAGCCCTGCCTGACAATTTGATTAGCCTGAACAGCTTTGGTTCGGGCATACTTGCTTCTCAACGGATCAAGTCCAGACCAAACTTCCCATCCTCACATGTTGTGGGCGGGGCTAAGCTCGGCTGGCATCCAGGCTATACTTCCCTACTACATAGTAGGTGAAAACCCCTTGTTAAACTGGATGTTTTATCCAGCTGATGTGGGCGTTTTCATGGCTTGCCTCAACATTTGCGTTTGAATAGCGCGCGCTCTCCGTTGGCGTGGTCACATTAACACGTAATAAGCTATAATTAGGTGAAAGGAAAAAGACTGACATCTCTCTTTTCATACAGACTACATAAACTGAGAATAGTTGTTTTTTATATAAATTACTTCATTTAAAAGAAGAGAATTTCAGCTTCATAAAGAGAAATCTCTTGTGTCTCTGTGACAAGTATTCACTGAGTTACAGTTCATTTTCGGACGTGTTTCAGAATGGACTTCGCTGACAGAGAGAAGGCAAACTCGTATCATGTTTATTTTTCTTTATTTGACAAAAAGCACAACACTTTGTTTTTATTGTGAGTATACACACAAAGAAATAGACACTTAACAGGATCGAATGATGTATAACACTTATATGTAAGATCAAAATCAGCAGAGTATTTTGAGTCTCTTTTGCACTTATAAGAAAAAAAGTGAGCTGGTATCGCCGGCGATACCGTCGACCCCAGATGGTTAAAATAGTAGTTTGTTTAAATTCACAGTATTAATAAAAAAAACTAGGCGAAACGTTCGGGTGAGATTCTGAAGTGCGCATCTGATGCATCCGAAATCGCATACTTTCCCTACTACATAGTACAGTACGTGACAAAAGTATTATATCTGAATTCACAGTATCTCATAAAAGAGTAGAAAATACCAGGGGTCTCATTTATAAAGCGTGCGTACGCACAAAACGGGGCTGGAAACGTACGTACGCCAGTTTCCACACAAAGGTTGTGATCTATAAAAAACAAACTTGAAGGGAGAATGTGCGCACCTTTAAGCAAACTTTGAGCCGTGCGTACGCACGTTTTGGAGACGGAGCAGTTTGGCGACACCGATGGTGAGCTGGAGCTAAATGTCTTTTTGGTCACTTTTAGACAGAAAATTTAAAGAAAATTATACATACAGTATACAGAAAGATAATACAAATATAATTTCACTCACCAAGCCTATCACATGAAGCAAACATCCATCCCTTTTTAAATGTCCATCCCTTTGTTAAATATCCATCCCTTTGTTCTTTAGTGAAACTGACGCAGCCTGTCTAAAACCGTAAATCTTCATTATAATCATAAATACAGTGTTCTGTGAAATATGTTTATAATAACAGTTTAAATAATTAAAACTATGTTTTACTTCTGATATAAACATTTAGATTAAATATGCCATTCTGATTAATGGAGTTAGACACTTAAATTACATGAAATCATTACTGAGAAGTTACAACATTTTTTTATATTCAATAAATAGAAATATTTGTTGTGGATGCAATGCTTTCAAACACTTATCCTCTGCCATGCTGTGTTTTAATCTTTTAACTACAGAGATAATTGATTATCATGATAATAGCAGATTGTCTGAGAAAATAGTTTCGTGCAAATAATGCACTACAGGGTCTATCTGTTTCCATTAAAAATATAATTCAATTAAAAATACTCTTTGACCAGTGGAAAAGATTGAGAAAAACTTTCTCTGAAATGTGTTTTACACTATTTGATTTATTTATTCAAAAACAAGGCAAGGATATAGGCTGCTAAATTATTTTTTATTAATGTAACTAATGTGACGGCACATCCGTATTTCATATTTTCCAAATGTCTTGTACCGTTAAACATGTTATCACGTGGATGAATAATCATATGCAAATGATATGCAGATGAGGATATGCATAGTAAAACTAGGCGTTGTAAGCTCCATATATGGTTGTTTCGGGGTGGAGACGCGTGTGCGCACAATCTTCCGCTGACTGGGATTTATAAAGTGAATTCTGCGCAGGTTCTGGCGTACGCACGGTTTTATAAGTCAGAATATTTGTTTGCGTACGCCATTTTTGGCTTTTGGACGCACGTACACTTTTAGTAAGGATCCTACGCACAGTTTTATAAATGAGACTTCAGGTGACCAACTACTTCCTGTGAGATTCTGAAGTGTGTATATGATGGACACTTTACATGTAGTCCGTCAAGATTAGGCTACATTTATACTGTATAAAACATACTTTTTAGTCAAGTCAAGTCATCTTCATTTATATAGCGCTTTTAACAATGGAGATTGTTTCAAAGCAGCTTTACAGAGATAAACATACAATTTACGTTAAAAGAGATTGTTTTGGCTTTATAGCGATTTTGTAATTTTGGTTGTTTTACAATTAAATTAATACATTTAAGTATCTAAATAGGCCTATTTTTTGAGACCACAGATTGTATAGAGTACCTATAAAGGAAAGCATCAATAATATATATTTTTTTATTTGATCGCTTTTTGTACTTCCCTTGGCACTGCAGTGTGAGAATTACTGACTTTCATATAGAAGAGGAATTATTAAAAAGTATTAAATGAACTCCAGCATGTCACACACAGGAGATTGCTGACGCTGCTCGAGATCTCATGTCCACCACTGCTTGCATTGATAAAGATTTTCCTCTCTCACATATAAGCGCATCCACACACACACACACACACACACACACAGGAGACTTGCCTTGTTAATTCCATCCTCCCCTGTATCATCCTCTTAAAACAAATTGCTCAGGCTTATTTCAATATCGACAGCACTTGGCCAGCAGAGGACTTAGAGAGAGTGTGTGAGTCTGTATAAGCGTTGTGTTTTGCATGAGAGGTCAGAGGCGTTTCCGCTCACAATTTACGGTCCGCCGGCTAATTCTGAACCAAGGTTATCAGGCGCTCGGTCTTAGGCGGCATTGATTTGAAGTAATGCTTTCCTCTCCTCCACACATAAGTCTTCATTAGCTGATCCTTCTGACCTGCACTAAAGCCTATGTCATTACCTCCCGAGCCATCATCAATATCCTCCTCCATCCTGAAGACTTACACCTTCTGCCCAGCTGTGATCTCAGGCCTGTCAGCTGGCATTAACACTGCAAGCTCAATGCCATTCACAACACACAATCCTCCTTTTCCTCATGGATCCACAAGAGAGGCGTCTTTCCTCAAAAGGACGGGACGTTTAGCTATCATGAAAGATCATATTAAAAAGCAGGAGAACCAGAGCGAATTACATGATTGCTATAGGGGGAGAAAAAAAAAACACATTTCATATTTATTGCTGTAATGTTTAATCATGTTTTGTGAGGTGACCTTGAGTGTCCAGAAAGGCGCCTATTTTATTAATATTATTATTTGTGCAAAATCAGTGTTAAACTGCCATTTCAAAGTATTGGTAACACTTTACAATAAGGTTCATTAGTTAACTACCTTAGTTACATGCAACCATACTTCTACCGCATTAATTAAGTAAGGGTTAATGCCCGACGAGGTGTCCATTGTCAGGTGGACGGTTGCCTCCGCCGAAGTCCATTAATACCTAGACAATGGACACCTCGAAGGGCATTAACCCGCTTATACCATGATCACTTGCCAAATAACACATTTTTAAAACATTAGTTTATATTTTAATTAGTTTTACAATCGAAATCTAAAGTTTTTACTAACAATAACTTGGTTTCCTTGGTTACGCCCAACCGGAGATATTTATAGTCCGCTCAGCTCGGAGAACCCTTTAGTTTAGCCAGAAACTTAACGTGTTTTTTTTTTTCATGTAAGTTAGGCTTGTCTAGCCATGGGCGTCACACTTTCGTTTTTTTTTTACCTATAATTAAAACACACTGTTAGGGATAGTATAACGGCTAACTAGATGTTTGTTTTGATACAATAAATTGTAAACGGATACTTTGACTGCCTGTTGCTATGGTTACTCACAGCTGATGCAGCCAGCGCATTGATTCATTAATTTCGAACGGTAAACAGTCAGTTTCACCAGAACTCCTTTACTAGGTGTCCTCTAGCACTTTTCAATGGACACCCTGCAGCCAATCAGAATCGAGTATTCACCCAGACCACGGTATAACATTAGTTAATGCACTGTGAACTAACATGAACAAACAATGAACAGCTGGACTTTTATTAACTAACATTAAAGGTGCTCTAAGCGATGTCACGCGTTTTTTAGGCCAAAACATTTTTTGTCACATACAGCAAACATCTCCTCACTATCCGCTAGCTCCCTGTCCCCTGAACACACTGTAAAGAAACGCGATCTCTGCAGACAGCCCAGGCTTCACAAACAGCAACAAAAACAAACTGCAGCGACCCGCCCCACGAAACATAACAAACTGTTCCAGCCAATGACCGACAAGAAGGGTTTGGGGGTGTGGTTTGGGGGGTTAGTGTGCGGATGAGGAGGAGGGAGGGTCTAGCTAGCCTCCGTTTTGTTTGACAATAGTTCGAACGTCAACAAGAAGTGACGTCACCCAGGATCGCTTAGAGAACCTTTAACAAAGATGAATAAATACTGTAACAAATATACTGCGCATTGTAAGTTAGTCAATGCATTAAAATGACACATTATTGTAAAGTGTTACCAAAGTATTTTTTGTAAAGAAAAGTATACTTTTATTCAGCAAGGATGCATTAAATTTATCAAAAGTGACAGTAAAGACTTTTACACTGTTACAAAATAATGAACTTTCTATACATCAAAGAATTCTGATTTAAAAATATGAATAAAATGATAATAATCTGAAATGTTTCTCAAACATCAAATCATCATATTAGAGTGATTTCTGAAGGATCATGTGACACTGAAGACTGGAGTAATGATGCTGAAAATTCAGCTTTGATCACAGGAATAAATTAAATGCATTCAAATATAAAATAGTTATTTAAATGGTAATCATATTTCACAATATTACAGTTTTTACTGCCTTTTTGATCAAATAAATGTATCCATGGTGAGCATTAGAGAGAAAAATATGTTTTGAACGATATATATTTGACTGTGTTTTGATGTATAAATTATTATAAATGTTTTCAAATGTGCATCTCTCATTCATTGGCATTGCACATTATTCTTAAGATAAATTAATTGTATGTATTTGGTCACACTTTAGTTTAGGGTCCAATTCTCACTAATAACTAAACTTTGCATCAATAAACTCCTAATTACTGCTTATTAATAGTTAGTAAAGTAGTTGTTAAGTTTAGGTATTGTGTGATGTAGAATATGGTCATGCAGAATACGGCATTAATATGCTTTATAAGTACTAATAAACAGCCAAAATCCTAGTAATATGCATGATAATAATGAACTGTTCCAATGCAGAGCCTTGGCTCTAGTTTGGATTTTATGCTCAATACAGATATTTTTATAATTTTGGTCCCTGGGATACAATTTGGTTGCAAAACCAGTTACAGTAGAAGAACACGAGAGCTGTAATAGATCTCTACCGACACTGGAGCATCTGGACGCTATTCATCCACCCTGAAAATATTCCTGTTTTAAGTTTGAATCATTAAGTTTTATCTTGCCCTTCAAAGGTCGACTAAAATGATTCATACAGCCTGAAATCTTCACCCACATGTTCACGTAATATCCATATTAATCTAACTAAAGCATCGCATGACTCGAACTTCCAGACAAGAAAGTCAAGCAAATGCCAATGGATGAACCAGCAATGTTTTGTCAATCTTGCCTAAAGTCAGCGTGTATAATGCACTTAAATGCACATTTCCATCATAGAGAACGCCAGCTGTATGTTTTTCCGCTGTAATGTTTACATTATAACTATATGAGCTCATAACTGTGTGGCTTTACCTGCAAACATTTCAGTTCTTGTTACCCTGAACCCAACCAGTAGTACAGACTTCTCCAAAACCACTACTCATGTTTATAACATTTAGAGTAATATAATTGAAACATGGCTTAATATGCTTGAGAAATGAAAAAAATTAGAGAAAAGTTTAAATCATCATGGGTCTTTATTACTTCAATTTACAAAACGTCATTTCATGCAATGTTTTATTCATGTAGATGTTCCGCAATATGTTTTCCTTGTTTTGTTTTTGGAAAGAAATAGTCTACTCTTACTCTTAAATGCCCTCCTTTAAATACTACATTGAACAAATGACTAACATTAATGGAAATGACAGAGAGATGGTAACTATAACATAAGGATTATTTGTACACTCTAAAAAAATGCTGGGTTGTTTCAACCCAACTTTGGGTCAAATATGGACGAACCCAGCCGTTGGGTTAAATTTTTAAATTACATTTTTAACCCAATGTTTGTGTACATTTATCTCCTGTAGTGTGGGCAAACTACATTTTAATTTACCTTCAAGGTATTTTGCATCTTAAAGAGTTCTAGAAATAGTTACATATAAAACATTGTTATTAAACAAAGAAAATAATTCACAGTTGCAGAGATAACAGTCAAACACTATTAAAAAAAAACTTGTTTTCCAGTGAATCTTCATTTAAGAATGTTTATTTGTACTGGAAAACAGGACATGGATACTGAGGAAGAACATTAGCTTACAGCTCTATACTGAGTGCAATATTAGTAAGAGTTTAGGGTTTCAGGTTAATAGGATTTCCAATTATTTACCATACGCCATCATTTCGAACTTTGCTTGGTCTGTCTTCAGTCTGCTGCTTTTTCAAAGCTATTGAAAGCTTTTTCCAGCTCAATAATAAGTTATTTTAATAACAGGTTATTAAGTACAGGTGTTCACAGATAACAAGCACTCAATTAATAGAAAATGACATTTACGAGCACACGTAATTTGTTAAATCCACATAACAAGTTTAAAATTATAGCTTAATGAGAAACACCTGACAAAAAGAACATTCTCCAAACAAAATGCAGCATTGACATCAGAATGACATTAGTTATATATATATATAATTCCAAGAAATAAACTAATGTCATTCTGATGTCAATGCTGCATTTTGCATCGGAATTTTGCATTTTGAAACAAAATCAACATATTTTTGAATGTTTATGAATTGTTTAGATATACAGGTGAAACTCGAAAAATTAGAATATCATGCAAAAGTTACATTATTTCAATAATTGAACTTAAAAGGTGAAACTAATATATTATATAGACTTATTACATGCAAAGTGAGATATTTCAAGCCTTTATTTGTTATAATTTTGATGATTATGGCTTATCTTATGAAAACCCCAAATTCAAAATTAGAATATTGTGAAAAGGTTCTCCGCTGTAAGCCATAATCATCAAAATTATAACAAATAAAGGCTTAAAATATCTCAGTTTGCATGTATTAAGTCTATATAATATATTAGTTTCACCTTATAAGTTCAATTACTGAAATAAATGAACTTTTGCATGATATTCTAATTTTTCGAGTTTCACCTGTATATATAATAACCATAAGCCGGCTGTTTTAAGTGATTAGCATGAACTCTCTTCTGCACAGACATGCTGGTTTAAGAGTTCAGATTGTGTTGTCTAGAAAAGCAGTGCTGATGTTTAAAACTGATTTGATCACAGATGTTTTTCAGCATCTGCCACTGGGAGAGCCTCTGGAGGGCCAGTAACACGGATCAAGCGTTCAATACACCTCGCCAAGCTAAACACAGGGAAACTTCTGCCAAAAAAGTGCTGGGGGGAAATCATGGAAAAGTGTGAGTTATCAAGACCGGGTGAGTGAGTATACTATAGACAGGTACTCATTACAGAACCTATATTAGAGTGGAAAAGTAGGAATTTCCTGTTTAAAGAAAACTGTGGCAAGCATTGTACCGGAGGAACCGGATAGCTACTCTCGAAACTGTTCAAGGGCTCAGTTTCATCTGAGCTTTTAGTTCGAGCACAGCCAGCCCTGCATTTATGTGGGTTTTGTGTGGCTCTATGTTTCGTCAAGAGGAAGCCGAGCGACCATTGTGGTTTCAAAGAACATCTTAACATTGCTTCCTCAAAAAAAAAAAAAAAAAAAAGGATATATTTTTGATGACCTCCTGTTTAAAACGCACCATTATTTGAGTCTTCTCGGAATCAAGGGCCGAGCATTAACAGGATAAAAGCTGAAAAATGGCTGAAAACTATTGACAATTTTATTCTTCACTAAGAGGCATTTTCCAAAATAGGATCAGGAACTTTTACCAAAAAATCTTTTTGTAACGATCAGTGAAAGGAAGTGCTTAACCTTCACAAATATGAGCTACTAATCTAATATATAATATGAGCTCTTATTAACATATATACATAATATTTGTGCTTAAGGGGTTATATGCAAAACGCAAAAACGACCCGAAGTCTTTCACATTAAAATCAGTCTACAAGCTTTCATAGACAAGTTGGGGAAGGTCTTGCATTTTACATTTCTTACAAGCTGTTCACACATTGGCAATAAGAATCTGATTAATACGTGAAAATTCTTACATACAGCCCCTTTAATTTTGTTACATATAGTCTAACCGATCTCTATGGAAGCTTGTTTCCGCCACAGAATAAAAAATGAAAAATGTAATTGCGACGAAATGTAATTTTTTTCTCAGAATTGCGTGATATAAAGTCGCAATTGCAAATTATAAAGTCAGAACTGCGTGATATAAAGTCGTAATTGCGAGTAATAAAGTCAGAATTGTGTGATATAAAGTGGCAATTGTGTTATAAAGTCAGAATTGCGTTATATAAAGTCGCAATTGCGAGTTATAAAGTCAGAATTGCAAGATATAAAGTCGCACTTGCGAGATATAAAGTCGCAATTGTGAGATATAAAGTCAGAATTGCGAGATATAAAGTCGCAATTGCGAGTTATAAAGTCAGAATTGCGAGATATAAAGTCGCAATTGCGAGTTATAAAGTCAGAATTGCGAGATATATAGTCGCAATTGTCTAATAAAGTCAGAATTGCGTGATATAAAGTCGCACTTGCGAGTTATAGTCAGAATTGCGTGATATAAAGTCGCACTTGTGTGTTATAAAGGCAGAATTGCGTGATATAAAGTCAGAATTGTGTTATAAAGTCAGAATTGTGAGATATAAAGTCGCAATTGCGAGTTATAAAGTCAGAATTGCGTGATATAAAGTCACAATTGTGTTATAAAGTCAGAATTGCGAGATATAGTCAGAATTGCGTGATATAAAGTCACAATTGTGTTATAAAGTCAGAATTGCGAGATATAAAGTCGCAATTGCGAGTTATAAAGTCAGAATTGCGTGATATAAAGTCGCACTTGCGAGTTATAGTCAGAATTGTGTGATATAAAGTCGTAATTGCGTGATATAAAGTCAGAATTGCGTGATATAAAGTCACAATTGTGTTATAAAGTCAGAATTGTGAGATATAAAGTCGTAATTGCGAGATATAAAGTCAGAATTGCGTGATATAAAGTCACAATTGTGTTATAAAGTCAGAATTGTGTGATATAAAGTCGCACTTGCGAGTTATAGTCAGAATTGCGTGATATAAAGTCGCACTTGTGTGTTATAAAGGCAGAATTGCGTGATATAAAGTCAGAATTGTGTTATAAAGTCAGAATTGTGAGATATAAAGTCGCAATTGCGAGTTATAAAGTCAGAATTGCGTGATATAAAGTCACAATTGTGTTATAAAGTCAGAATTGCGAGATATAGTCAGAATTGCGTGATATAAAGTCACAATTGTGTTATAAAGTCAGAATTGCGAGATATAAAGTCGCAATTGCGAGTTATAAAGTCAGAATTGCGTGATATAAAGTCACAATTGTGTTATAAAGTCAGAATTGCGAGATATAGTCAGAATTGCGTGATATAAAGTCACAATTGTGTTATAAAGTCAGAATTGCGAGATATAAAGTCGCAATTGCGAGTTATAAAGTCAGAATTGCGTGATATAAAGTCGCACTTGCGAGTTATAGTCAGAATTGTGTGATATAAAGTCGTAATTGCGTGATATAAAGTCAGAATTGCGTGATATAAAGTCACAATTGTGTTATAAAGTCAGAATTGTGAGATATAAAGTCGTAATTGCGAGATATAAAGTCAGAATTGCGTGATATAAAGTCACAATTGTGTTATAAAGTCAGAATTGCGTGATATAAAGTCGCACTTGCGAGTTATAGTCAGAATTGCGTGATATAAAGTCGCACTTGTGTGTTATAAAGGCAGAATTGCGTGATATAAAGTCAGAATTGTGTTATAAAGTCAGAATTGTGAGATATAAAGTCGCAATTGCGAGTTATAAAGTCAGAATTGCGTGATATAAAGTCACAATTGTGTTATAAAGTCAGAATTGCGAGATATAGTCAGAATTGCGTGATATAAAGTCACAATTGTGTTATAAAGTCAGAATTGCGAGATATAAAGTCGCAATTGCGAGTTATAAAGTCAGAATTGCGTGATATAAAGTCGCACTTGCGAGTTATAGTCAGAATTGTGTGATATAAAGTCGTAATTGCGTGATATAAAGTCAGAATTGCGTGATATAAAGTCACAATTGTGTTATAAAGTCAGAATTGTGAGATATAAAGTCGTAATTGCGAGATATAAAGTCAGAATTGCGTGATATAAAGTCACAATTGTGTTATAAAGTCAGAATTGTGTGATATAAAGTCGTAATTGCGTGATATAAAGTCAGAATTGCGTGATATAAAGTCACAATTGTGTTATAAAGTCAGAATTGCGAGATATAAAGTCGTAATTGCGAGATATAAAGTCAGAATTGCGTGATATAAAGTCACAATTGTGTTATAAAGTCAGAATTGTGTGATATAAAGTCGTAATTGCGTGATATAAAGTCAGAATTGCGTGATATAAAGTCACAATTGTGTTATAAAGTCAGAATTGTGTGATATAAAGTCGCAATTGCGTGATATAAAGTCAGAATTGCGTGATATAAAGTCACAATTGTGTTATAAAGTCAGAATTGCGAGATATAAAGTCGCAATTGCGAGTTATAAAGTCAAAATTGTGTGATATATAGTCGCAATTGTGTTATAAAGTCAGAATTGCGTGATATAAAGTCGCACTTGCGAGTTATAGTCAGAATTGCGTGGTATAAAGTCGCACTTGTGTGTTATAAAGTCAGAATTGTGTGATATAAAGTCGTAATTGCGTGATATAAAGTCAGAATTGCGTGATATAAAGTCAGAATTTTGTTATAAAGTCAGAATTGTGAGATATAAAGTCGTAATTGCGTGATATAAAGTCAGAATTGTGTTATAAAATCAGAATTGCGAGATATAAAGTCGCAATTGCGAGTTATAAAGTCAGAATTGCGAGATATAAAGTCGCAATTGTGTTATAAAGTCAGAATTGCGTGATATAAAGTCGCACTTGCGAGTTATAGTCAGAATTGTGTGATATAAAGTCGTAATTGCGTGATATAAAGTCAGAATTGCGTGACATAAAGTCAGAATTGTGTTATAAAGTCAGAATTGTGAGATATAAAGTCGTAATTGCGAGATATAAAGTCAGAATTGTGTGATATAAAGTTGCAATTGCGTGATATAAAGTCAGAATTGTGTGATATAAAGTCAGAATTGTGTTATAAAGTCAGAATTGCGAGATATAAAGTTGCAATTGCGAGTTATAAAGTCAAAATTGTGTGATATATAGTCGCAATTGTGTTATAAAGTCAGAATTGCGTGATATAAAGTCGCACTTGCGAGTTATAGTCAGAATTGCGTGATATAAAGTCGCACTTGTGTGTTATAAAGTCAGAATTGTGTGATATAAAGTCGTAATTGCGTGATATAAAGTCAGAATTGCGTGATATAAAGTCACAATTGTGTTATAAAGTCAGAATTGTGAGATATAAAGTCGCAATTGCGAGTTATAAAGTCAAAATTGTGTGATATATAGTCGCAATTGTGTTATAAAGTCAGAATTGCGTGATATAAAGTCGCACTTGTGCGTTATAAAGTCAGAATTGTGTGATATAAAGTCGTAATTGCGTGATATAAAGTCAGAATTCCGTGATATAAAGTCACAATTGTGTTATAAAGTCAGAATTCCGTGATATAAAGTCACAATTGTGTTATAAAGTCAGAATTGCGAGATATAAAGTCGCATTTTGTGTTATAAAGTCAGAATTGTGAGATATAAAGTCGCATTTTGTGTTATAAAGTCAGAATTGTGAGATATAAAGTCGTAATTGCGTGATATAAAGTCAGAATTGCATAATATAAAGTCGCATTTTGTGTTATAAAGTCAGAATTGTGAGATATAAACTCGCAATTATCTTTTAAAATGTTTTATTCTGTGCCGGAAACAAAACATAAACGCTTAAAACATAGCAGTAATGGGACACCAGGGTATATTCATGGACATTGCCACACACAGTCCAAGTGAAGCGCGGCCTCTTACCGTATTGCCTTTAAAAGCAGGTGCAACTAACACACACATCAAACAGCTTCTCCTGCCGGCGTCCTGTGGAGCAAACGCCCTCGGAGAGAGTGGAAACAAGCGGGACTTCATCAATAATAGAACAAAAGCTGTAGGACCTCCGGCTTACCAGCCTAAAACAAACACAATAGCAGTGTTCAAAGAAAACTATAATGAGCAGCTCCGCGACTTCTCAAATCAATGTCTTCTGAGCCGGCCGCTCACACACACACACACAGATCAATGAGGCTTCAGGGAGACATTCATCCCTCCATTACTGCAGATTCAAACAGATCATCACCTGTGAGGAGTCGAGATAGCTAAACTCTAGAT
>JARWKJ010000015.1:2425246-2435246 GCA_029959095.1 Rhinichthys osculus | reverse complement strand
TACCGTACATTAACAAATTAACCTTATTGTAAAGTGTTACTCATATAATACAATGATAATAAATGAAAATAAAGTTAAATATTTTTTTCAGGTTAAATTACAGTATTAATTAGTTCAATTTCACATATATATCAATGTATTGGTATATTATTTTTGCTACCTATACATTTGTTGTTATATTATTATTGTTATATTTAATTGAAATATACATTTCAAATTATCATATTTAACACTATTATCGCACAGATAATACATCTGTATATACTATAAAATCAGTGCATTAAACAAATATTTTTTATTTAAATATATTATATTATGTTCAGTATTTCAATATTGTACACACAATATTATGTTTAATAATATTAATATTGAATTATTTAATACTATCCATATTAGTGTACATATTATAATACAGATAATAATACAGACAATAATAAATAAATTAAAATAAAATGACATACATCACTTTTAAAATGCTCTTATTTGAAGTGGTATGTGTGATTGGTGACGTTACCTCAAATAATCACAATTAGATCAAGCTTCTCACTAGCAGCATCAAAAGTTGTGAATTATTTAATAACTCATGTGCAAAAAAATAAAACATCCCCCCAAAAATCTGAAAGATTGCAAAGACTTCCCATATAATCCTTTTCAAAGGCTGAAGATTGAGAACGGGAAACAGCTCTAGAGTTACATAACATCTACATAAAGTCCAACCGTTCAGGAGACACATCACCCTCTGATCTATTACACACTCCCTCCATAACAACTTACAAACAATTGCTTTAAATCCATCTCTGGCAAGGCCTCTGTAATGTTCCTCATAAATCACACCTCCTTCCCCTCATCTCAACTCCACGGGAGAGAAAAAAGGGACGAGTCCAAATCTTTCCAGATCCAAATGAGATGAAATGAGGAGGAGATGTGAACGCTGTGTCGGGACGTCTCGCATCGCTCGAGAGCAGAGATTTGGCTAATCATCCTCTTTATGAACATTATATCCTTCTACTTTACCCTGTGAAGCCTGACATAGGAAATAATAGTGGAATATATATATATATATATTAGGGCTGTCAAACGATTAATCGCATCCAAAATAAAAGTTTGTGTTTATATGTGTGTGTACTGTGTATAATTATTTTGTATATAAATGCACACATGTATATATGTAAGAAAAATATGTTATTTATATATAAAATGTTTATATTTATATAAAATATACATTATATATAGGCTACATTCAGTCTATATACAGTATATACATGCAAATATTTCTTAAATACACATGCATGTGTGGGTATTTATGTATTAAAAATAATTATACACAGTACACACACATATATTATGTAAACACAAACTTTTATTTTGGATGCGATTAATCGCGATTAATCGTTTGACAGACCTAATATACATTTTTTTTAAGGTACAGTTTATTGAACCTTAAGACAAAAGGTTTTTTTTTGTCAAGTATCATACTCAATAGGCTATATCAGGCTTTTATAGCTCACACTGTGTCCTAACCAGACGCGATGCGATCCAGCGACAAATCAGTCTGTCCACACTAGACGCGACTGCGAGATGCGTCAAAATCAATCAAAACCCACAGCCAATCAGAACAGCGTGTGGGCGGAGTCTCGCGGCACCAGAGAGAAATCTTGACAGCACTCGCAAGAAAATGGTTAAGTACATAATCAAACTCACAAATATTACACCATTTAAACATTATTCAAATACATAGGCTACTGAGTTACTAAAACAATCTTGTTCATAGTTTGAACGTTCTTGTTTCCATTGGTTTAATTTCAAGATCTGAGGTGAATTATCCACTGTTGCTTTTACAGCTGCAAAGCTGGAGCACTAAATGATATTCAAAGTCACATTACACACTTTTAACATTAAATAAAGCACATTAATAGTTTGTGTTTGTTGTTCCAGCGCGACGTCGCAGAAATATAGACATGGTGTCATATGATATAGTGAGAATATGGAGCTCAAACTCGAGGAGAAATAAAACACCTCTATTTTATCCAGAAGTCAAACTGAGCACAAATATGCAATTTAGTGCAAATGCTGATATTTATAGAGACAAAAAGTAAAATGAAATTCTGAGTGCTTGTAATGTAAATCAGTGCGTCTACACTCTCATGATGCGATTATAATGGGATGTTGGCAATATTGCGATTAAACTCTCTCATGTTAGCGCAATACTTCTATTAACTACACTCAGAATCATAGTAGCCTCAATCACAGTAAACTTTGTGGCTTATGCAGATTTTAATCACAATACACAAGCAATAAATCACCTTAATTATTACCGCCCTGTCCAAAGTGTGCATGTTCTCGGCAAACACAGATGACTTGACATGACATGAGACATTATTCTCAAGTTTTTCTCTCCACCACGAATCGCTGAACTCTGTCAACACAACTCCGTTACAGCGGTATTGAGATGTTCGTCACAGCGCTGAATAACCTTCCAATGCAAATGTGTTTTGCATTTGATGCAAGTAGATTAAAACACAGGCCAGTAACATGCCTACTGTATCAGAGGTCATCATTTGTATAATGGCGGTAAAAAGTACCATTTATTTCCATCAACGATCTGAGGTCAAGATGCAAGAGTCCAGCACTCATTTTGGAACATGGCCATGATGTGTCATTTTTTGCCAGGCTGTGTATATATGATTTTTTTCTAAATGTAAGTATGAGTTGCAGGAAGGATCACGTACTGGCGATGAGCAGCGTGTCCATGCGTGGAGGAGGCTGGGGAGGCTTGAACATCTTGCTCAGATCTTCCTCTGGAAGAGAAGGCTCTCCTCGACTCTGTCTCTGTGTGTTCTCCTGCTGGCGTCTCTGAACGTACTGAGGGATGAAGAAGAGCAAACGGTTATTAACTTTAACCCAAGGGGGAACCTTTAAAGGGGTAATCGGATGCCCATTTTACACAAGCTGGTATGATTCTTTAAGGTCTTCGTGTAAAGTTTGCAACATGCTTTGGTTAAAATTCCTCAATGGTTGTGTAAAACAAGTAAACAACACTCTTTACCTCCTCTACAACAGCTCTGTTCACAGCGACCCGTTTCAGTGCATGTCTCTTTAAATGATAATGAGCAAAAAGGGGCTGTTTACACCTGGCCACTTCATGCGTTTTCTGTGATGGGATAGCTAGCCGATCGTGAAAAGACCAAGGGCCCTATTTTAACGATCTAAAACGCAAGTGTCAAGCGCAAAGCGCAAGTAACTTTGTGGGCGGGTCTCGGCGCTGTTGCTATTTAACCGGCGGGATAAATGCCTCTTGCGCTTGACGCAAATCTAAAAGGGCTTGGTCTGAAGTATCTTCATTATTCATAGGTGTGGTTTGGGCGTAACGGGAAACAAACCAATAAGAGCGTCATATCACATTCCCTTTAAGAGCATGATGAACGAGGTGTGCTTGTTCCATGGCGCAATACTATTATAACGGCGCATTTACCAGAATCGAGTCACAGCCGAGGAGATCGATGTTCTCGTCAGGGCCGTAAAAGAAAGAGAAGTGACATTGGGGATTGGACAAACCCACCCAAATTAACTTCGGTTAAACATGCATATAATAATTTGGGTAAATGTGTAAGCTTTATGCCTATTTTTCCCATCGTCTTGGACACAACAATGATTTCCCTTGTGTTTTAATATTTTTCCTTATAATAATGTATCATTTGCAAAAAGTAAAATGCATCTGTGTAGATGAGAGAATCATATACAGTGTATGCGCGTTGTTCACACTCTGTATTATGGCCAAGCATGCGCGCTTTAAATAGCATTTTTAATGTACGCGCAACGCGCCACTGACTTTAGACTAGGTTTTTTCTGGTCAGTGGCGCAATGGTTTTTTGGAACTGCAGAATAGCGCCAGGGATTGTTTGCGCCGGAACACGAATCCTTTTTTGCGCTGAACCGCTCAGGGAGCGCAAGTTCATTCCCTAGTTTGCCGGCGTGCGTCTGTGGAGGGAAAAGTCCGCTTTGCACGGGTGCAAAATACGAATGATACATGCGTCGGTGCACAAAGGCAATTGCGCTGGGTGCAAGATAGGGCCCCAGATGTAAATGCTCTCCGAAATGCATTCGAGACGGATTTGAATCCGATCGCTCAAACCACTTCAAGAGGAGGTCTGTAAATTTTACTCCTCCCAAAAATGCTAAAAAATAAACGTATGAGAGTATGTTATAGGCTTTATGTCATGTTATAGTCGGATATGACAACGCTACTGCAGAACGCATCACCGCAGATCTATTCATCAAGCCAACGTGCAAACTATCGCAAATCAGAGTGAAAGTAAGTCGCAGACGCTTAACACACAATCATCTTCATTAAAAGTAAAGAAACGAAATGATCTTACCAGGGCTGTTGTCGCTCTCTCTTATTGCTCTCTTTGATTTAGAAATTTTAGCTGATGATCAATAAAATGCAGCTCATATCTGTTGCTTTTGGTGACGTGCACTCCATTAAATCTGCATATAGCGCGGGAATTGAAGATCGGATTTATATTCGTTTTGCAAAAACACATTTATGTGACCAGGTGTAAATGGAATCGTTTTGATAAATCAGATCCGATCTGAGAAAACGCATGAAGTGGCCAGGTGTGAACAGCCCCTAAAGTGATGCCTTCGCAGACAAACAGCTGAGGGCGGAAATATGCTAATACGGGGAATATGCTAATACGGGACAGTCTGTCAGCGGTCGTGGGCGGAGCATGAGCAATATGACATCATAGTGCTCAGAAAATCCAAACGGCTTGATTATTGAGAGTGTTTAGTCATTTTGAAGATTTTTCATTGTATTGCTGTTGTTTCCACACACTGCAACGACACATTTATATGCAAACACCAAATAAATTTTGCATCCCTTTAAAGATGGCCATGACAGAGAAGACTGATGGTGTATTTAAAAGCAGCTGTAGTGGGAATTGGATCTGATTAAAGAAATGAGTAAATAAAGAGAGAATCGCTGTGTCACTGCGGTATCAGAGGAGTTTGGGAGGTCGCGTGTTCTTCAATCAATCATGAAGTTCAGGGCATCAGAGCAAGGCCATTACCGTCTCGTCTCTCTCATCCCGTACAGACCTTGATGCACCGCCACTCAATAAATCTCTTCTTTATAGAGTCAGTCGGCCCGCTTCTGAACCCAGACACTCTCGCTTAAACAGGACAATTTGCAGCATTGTTTTTAAAAATTAAAGACACTTAAAGTCCAATAAAAATTATTTTTAAATTAGGGATGCACCGATATTCAAATTTCGGCCGATACCGATAACCGATAATTATTTATATTTGAAAGCCGATAACCGATATATTGGCTGATAAATCTAAATCCAAATTTTTGTATAATTTTTGAGAGCCTGATGGCAAAAGCAAAAGCCTCATCATTAAAAGCCACGTCCCAAACACACAATTATAATGTTCTCATTATCACTTTATGTAGTTTATATGACAGACTTGCATGTTGCACTTAACTGTATTTTCCTTTTCTCCAATCAGATTTCAATCATGTTGAACAGTGTGCATCTGAAGTGTCTCAGCTGAAGGAAATAATACATTATTTATTGGCTTTAATATATCGACCAAATTTTCTTATCGGGCCGATAACGATAACATTAAAAATGCACATATATCGGCCGATACCGATATGGTGGCCGATATATCGTCCATCCCTACTTTAAATATATTAGAAATCATATTACTTTGTGTAGAGAATATGGAAACTATTTTTAGGACCATTAAAAGATTTAATTGTTTATTTTGTGAATTCAAATCAGCTTAATTTATGTACTACTTTACAAAGTTACAACTTAAGTACGAGTTTGGGTCAGACAGATTTTTTTATTTATTTAAAAATAAATATTGTATTCAGCAAGGATGCATTAAATTGATCAAAAGTGACAGTAAAGACATTTATGATGTTACAATGCTGTTCTTTTGAACTTTCTATTCAACAGAGATAATATTAAGAAGAAGAAAAGTTACTGCAGCACCAAATGAGCAGATTAAAAATGATTTTATTTAAGATTTTAAATATTCAACTATTTATTAAATTTGTATAAAATGCATCCATTTTGTATTTATTTATTCATTTGTATTCATGCATTGGGGTGAATGGAGGGGAAATGCGTTTAATATCACAATAAATAAATAAAAAACTGCAAAAATATATAATTTCCTATTCTTGTCTTTTGGGGTGAAATATGATCCAAAAATGTCTTGACAGTTAGAAACACCCATTATATTGTCTATACTCTGCATTAACAAATAAACACTGATTTAAGAGTAAAATCTTTAATTGCTAAAACTACCAACAAGCCTCTAAAGTGCAACCCTGTGTTTTCGTAACAAAGCTTTGATTACAGCCTCAGAGATAATTCCTGGGTTTCAAGTTGCACAGTTTCATCAATTACGACTGTGATATAATTATATCTTTCAGAGTATAACATCAAGAGTGAAACATCAAGCCTCATCAGCCGCTCGTTCAGCGTAAGCCCCTTATTGTGATCTTTGTGGTGACAACCTGTTTTCCCAGCAGCAGACGTCACGCTAGCAAGGCTACCATTAAAGTCACTAGCGTTTACATGCTTATGATAGCTCTCATCCCACCAGAACATCAAAGCGTTTAAAAGTGTGTGTGTATCAGCGTCACATGTCTCCGTTCCCTTTCTTTAGCCTGTTTCTTCAGTCGTGAAAATCCGATTACTTAAAAGCAGGGATATTATTGTTAACTAAAAATAAAACTTTTTAAAAAAAATTAAGTCCTCATTTACTCACCCTGGTGTTGTTCTAATGCCGTACACTATTTTTGGACCACAAAAGGAGAATTTTTACAAAAATCAGTCCCTACAGAAAAACGCGATTATGCGATCGCATGATTCAGTGCATAATCAGCCAAAGTGCGCATATTTATGCAGGGGCATTTTTTCAAATACGCTGCACTTTCGCCGCATAAATTGCCGATTTCCGTGCAAAATATGCGGGGCTTGCATGATTTCATAATCCTCGCATTTTCGTTGCAAAAAAGTCACATATCTGAGCAGAAAGTTGAAAAATGTTGCGTTTGCTTCACACAAGAGCCGCCGTTTCCCCCGTTGCCATGGGAACGTTATGCAATAACTCGACATGAACATCATCGAAAAGCTGTAAAACAGGAGCACACTTTGTTTTTTTTATATTTTATTTATTCATTTTTACAGAAGTTGTAGCATATTCCTTTTGTAAAGCTGCAGAACTTGTTTGACTCATCAATGTTTTGTAAGTTTGATGTGTTTATTAAGATCTGAAATGAAACAAGATGAGAACTTAAATATTCCCAGCACTTTCTGTGATGTATATGCTTGCTTATCATAGGAAGTAATAAGAAATGACTCTTTACTGTAAGCTAGGAGCCTAGTGAGAACAGGGTGTTGGGAGAATCACTTTTTTTTTCTCTCTTTTTCATCAAACTGCAATTTTTGCAAGTTCCCCCAATTTCACCGCATAAAATTGCATAAATATCCCGCATATTCCATTACATTTTTAAAGAAAACGGGCCGCATAATCAAGGATTTTTGCCCGCAACAATCACAAAAAATATTGCTCATCAAGCTTTAAAAGCAAAAGTATTACAGAATGATCCAATGTGACAGGAGTCGTATATTTCAGGTGTTCTGGGTGTATACGACAGGGTTTGGTAAAAAAATAAACTAACCGTAATTAATGTGTTATTGAACATAAATCGACTGCGCGTTCATGACTCAGTGTCGCGCTTCACTCCGACTCGACCAGAAACAAAACACAATGAACTTTCTTCTCTGAGGTGAATATATCTGTTGTGCTCGTCGTAACAAGAAGTTATCGAGTTCAATAATCTGTGATTCTGACGACCAGAGTTCCAGTACAGAGATATTCAACTCAGTGAAGAAAGAGTACGGACACTTTTTTAGGGATTTCTAGGCGTTGTATTTCATGTCATGTTTTCATCGATCTTGATTTTTCACAACTTGTGTGTGTTTTTCTGGGCGAGTCGGAGTGAACTGCGACACTAAGAGTCTCTTGAATGTGACCAACGGCCAAGGTTAGGATTTTCATTAAATAATACATTTAATTCCAGTTTGTTTTTCACCAAACCCTATCGTATCCACCCAGAACACTTGGAATATACGACCCGTGTCGCATGAGATCATTTTCTGATACTTGTGTCTTTTTTAAGCAGGATTTTTTTTTTTTATTCTCCTTTTGTGGTCTGAGAAAGAAAGAAGGGCATACCGCATTAGAACAACACCAGGGTGAGTAAATTTATGACTTATTTTTCATTAGAAATTAGAAAAGTTGCATTGGCAATAAACTGCAATGAGTTTTAAGTTGAATCACTAAAATTATTAATTGGAAATTTACATTTATGCATTTGGCAGACGCTTTTATCCATTTCAAGGTACACATTTACATTATCGGTTCTTGCTTTCCCTGGGAATCGAACCCATGACCTTGGCGTTGCAAACGCGAATCCTCTACTGTTTGAAAAGATTAATAAAACCAAGATAAAACGTAAAATCACAGCGTTTTGAAGTACTAGCACACTTCTCTCAGCAACAGTGTGATTTGAGGCATCATGGGAAGCATGAACACACAGGTGTCTCACCTGATGTCTCTGCTGCTGCTGTTTGCTCAGACTCCGGCAGTGGTTGTTGTACTTGATGATGTCCTGACTCATGTCATCCACGCGGTCCATCAGCATCTGCAGGCTCTTCTCCAGATGAGAACTGCAGAGGAACAACCAGGTGCTTGTTCTTTACTGAACACACACATAAAACAAATCTGTTTGTGTGCTGTGTAACACGCACGTAACACGTAACATCCTTAAAATGACATTTATATTATTGTCTGATTTGTTTTAGCAAGGCTACAAACACCCTAAATGTTTGATGTGTAATGACATTACCAAAAAATAAAATAAAATCAAAGCTACACTGACATTTTTTGTTTTAGAATAAGATGTTTGTTTTTTTGGGGGTTTTTTTTTTGTATGTTTTAGAATTGAAATTTTACGGTTGAATTTATTTTATTAACAATACACTTCATCAAAAATAACTCCTTTGAATTTTAATATATATTTTATTTTCTTAATTTTCTATTAATATATATATATATATATATATATATATATATATATATATATATATATATATATATACATACATACACAGTATATATATACACTGTATAAACATACAATATGTATATCTATATCTATATATATATATATATATATATATATATATATATCAAAGAACCCTGTAGAAAAACCCTGTCATTTTTTAAATATACATATGCCATTTATTAGTGTGATTCCAATCTTACTAACCTCACATGTTTTGTAGGTAGTGTATCTAAATATCCTTAAAACATGATATTTCCCACTATTTCCCCCTGTTTTAAGCACAAAACTCAAAATTTGGTTTGGAAAAATGAGGTAGATCAAAGTCAGATCTTATACAGTATTGCTAAAAATGTATTTTGTTTTGAATCACATTTCACCTGAAAACAATACAAAAATACTGATTAGGGAAATTAATAATTTCAGCAAATTATTATATTGAATTTCTGAGGTAATAATATTGCTTATTCAAAGCTTTTGCATTTAATATTGTTTATTCGCTCACAGCACATTGTTATTGACAACTCAACATGCTCAAATTCACGAATAAATGATCAGAAATGTAAAACTCTTCCAGTATCTCGGCAACACCATAAAGATCAAAATCTTATGGGAACGTCAAATGATCAAAGCACATCTTAACCATCAACAGAGTAACACAGAATTTTAAAGAAGCCAATTCCTCATTAATAATTCATCCAATTCCGCATACATAAAAAACATTTGCATGTATCATGTGATATGCAAAACAGATCCCACTGTATCTAGTAGAATGAGATTCATATTTAATAACAGGACAGCAGCCATAAGCTCCATAAGATCAACAATGGGGGAAATGTCTTCAAA
>JARWKJ010000015.1:2410246-2420246 GCA_029959095.1 Rhinichthys osculus | reverse complement strand
GACGTGAGAGTTATGGTCTGTCTGCACAACATCAGGCCGTTTATCCTGACGAGACAAGATGAGCAACTCATTCAATGAAAATAAGTCAAAGCTAAGTTAAATTAAAATAAATTAAAACTAAACTAAAAAAAAAAACGTAAAAATAAATTAAATTACAAATACGTTAAAACAAAGTTAAAAAAAAAAAAAATTAAACTAAGTTAAATAAAATAAATGAAAAATAAATAAAATAAAATTTTAATTTAATTAAAACTAACTAAAATAAAAATAAAATAAATAAAAATGTCATTTAAAAAATAAAATATATAATACAACAAAAATAAATAAAATACAAATTAATTCAATTTAATTAAAACTAACTAAAATAAAAATAAAAATGTAATTTAAAAAAATATAAAATATATAACACAACAAAAATAAATAAAAAGAAACAAAACAAAACATTTTTAAAATAAAATACTTCAGACTTCATATCTCCAAAACCGCTATTTTCTGTAAATGGGAAAAACCCCAGTATTTTTTAAATAATTAAGCACTGTGATGTCATAGTTGATATTGTAACTTTATATATATGATCAGACACTTGAACGTGTCATTACATTATTAACATTTTACCAAACTCAAGCTCAAATGGAGTTATGAGGTTTTTGATCAGGGAAATGTGTCCTTTGTGAAGCTTCATTCCCCTTTCATTGTATTTACATGCGTGTAAAAATGCAACTAGCATATTACTCAGAATATCTCGTTGTGTGTCAAGTCAAGTCATGTTCATTTATATAGTGCTTTTAACAATGTAGATTGTTTCAAAGCAGCTTTACAGAGATAAACATACAATTTACGGTAACAGAGATTGTTTTGGCTTTATAGCGATTTTTGAATAATGCTATTTCCAGCTAAAGTTAGTTTTGATTGATTCTCACAGGAGAAAACAAGACACACGGGGTAAAGAGAAACCAAGTGACTGACGAAATAAGCTGGTTAGCACAACAACACAGGCATTAAAGATGCTTTATGGCATGATGAACACAACACAAAGACACTGTGGGCTCACAGAAACACTGTTATTCTACAGTCACGACTGCTTGGATTTATGTGGAGGAAACTCACTCTCATTCCTGGACAATTAAAGGGAGGCTTAAGGCCAAACAGATTCAAATGAAGCGTCCAGATCATTGAGGACAGTCAATGAAGTCCAGCAAAGCACTCTGGGATAGCGGATCATGGAGTTTAGTGGTTTTGGGAGCCACATTCAGCACAGATGAAGTCTAACACCACTGCATTGACAGCCATGATGGATTCGACACAACCCGAGGGGGCTGATTTTATTTTCAGATCAAGAGCCCAAGCTTTGTGTAGCAGCGAAGATATATATCTGAGAGGAGATTTACAGTCTAAATCACTGTGGTAACTGAAGACACTGGGCTTCCCCCTGTTACACACACAAACACACACTACCAGGGTGCCAGGAACACGAGAAAGAGGTATAGAGAAGAAAATAATAAAAGTGTTGAGCTCAGACTTACGGATTCTCACACACACCCTCCTAAAATCTGCGCCAACACACAAAAAACTCATAATTCTTTTTTTATTTAGCTAAAGAGAGAGAGAGAGAGAGAGAGAGAGAGAGAGAGAGAGAGAGAGAGAGAGAGAGAGAGAGAAGAAAGAGAGGTATTGTGTCAGTGAGACTGCAGTGGTTCAGTGTTTGCTTTGGTTTCTATGGAAACGCCAGACTGAGAAGAGAGATAACTTAAACAGATGTGGAGAACCCGAGCCGGAGGGAGGGAGCGAAAGACCAAAAAAGAAATCAGGAAAAATAACGAAACAGAAAAGCCACAGATAAATCCGCCTTGTCTGAGAGTGTTTCTGGTATTTTGGTGTTTAAAGAGAGCAAATCATGTCCAGAGAAACAGAGAGAGAGAGAGAGAGAGAGAGAGAGAGAGAGAGAGAGAGAGAGAGAGAGAGAGAGAGAGAGAGAGAGAGAGAGAGAGAGAGACCATGCGAAAGACAGAGGAGAGATTAAAAAGAAAGGAAAAAAAACTGGAGAAAAAATCATAAGAAATTCATCTGGTTTACTGAATATAAAAGGAAAGGAAAAAGATCGGAGGATCCTAATAAATCCTAATTATTATTTTATTATTAAAAAATACAGTTAGGGCTGTCAGAATCATGAAAATGTGCTGCAATAAATAAAAAAAACTGATAAAAAAAAATAAAAATAAATACAAAATATATTTATTTTAATAAATAAAAAAACTGAATAAATAAATAAACAATTCACAGTATTTGTATGTAACGTAGCCTTTCTTTAAAATAAAATAAAAAGAATACAATAAATAAAAAAATCATAATAAAAATCATAATAATATTTAGGTCTATTAGTATAGTTGGTTTTTTATTAGTTATATATTACTATATATTAAATTAAGTTGTAGCATCTAAAATACACTCTTTCCCTTATACTGTACATTTTAATCTAACATTCTGAATGCTAAAAAAAAAAAAAAACGTGCATGTTGATGTTATGTGTGTGAATGCACAGTTTCAGACGGGGACGTAATTATGGATGTATTCTTTCTAGAATGTTCCTCCTTTCATCCGGAACAACCAAATCTGGCAGGACGAATTAAAAGAGACAAATTAAAAAGATAAAATTCCCTTTCTAGTCAGCTGAGAGAGACCTTCAAACCCCTCTTGGACCTTTGACAATCCAAAAAGTAGCTTTAAAAATTAACATTTCTGTCCCAAAAAGCATCATCTCAACCATAGCTGCGAAAATAATTAATAGATTAAACCGATAATTGGAAACTTCCTCGCAGATCTTACAAGCTGCGCATGGCGAGTGAATTCAAATTAAGAAAAAATGAGAGAGTGGAAAAGAAATGAAATAATAAAAGTGTGTGAAATATTGATATCGTCTGATGTATTGTCTCATCTGCGAGATCACTGATGACAAACAGGGGAATTGAAGAAGGAAATTGACCAGCACAAAGATTTATAGAAAACGATCATTCATAAGTGAGCCGGCTCCTCTTCAAAGCGCTCATATTAACATCTATTTCTCAATGTTGTATTTGACTATTTTATACAGAAAAGAGACGAAACAAGCTTTACTAAAAACCATTCAAATCCATACAGGATCAAAGCAGAACACAGAATGAAAATGTGTGTATCTCCTCCTGAAAGTGGATTGGATTATATCTGTCGTTTAATGATTTAAAGGGATAGTTCACCTAAAAATGATAATTCTGTCAGTAGTTACTCTCCCTCATGTTGTTCAACCCCGTTCGTCTTCGCAACACAAATTAAGATATTTTTGATTAAATCTGAGAGCTGGATCACTCCTCCATAGGCTTCTATTGTAATTGAAACTTGCCGGCTCAGAAAGTTATTAAAGACATCGTTAAAATAATCGTCAACCTTAAAGGGGTGATTCAGGATTTTGGACATCGGACCTCATTTCCAAGTTAGCCTGGGTGTTATTTATCAGTGGAGACGGTTTTCAAAAATTTTCATCCAGTCATTCCAGTTGCATAGTTCGCCGGTGCTAGGCTAGCGCGAGTCAACGGTAACTGCTAGCCTGCCATTAAAAACAGTTTACCCACTCCACAGTACACCAAAAGCAAATCAATTATAACGCCAGACTATCAATGTAAATATCTGTTGAGAGAATAATGTTAGAAATCAAACTTTGTTCCCTGTATTTATTAGCACAGTCTACAGCAGTGGCGGAGTGATATGTAGTTACCTAGGCAACCGAGAGAGAGAGAGAGAGAGAGAGAGAGAGAGAGAGAGAGAGAGAGAGAGAGAGAGAGAGAGAGGTAGAGAGAGAGAGAGAGAGAGGTAGTGAGAGAGAGAGGTAGAGAGAGAGGTAGAGAGAGAGAGAGAGAGAGAGAGAGAGAGAGGTAGTGAGAGAGAGAGGTAGAGAGAGGTAGTGAGAGAGAGAGTCGTAGAGAGAGGTAGAGAGAGGTAGAGAGAGGTAGAGAGAGGTAGTGAGAGAGAGAGGTAGAGAGAGAGGTAGTGAGAGAGAGAGGTAGAGAGAGAGGAAGAGAGAGGTAGTGAGAGAGAGAGGTAGAGAGAGAGGAAGAGAGAGGTAGTGAGAGAGAGAGGTAGAGAGAGGTAGAGAGAGGTAGTGAGAGAGAGAGGTAGAGAGAGAGGTAGTGAGAGAGAGGTAGAGAGAGGTAGAGAGAGGTAGTGAGAGAGAGAGGTAGAGAGAGAGGTAGAGAGAGAGGTAGTGAGAGAGAGAGGTAGAGAGAGAGGTAGTGAGAGAGAGAGGTAGAGAGAGAGGTAGTGAGAGAGAGAGGTAGTGAGAGAGAGAGGTAGAGAGAGAGGTAGAGAGAGAGGTAGTGAGAGAGAGAGGTAGAGAGAGGTAGTGAGAGAGAGAGGTAGAGAGAGAGTGGTAGAGAGAGGTAGTGAGAGAGAGAGGTAGAGAGAGAGCGGTAGAGAGAGGTAGTGAGAGAGAGAGGTAGAGAGAGAGGTAGAGAGAGAGGTAGAGAGAGTGGTAGAGAGAGGTAGTGAGAGAGAGAGGTAGAGAGAGAGCGGTAGAGAGAGGTAGTGAGAGAGAGAGGTAGAGAGAGAGCGGTAGAGAGAGGTAGTGAGAGAGAGAGGTAGAGAGAGAGCGGTAGAGAGAGGTAGTGAGAGAGAGAGGTAGAGAGAGGTAGTGCAGGTAGTCCCGACTGTAGTGCGCTTCGGTTCTGTGTTTACTTTTCGGCGCAGGACTACTAACCGGAGCAAAGTAAAATTCCGTCACTGCTGAGAAACTAGTTCCTGTAAATGTAATGCGATCATTGAGATGCAAGAGTAGTTTGATTTCTAACATTATTCTTTTAACATACATTTACATCAATAGTCTGGTGTTATAATTAATTTGCTTTTGGTGAACTGTGGAGTGGGTAAACTGTTTTTAATGGCAGGTTAGCAGTTACCGTTGACTTGCGCTAGCCTAGCACCGGCGAACTATGCAACTGGATGAAATTTTTTTAATTTCCTAAATTTTCTTATGCGTTTTTTCGTATTCGTAATTGTCAAAACACCATTCAATCTGCTCGCTACGGATGCGAAAAACGCAGAAAATTGAACCCGATCCGATTTTTTTATGACGGGCGAAAGTTTCGGAGGCAGTGTAAGCGTGATCGGCATAACGTGAGCTCGTATTTATTTTTCAACGTGCGAAAATTTCGGACTCAGTGTGCAAGGGCCTTTACACTACGTCGTGAACTCTATGGCAAGCCGTTTTAGCTTAAATTGTACCCAGCCTTACTTGTTGTAATTTCATTTTTACTAGTAAGAATTTAATTAGAGAACTTTACAATTCAATTCGTACTAGTAGCAATTACAATTAGAGAGCTCTCTAATTCAATTCTTACTAGTAACAATTTAATTGTAGAGCTCTCTAATTGAATTGTTACTAGTAACAATTACAATTAAAGAGCTTTGTAATTAAATTATAGAGCTCTCTAATTGCATTTTTACTAGTAACAATTCAATTAGAGAGCTCTCTAATGCAATTGTTACTAGTAAGAATTACAATTAGAGAGCTCTCTAATTCAATTCTTACTAGTAACAACTCAATTGCAGAGCTCTTTAATTCAATTAGAGAGCTCTCTATTTCAATTGTTACTAGTAAGAATGCAATTGTAGAGCTCTCTAATTGAATTATTACTAGTAAGAATTCCAATTAGAGAGCTCTCTAATCCAATTATTACTAGTAACAATTATAATTAGAGAGCTCTCTAATTCAGTTGTTACTAGTAAAAATGCGATTGCAGAGCTCTCTAATTCAATTACAGAGCTCTCCAATTATACATATCTTTAATTCGTTTTTTTACTAGTAAAAATTCAATTAGAGAGCTCTGTAATTGCATTCTTACTAGTAAGAATTGAATTAGAGAGCTCTCTAATTGCAATTGTTACTAGTAATAATTGGATTAGAGAGCTCTCTAATTGTAATTCTTACTAGTGATAATTGAATTAGAGAGCTCTGCAATTGCATTCTTACTAGTAAGAATTGAATTAGAGAGCTCTCTAATTGTAATTGTTACTAGTAAGAATTGAATTAGAGAGCTCTCTAATTGTAATTGTTACTAGTAAGAATTGGATTAGAGAGCTCTCTAATTGTAATTCTTACTAGTAATAATTGAATTAGAGAGCTCTCTAATTGTAATTCTTACTAGTAACAATTCAATTATAGAGCTCTCTAATTAAAAATAAATGGAAGTCAATGGAGACATATGACTAGTAAAAATTCATTTGTAGAGCTCTCTAATTGCAAATGTTACTAGTAAGAATTGAATTAGAGAGCTCTGTAATTGTAATTCTTACTAGTAATAATTGAATTAGAGAGCTCTCTAATAATAATTGTTACTAGTAAGAATTGAATTAGAGAGCTCTTTAATTGTAATTGTTACTAGTAATAATTGAATTAGAGAGCTCTCTAATTGTAATTGTTACTAGTAATAATCGAATTAGAGAGCTCTCTAATTGTAATTGTTACTAGTAATAATTGAATTGTAGAGCTCTCTAATTGAATTATTACTAGTAAAAATGTAATTACGACGAGTAAGGCTGGGTACAATTAAAGCTAAAACGGCTTGCCATATGAACTCACTCGAGGCCCACACAGAAGAAAGGTTAAGGTTGAGCCGCTGTAGTCACTTGGACTATTTTAGCGATGTCTTTACTAACTGTCTGGGCCGGCAAGTTTCAATTACAATAGAAGCCTATGGAGGAGTGAGACAGCTCTCAGATATAATCAAAAATATCTTAATTTGTGTTGCGAAGACGAACGAAAGTCTCACGGGGTTGAACAACATGAGGGTGAACAAACATTTTTGGGTGAACGAACCCTTTAAGCTAATTTAGGGCGTTTTCACACCTGAAAGTCCGCACCAAAGTTCACGATTTGATACATTTTATACTTTCAGAAAGTTTTGGTTTGGTTTCACACTGCAATTTTGCGAGCGCACTAAAGAACTTTACGTGACACACTTGCGTCCTGTCGTCATCATCTATGTGGGCTGCATCTTGACATTGATTGGTTTGTAAATGGACGTGCGTCTGATGTAAGCGTGTTGTCAATTGACCCTTCGCAGGGAGCTTGATTGACAGGTGATCTGACCAATCATACTTCGCCATCCGCCATTTTGTCCGACAAAGCAGTCAGGAGAGTTAGTAGATTAACATGGGAGGATTTGAACTTGAAAAACTGAATGTACTGACGCCTTTCCGCGGTTAAAACAACATTCCTTCTGATGTTCATTCATGTTTATTTGATGCTATAAATGAACTAGAAGGAAGAGATGATCGGATCACGAGCAGCTTTAACTGAGGCTCTACAGCGATCTGTCACGGCACATTAAAGAGCCACAAAACGGTATTTATTCTTTAAATTTCTTTTAAAAAATGACCAAATTTGAAAGGTGAGACTTTGTTTAATATGTTTAATATCAAAAGTAACCGAAAAGTAACCTGGTCTGTCCTGTCTGTCAGCGTGTTGTCAGTCCGCGATGTATTTTTCACTGCGTGAGAACATGGTGTGTGTGGGTGTGAGAGCAGCGTAGCTTGCATAGACAGTATAAGAAGTGGACAGAGCCATCTCATTGGAACACAGTTGAGACAGTTTAAGGCTTTTTTTTGAGATTTTTGAGCACTTCCGTTCCTGACGCGCAGACTCAAACCGACTTAAATCTTCTAGTAGCTGTGCGTGAAAATTGCCAACGTTAATCTTGCAGAGACGGGGAACTTGAGCAAAGAGTTCTTTGGCGTGAGTGAGCAGGAGTAAGTATTCCGTTGCTTTTATGGACTCATTATCTATGGGCTTCTCTCTTGACGGGACGTCCCCCCGATTGCCTGCGAGCTTCTCCTCCTGTCTCTACGGTCATTTCTGTACAGCGCGACAGAGAGTCGAGTGGTTATGACGCAATCGTTAGCCTATTTTTTACTAAATCTGTTTCTACGGGGCCATAATGTAACATAGAAGGTAATGGAGCCCTTTATACATTGTCGTGTTTCTTTAGAAATAAACAATGGACAAATGGAGTCTTTAAACGCCTCAGATGTAAAGTTATTCGCTGTCAAAGTGACGCCAAAATGAATGGGAAATGCTAACGCAAGTGAAGTTCTGCTACAAGATGGCGGCACCCGGCCGGCTTCAACTTCCGGTCGATGGATTACCCCCTTGGTAGCTTGTCGGACATAGCGACAGTAACTAAGGGGGGCGGGTCTTTGCGAACGGTCAATTCGGCGGGTAACTTTGACAACATGAACAAACAGACGCATATCGTTGCAACTATATTGTTATTTTTATGGCATAATTACCTGCAACACCAACTGTACATACACAAGGCTCGTTCAAATTCGCCAAATGAACGTCCTCGTCGTATGAACATTTTATCGAGTTGACTTCTTCTTATGTCATCAGACCACACTTCAATTAAAAGCCTCGTCTCCTCCTCTCCCCATGTGCCACGGCTCATTTCTCCGGCCACCTTCTGTTTTTTTGGCTATTTGGGAACCACCGGAGCGTCCTGTAAAAGGTCTGAAAGTCCGAACCATACAGAAATGCTTTCACACTAGAAACGAACCAAACCTTTGTTCAGTTTGACCCGGACCGAGACTACCTCTTTTCATCGGACCAAATTTCATCAGTTCGGTCCGGACCGCGGTCAGGGGAGGTTTCACACCTGTAATTTTGATTCGGACCAAACAAGCTAGGTGTGAAAGGGCCCTAAGAGTATTTTAAGGGTGTATTCACAAAAGGAAAGTCCGATAGTTCACTTGCTTTGGTCCGGACCAAATAATTTTTTTTTTTTTTTGGTATGGTTCGCTTTCACACTGCTCTTTTTGTAAGTGAACCAAAATTTGTAAACAAAACCACACGTGTGCTAAGGTCGTCCATTCATTGGACAAGGATTCTCAAGTAGGGAAATCAGGAAGTGCAAAAAAGGCTTAACGTAAATTAACGCAGCATCATCCTTGCATTGTAACTATCGTTACATTATATGAACTGCAAATGCTTCTTTTTTTGCATCTATGCGCGATTAGACTAAAGAGAACGCTCTGTGTGTGAATGTCCTGATGCACACACTCATTCATTCATTCATTCCAATGATGCACACACACAACGCCAGAAAGACGCGCAACAGATGTAATGTAGCTACAACAGATCACTTTCCCATAACGCAACTCCGACTACGGAAGCCTGTTAACTCAAAGGCGCAGTGCTTTCTTGCAATTGGGTCGGTTCATGTTCACACCGTAAACGAACCGTACCAGAGTTCGTTTGGAACCGTACCGAGACCACCTCTTCAGCTGGGTCTCGGTTCGGTTGTTTGGTCCGCACCCGAGTTCGATTGCTGTATTCACACCTGCCCAAAAGGTCCGCACCAAAGGGGGAAACGAACTAGAGTTCGATTCAATCGAACCAAACAATGCAGGTGTAAACACACGCTAAGACTATTATTCCCAAACTGACTGCTTGTGTTAACCGACTGACGCTGAATCAACTTTATTATGACCCATCTATGCAAACCAAGGCTTATCTATTATCTATTTACTCAAGAATACTCAAAGCAAACATCATTACACCCTCAACAGCAAGAGCCGTAGAAGAGCAGGGTCTTCAAACACACCCGGGACGCTTCGAACGAGACGAGTCTTTCACTCCAGCGTCTCTTTCAGGGTCCAGGAAACATTTCAACGGTGTACAATAACTATTTATTTTTATTGTAAATCTGTCAATATATATAATTAAAAGGGATGCCACACAACTGGGCAAGAGGAACTCATTTGATGCAGGGTTATTAGAGTGAACTAAAACTAAAACTATTAAAAAACATTTTTGTTGCATGAAGTTAACTGAAATAAAATAAAATATAAAGAATAAACTTATTTTATTTCAGCTAGTTGCCATTTATCACTTTCATTTAGTTTAACTTGATGTACTAAAATAACTAAAAAACTATATTGAAATATTTTTTTAAAAATTAAAATGGAAAAAATACAA
>JARWKJ010000015.1:2395246-2407746 GCA_029959095.1 Rhinichthys osculus | reverse complement strand
GTGACCAAACTAGGCATTCCTACTGGAAAAGCTTCAGTAAAGCCAAACGAACACAGTGTTTTTTTAACCGCTGCACGTGTGGAACGAAATTTCAAACTCAGAGTTTCCCCTCTAGAATGGACAATATGGATATACTTTGATGTTGCAAACACATCTATAGCTCATAAACCCCGCCCTCTCCATGAAGTCTAATGAAACTAAACAAATTACACGTTCAAATAAATTTTTCCAAAGATGTTTTCTGTCGTTTTTTTATCACGCTGATGTAAGATTAAGAGTTTGTTTTTCGAAATAAGTTTGGTCTTAGTTAGTTATTTGATGCTATGATGTCATGATTGACAGCTGTGATTGACAGCTTCTCTAAATGAAGTAGTCACTGCGGCACCAACTGACTTTTTGGGGGATTTTCAGAAGGAGACTAGAGCTTCAACTTTAATTTCCACATGTCCATAACTGTTTATTTCATACCGACATAATGAGTTGTTCTGCGTTTCTGCGTGAGTGTGTGTGTGCATGCGTGTGTGTGTGTGTGGACAGGACCTTGATATTGCGGCTTCACTTCTCGTTCACTACTGCGCAGAATCACGTCCCAAATCAGAGCAAGATGTCAGCACCATTTTAGGACTTTGTCGGCTTCACTTTTCCCCAATGGAAGAGAGTGAAGGGGCGTCGTCCATCTTTTTTTACAGTCTATGGATTAAAGTTGTCAAACATGCAAAGTGCTTTATATTAACTCTTTCCCCGCCAGTGACGGCTTTCCGTGATTTCACTGTTATACGGTAGGTGGCGCTATTACGCATCTTCTGAGAGAGTACAGACTCTCCGGATCAAAACACAGGCAAAAAAGGAGCAGAAACAAGCGATAAAAGCATTGCTTATGCACATAAGTCTTTGAAAAAACTAAATTTTCTCAGCTTTTTGTTAAAAAATGTAGCTGTTTTATGAGACTTATCCACATTCAAGCGTTGATAAAAACGAGTGCATGAAGCTAGAATAAAACAGGTTTTTGTTTAAAAGCAGAGGCTCTGTTCTTTCTTTTGATATATTGCATGTTCAGATTTGGGTTTTTTTATTTAACCTTTATTTAACCAGGTTAGTCTCATTGAGATCTAGAATCTCTTTTTCAAGAGAGACCTGGCCAAGATAGCAGAACATAATAGATCACACAATCACAAAACAAACACAAAAGAGGCAAAGACAACTCAAGTACATTTCAATTAAATAAAAGTGCCATTAATTAAAACATTTGCACGTGTGGATGGACTCATGTTCTATAGTTTTAACAATACAACAAATATTCATACAACAAAATATTCTGGGGGCCATATTATAATCTGCAGTGTGTGTTGCTGCCGGTTGCAGCAATATTGGTAGACTTTTTTTAAAGACAGACATAGTTTGTCAATTTAACAACGTTAAAAAAGGATTGTATTTTCCCTTGTAGTATAAAAAAAAATCTTGGAAATATATTTTTCCAGTGTTTCATGAGCAGAACAATCCAAAAACACATTAACTAACAGTACAGCCCATTGAAGAGATGCATGTCTGTCCCTCACAGCCTTTCATTCCCATTAGAAATCAAAGATGGCGCTGCTGTGCATAAGGTTATTGTCAGTCCGTATTGAAACGGCTGTGCGATTTGACTTTATAGAGTCAGAACATAAGGATCAGGTTATGGCCAATGAGATTTCAAAGTGGGCGGAGCAACCCAAAATAAAGAGAAACCAATCGACAGACAAAATGTCCTGTTGCTCTTTGGGTATAAAGACAAAAACTCACATCGCTAACTTGTTTTCTCTCGCTCCCTGTATTTTACACTCTTTCCCAATCAGTCTGCTGTAACCCCCTCATTAGGATCTGCTTGTGGCCGGGACTCCTGCAATGAGGGCGCGAGAGACGCCACGTGAACTGATCACTCTAATTAAATGAGTGGATGATTTCAACTCTTCTCCATCACTAATCGCTCCATTAGACAAGCTCTCAGGGCTGATTAGTCAACGGATTTCAAAGGCACTTTCTGAAAGGAGGATGAAGTCAACAAAGCAATGCGAGTGTGTGTGTGTGTGTGTGTGTGTGTGTGTGTGTGTCAAGCGTTTCTGACCAGTCGACCCTTTATCCACTCTCAGCCAATCCATCATCCCCCAATACCAAATATTCTAGATTTTGTCGTAAACAATATATAATAGCTTTAACAAATAAAAGAAAAGCTATATGACATATTTATAAATGAATGTATGAAGATGATATAATATTAAAATATAATACAACATAATATATAATATAATACAACATAATAATACATTTTGAAATTGGGCAGGGCCCAATACAATATAATACCATATATATATATATATATATATATATACTGTATATATGTGGTATTATATACATTTAAACATATATATATGAATGACATCTTATAACAAAAAAAATAAAAACTATAACACATTTAGAATTCAATTTAGGAAGAATATATAATAAAAAAAATATTAAATAAAATACAATTATATAATATAATTTAATAATCAATTTTGAACTTGGGCAATATAATACCATATATATATATATACTGTATATAATATGAATGACATCGTATAACAAAAGAAAAACTATAACACATTTAGAATTCAATTTAGGAAGAATATATAATAAAAAAATATATAATAAAATACAATAATATAATATAATATAATATAATATAATATAATATAATATAATATAATATAATATAATATAATATAATATAATATAATATAATAATCAATTTTGAAATTGGGCAACCCAAACACAATAAATAAATAAATAAATATCTTTAACAAAAGAAAAACTATACAACACATTTAGAAATAAATTTAGGAAGAATATATAATAAAAAATGTAAATGTACTTTAATAATAAACAAAGTATACTTTAAAGTAATATATTATAATCTGACACATTTAGAAATAAATTTAGAAAGAATATATAATAATAAATAAACAAATTATATTATATAATAAATAAAACATAATATAATATAATAAAATAAAAATATAATATAATATAAAACATTTTGTATATAATTTAATATGTTAATTTTTTTTAAATAAATGTCTACTTTTGATATATTAGTCGAGCTACATTAACTGGACTCCCGTGTTTTAGGCTCACCCCTCTGCTGAGAAGTCCTTCTCTTTACAGATCTCCATGAGTTTGGGGGTCAACCTGTAGGCTTTCAGACACAAAGAGCCCTGGGCCGTCTTGAGAGGATCTACAGAGAAGCAGAACCAAAGACAAAACATGGATGACTTTAGTGAAGACGAGCTAAAGTGTTGAACACAGGGTGCTCATCTCAGCTTCAGAAACAATGAACATCTTTGGCAAGACCAAAAACAACCGTTTAACAACCGTATGAAAGATATAAGTGAAGATTTAAAGTTTGAACAGATGCAGTAGATGTTAATCTACCAGGGGAACACAACCGTCAGACTGGATTAATCCACTGCCAGAAGCCTGACATTCTGAGTCAGAAAAAGCTTCATTAATATAGAAGATGGGCAGTTCGCTCTACCCGTTATCTGTTATCTAAAGACAGGATTTATGGAGCAGTTTCGTTCTGATATTAAATGCATTTAGACATTGTGGAAAGATGATTGCCTGTCTTTTCATACTGTCTTGAAACGTCCTTAACAATTGCACAAGAACAGCAATCGAGGCGATCTCCAGATCTGCTCAGACACAGGTCAGATTCAGCTAGTCTTCTTCAAACCTGTTGAAATGGTGAGGAATGAATCAATATCAGGTTTGAGGATGTATTTATGTTCCACTTCTGAGCGCCATCCACAATACTTCTGCATGTGTACACAACTTGAAATGATAAAAACACAACTACTGCGCAGAAGAGCTAAAGGTAAATCTGACAGGTGCTTGCCAGAGTAAAAGAGTGTCCCAAGACTGCACTTATTTCGAATAAGTAATTACTTCACGACTGCTCAAAAGTGTGTTGTATATAATATGAATGCGTGTAGTGTGAATTTAATCCGGACGTACTACATTCTCCATGTTGGCATTATCATGTGACCTACCATCGCTTCACTGTCATTCACACATCCCACCATATGTGGACACTCCCTCTAATTAACAGATTTGGATGGATGGATGGATGGATGGATGGATGGATGGATGGATGGATGGATGGATGGATGGATGGATGACCAAAGTGCTTTACAAAGATTAAAAGACACACAGACCTAGTATTTATAAATACAAACAAAAAAAATTCAATAAAAATTCATTTTAAAACAGAAGGTAGCTATAGTGTTGAAGGCCAGTATTGGAAAATAAATGTTACCAAATAAATAAAGTGAACATTTTCACGAATGATTCACTAGTGGACTTTTGAACGACTTCCTCTAATTAACGTGTTTGATTATTTGATTATCAGGCACACAGCCATAATATTTCCTAAAAACTATTTCTAAGAATTCCTTACATATCATTTGAGATGAAATGAACAAACATAAAAAAACAAAAGCATTTTCACTAACGGCCTCTAATTAACGTGTTTGGCTCTTTCAGCGTGTTATTGCTGTATGCTTGATTATGTGTGCATAAGACGTTATCAATTTCATATTGTATAATATTAATAATTGTGCTAGGCAACAATTAATCACGATTAATCGCATCCTAAATAAAAGTTTGTGTTTACATAATATATGTGTGTGTGTGTACCGTGTATAATTATTTTGTATTTATAAATACGCACACATGCATATATGTTTATTTTTTATTTTTTCGGCTGCCTATCTTGGCCAGATTTTAATCTCTTAAGTGAGTCTTCTCTCCTGGTTAAATAAAGCAAATTCAAATTAAATGTATTTAAGAAAAATGTGTTATTTATATATGAAATATTTATATATTATATAAATTATGTATATATATATATATATATATATATATATATATATATATATATATATACAGTGTGTATATATATATATATATATAGTATATACACATGCAAACATTTCTTAAATATATACATGCATATGTGTGTATTTATATATACAAAATAATTATACACAGTACACACACACATATTATGTAAACACAAACATTTATTTTGGATGCGATTATTTGTGATTAATTGATGCCCAGCACTAATTAATAATAATAATAATAAATGAAAATGAAATTGAATTATGAATGACTTAATTTGTGATGAAACCTTCAGTAATAAATCAGAAAGAACCCCAAAATAAAAAAACATTTCACTAGTGGACTCAACCCCACTAAATGTCCATTTGCATTTAGCTTTGGTTACACTTTATTTTAAGGTGTCTTTGTTACAGTGTAATTATATATTTAAGTACTGAGTAATATTAAGCAACTACATGTACTTACTATAGGGTTAGGGTAGGATTAGGGTTTGGTTGAGGATTAGTTGCATGTAATTATGCATAACTTACTGTTATTACTATAGTACAGGTGAAACTCGAAAAATTAGAATATCGTGCAAAATATCGTCATTTCTTTCAGTAAATCAACTTAAAAGGTGAAACTAATATATTATATAGAGTCATTACATGCAAAGTGAGATATTTCAAGTCTTTATTTGTTATAATTTTGATGATTATGTCTTACAGCTTATGAAAACTTTTCACAATATTCAAATTTTGAATTTGGGGTTTTCATAAGCTGCCATAATCATCAAAATTATAACAAATAAAGGCTTGAAATATCTCACTTTGCATGTAATGAGTCTATATAATATATTAGTTTCACCTTTTAAGTTGAATCACTGAAATAAATGAACTTTTGCACGATATTCTAATTTTTCGAGTTTCACCTGTATGTAACAAGGACACTGTAAAATAAAGTGTTGTTTTTTTTTTTTTTTTAAATCCGCCCACTTGTACCCGAGAGCCTGAAGAACATATGAAACTGCGTCCATGGAGCCGCCGGGCCTCTGAATGCTCTCATTGTTGGTGTGTGCTCTCGCTCTCGGGGCAGGGTGGGGTTTCTGGCAGCTGAGAGGTGTCTGATATATTTTTAGTGAGGAGCGCCGGCCTGAAACCACGAGGAGGAGCTGAACAAACACTCTGATAGGGATCCACATCTGGTGAAGTCTGAGGAAACTTACAGACAGCGTGGACACGACCACGAGCGAGTTCAAGTTTTATGTTTGCGTCTCCTTTCAATCCGGGTGTAACCTGAGATCGTTTCAGTTAGGTGGGCGAGTTAAAGTTTTGTTTGTGAGAGTTTAAGGGAAACGGATCTGAACTTTTGATTACACCTTGAATAGTCATGATTCAATTGCACGAATCGCAGCTTTCCTGGAGCCCAAACAGTAGAGCGCTGGCGCTTGCAACGCCAAGGTCATGGGTTCGATTCCCAGGGAAAGCAAAAACTGATCAGAATGTAAAATGTGTTCCTTGAAATGCATTGGATAAAAAGTGTCTGCCAAATATGCATAATGCATAAATGCATAAATGTAAATAACAGTTAGGGTCAACAGTGTGCTATAACTTTACATGAAACTGTCAAGTTTCTGTATTGTAGTGTGTTACATTTATGTTGTTTTATTTATTGTTGAAATGTGTGGATGCACCGTAAGGTTTGCTAATTAATTTCATTGTATAACACATGCAATGACAATAAAAGGAGTTGAATTGTTCCATCGGCGTCTGGGCCGGTGGATCCGGGTGTCCGGGTCCCGATCCACTCCTGGAGACACACATCAGCTCTGCGATAGCAGGCTAAATAAACAGGGGGAGGAAACCCTGTCTAGACGAGGCTGATACACACACCAGCCTCTGTTTACACAAGAGGAACGCAGTCCACAGCCAACAGACGGAGAGAGAGAGGGAGAGAGAGAGAGAGAGAGAGGGAGAGAGAGAGAGAGAGAGAGGGAGAGAGAGAGAGAGAGAGAGAGAGAGAGAGAGAGAGGGAGAGAGAGAGAGAGAGAGAGAGAGAGAGAGAGAGAGAGAGAGAGAGAGAGAGAGAGGGAGAGAGAGAGAGAGTGAGAGAGAGTAGGAAAGAAGTGTGTGTTTGGGTGAGGGGTGCTGAAATATCCTCTCTCTGTGTGTGTGTGTGTGTGTGTGTGTGTGTGTGTGTGTGTGTGTGTGTGTGTGTGTGTGTGTGTGTAACGATAGATAGAACGATAGATGGGTGATGGATAGACAATAGATGGATGGATAGAACAATAGATGATGGATAGAATGATGGATGGAATATATGGATGGATAGAACAATAGATGATGGATGGAATTATAGATGATGGATTGAATGATGGATGGATAGAATGATAGATGATGGATAGACAATAGATGATGGATAGAATGATAGATGATGGATAGACAATAGATGATGGATAGAATGATAGATGGATAAAATGATAGATGGAATATATGGATGGATAGAACGATGGATGAATGGACAGAACAATAGATGATGGATGGAATGATAGATGGATAGACAATAGATGATGGATAGAATGATAGATGATGGATAGAATGATAGATGACGGATAGAATGATAGATGATGGATAGAACAATAGATGATGGATAGAACAATAGATGATGGATAGAACAATAGATGATGGATAGAACAATAGATGACGGATAGAATGATAGATGATGGATAGAACAATAGATGACGGATAGAATGATAGATGATGGATAGAACAATAGATGATGGATAGAACAATAGATGATGGATAGAACAATAGAACAATAGATGATGGATAGAACAATAGATGATGGATAGAATGATAGATGATGGATAGAATGATAGATGATAGAACAATAGATGGATGGATCGAACGATAGATGGATGATACAACGATGGATAGAATGATAGATAGAACGATGGATGGATGGATGGATAAAACGCTAGATAGATGGATGGATGGTCCAAAGTGACTATAAATGGGTAGAACATCTCCAGCATTTTGAGAAAGAATTTTGACCAAAAAAAACAACAAAAAACAGTAAAACAGCAATATTGTGAAATATCTTTCAGCATCATTAATCCATTCTAATATGATGATTTGCAGCTCAAGAAACATTTATGATTATTATCAGTGTAAAAAACAGCTTTGCTGCTTCATATTTTTGTGGACCATTTATTTGAAATATAATTTTTTTGCAACAAAATACAATTCTTTACTGTCACTTTTGATCAATGTAAGGTGTGCCCTTGATAGCACATGCTGCCAGTGGAAGGCCGTACCGTAGATGAGCACGACGGACTCCTCGATGGCGTGCTGGTAACTGAACTGAGAGTCCAGAAGAGCCCGGCTCACAAAAGACCCGTAGAAGGTGGACTGGTACCAACCCACGTGAAGATGATCGATGTTCACATGACGCAAACTCCTCATCATCTCCATCTGATACTGAACTACAAGAGAAGAGACAGAACACGGAGGCACACGGGTGAGAGAAGGCTTGCTTATTATTGTGGATCTCTGAGCTGCTATAACTAATAAAGTAAACGTAACTCAGAAATTGGGCTCTATATGAGTTCAGTGATTCAGGTCAAATGATCGTGAATGTTGAAACATAACCAACACCATCAGATCACCTTTTCTATTTGTTCATATGACTGTTATAACTCAGGTAGAGCAGCCAAACAAAATCTAAAGTTAATGATTTAAGTGTAAAGAGCCCAACTAAAACACACACTGATAATCATAATGGTGACTTGTAATTATGGTTTTCTCCTTCAGTGATTCTGCTTGTTAACATCAGGTGTCTTCAATGTTGGCAATAAAAAATAAAGACTTCTTAATTCATCTTTGACGTCTGTCTGTTATTCAGATATTTTTGTTTAAAAAAAATTGTTTGTAAATTGTACTCATTTTAAATGGTTAACTTTTGATTAATTATTACTCAATTCTAATTTGTTCAATTTAATTAATAATATTGCTTGCAATCTGTTGCCACAATTTTATTGAGTAGATATAGCGTATTCATTTTTACAGTGTAGAAGAAGAACATGCAAACCCTGAGAGGGAGACTCTCTTACAGATTATGATATTTTGCCCAATATGCAATTGCTGTGACTATGAAAATCAGTATGCAAAAACAAATACTAGAACATTAAAATAAAGTAAGAATACTTAATTATGAATACACCACTAAAAAAATTATAAAGCAAAGACAATGTTTTTGGTTATTAAAGTGCCAAAAATAATAATATTATTCTTAATTTATATCTTTGTTTCCAGGTAAAACATGCTTAAAACAAGAAATCTACTAAAAACAAGATAATAATAATAATAATAATAAACAATAATTAAAATTAATTATATATATTTGTAATTTATCATTATTTAAAATGATATATGTATCATTATTAAATTACTAATAACTACTGTTAATGACATTATTAATATTATCATTAAGCATGCTTAAAGACAACTTTATCTGAAAAACAAAATTACAATAAAAAAAATATATTCCATACAAGTATAATGTCAGAAATTAATTTCAGAAATGAAATAAATTTTGTGAATTTTAGCTTCGCTGACAGACGATAAATGGTAAATGTTGGCTTTTGCCGTATGAAAAAAAGCTCTGTCAATATCCTCTTAAACTATTTTTTTTAAATCCATATTCACAATTTAGCACATTAATATTTAGATGTCTTCATATTCAGAAGGATTGTAGGATAAAGTTAGGATAACTAAGCACAACCAAAGGTAATCTTATTTAAATCCACAAATGATTAAATATCAGTCTGTTCAAGTTCTGTGCTTCAGAAACATGTAAAAAAAACGCATATTTTTATGAGCTTATGAGCAAAAAAATGATTGATAATAAACTTTGTACAATTTCTCCCAAACAAAAGTGTAAAGTCATGCATGCACCATATACAACGTATGTGTGTAAAAGACCATGAAGATGCACAGGTCAATGTTAGTAAAAGGAAGTTATTGACAAGCTGATATACTGGTTTGAGTCTCGAAACACTCTCGCAAAGGGCATGTTGTAGAGAAGACAAGATACAAATGTTGATATTGTACAACATAAACATGCATTTGTGCATTTATGGAGCGCTGGGATTCCCGTCAACCCTGGAAACTTCCAGCCAAAGACTACAGATAGCGATAAATGTATGAACACAGACACATTCACTCCTCGGCTTAGCTGGACAACAGTTTCCATCTCGTGTGCCAAGCCTGAGTCCTGATGTCCTGAAAACACTCCCTCTGACAATCCAAAGGCCATTTGGTTTTATCCCGAATGCAAGAGGGAGATAGCAGGATTATTAACAGAGGAAACGCGTCGAGGACGAGCACAACAAGGGTCTTCATTTTATTAAAAGAGCCCGAGAGTCTCGTAAGGTACATTAAATCTTCTCTCGTGAGAAAACATCTGCGATACGAAGACTAGCCGTAGGATGGAAGGCATCCGTAACTCAAAAAATTAAAGTAATCAAATGGTTGATCCTTTGGGATAGCACATCTCTGAGAGGAAATGTGTGTTAGAAGAGGGTTTGAGGGACCAAAACAAACGACTGGATACTTCATAAGCATTCCAGTGCACGGCCAAGCCAGATTCTGCAAGGACAAATGAGTTGCATGAGAATAAAAAAAAGATGTAAAAAGAAAAGGAAAAAAAAGGAAACAAACCCAAACCCCCTAAAACACTTGAAACAACAACACAAAAAACAAGATAATGAGAGTCTAGCTGATGGCATCCTGTAATTAAATGGATTTTCATATGGAAAAAAACAACACTAAAAAAATATCAAAACAAGGCCAAACCCACCAAATTTTTTGCACGATCCGAGACCTCCTTAACTTTTTGACTTCTTCTGTGGACACTTCAAATGTTGTGGTTTAGAAACAGAAAACCAAGTCTAAAGCGGCGATGTAGACGCCTCCGTCTCTAAGCGCTAATGTTAAAATAAGGCCTACCAAAAACAGAAAAGATTAAACACGCTGCAAATTAAACGGCACAACATCAACATCACCCTCCTTCACACAAAGGTCAAAACTGTATTTTGGATTGTGTGAATGTAATGGCTTTTGCTCATACTTGAATCGTGCGGCTTGTTGTGGAGAAATGTGCTATTTTCCAAGCAACAAAACGTACAATTTTCACCTAGAAAACTCTAAAACCGAAAAAAAAAAGACAAGAATATAATAGTCTCGACTTAAGGGTGGGCAAACAATCACTCAACACAGTCAAAACATGTTAGCAATCTAACAGAAATGCCCTATTATAGTGATTTACTTCTGAAAAATGACATTTTTAGTCATGCATTTTGCATCCAAATTAACCAAAAGGAAACCCAATGTACTTTTTAATCCTTCTTTCTTTCACAGGAACAGTCCGACATGTTTTATATTGCTCCTATATCATCTACAACTGTGGTCATTTAAAAGTAACCATAACACGACCTCAAACGAAATTACATGACTAATGACTGAACGAAAGTAATAAAGAAAGAGAACAGACCCAGCATGAGTCAGCTGACAGCTCACCATGTGACTCTTTCTAATGTCTCGAAGGCGTATATATATATATTTAAAACAGGCCTGCGTTGTGCTAATCGGCTCATTCTGTCCCTTGCATGAGCTCATAGGCCCCGTCCCAAATGGCACCCCAGTTTACACTTTGTTTGAAGCATGGCCTGCTGGGTAATCGTCCAGTGTAAAAGGTTACGTCGTGCCTTTCGTGAGCACCTTAAAATGTCAAATGGGACACCCCATGGCCACAGATACACATCAAGAGCAGCATTTGGGACGGGGACCAGAGGCATTCTGGGATAGACGTGAATGCAGAAAGGACTTTTATCTTAGAAACCAATGAAAAGCATCATTATGCCAAAATCTGTAGATCAAGGAACTATTGTTTCCTCGATAAAATCTAAGTTTTGATAATTAGTGATGAACAAATTAATTACGATTAATAAAATATTTATTGGCTGAATAAAATGTTCAAAATGTGCTAAATGAATCTGTTTTTTCCTCAATGAAGTTACATATTTTCAAAGATAATTAGTGATTATTCTTCAAGGATTATTAACAAATGAACTACGATTAGTAAAATATTTATTGGCTGAATAAAATGTGCAAAATGAACCCGTTTTTCCCTTTCTTTTCTTTTTTTAAGTAGAACATTTTGATTTATAATTAGTTATGAGCAAATGCATAATGATTATTAATAAAACATTTATTGGCTGAATAAAATGTTCAAAATGAATCTGTTTTTTCTCAATAAAACAGAACATTTTGAATAATAATTAGCAATAAATATCAATGATTGTTAGCAAATGAATAATGACACTTATCAGCTGAATAATATGTGCAAAATGAACCTGTTTTTTTAAACGGAACATTCTGAATGATAATTGGTGATAAATAGCTAAGGATTATTAGAAAATGAGTAATGATTATTAATAAAACATTTATAGGCTAAATGACATGTTCAAAATGAACCTGGCCACCAGATGCTCTTTTTCCCACAGATGAGATAGATAGATAGATAGATAGATAGATAGATAGATA
>JARWKJ010000015.1:2310246-2392746 GCA_029959095.1 Rhinichthys osculus | reverse complement strand
AGATAGATAGATAGATAGATAGATAGATAGATAGATAGATAGATAGATAGATAGATAGACAGACAGACAGACAGACAGACAGACAGATAGATAAACATGTGACCGGCTCCTGGAGCGCTAATGAGAGTCTCCGTCTCACTCTTGATCGGTCTCCATCTCTTGGTCCTGTTCTTCATTTCTCTCCCCGTTCTCCTGACACAAGCACTCCTGACTCCGGTGTCTCAGACGTGTGAGACACATCAGACAGTGACAGCTTGTCAGGTCTCTGCGACAGCGCGGAGAAACACGTGAAGACCTGCTTCTGCACTCAAAGGCAATCCGCATGACTCGCCCAGAATGAAAACTCAAGGAATGCAACAGTATTACATTTCTGACCAATACCAATATTATTTTCATATTATTTTAGGCCACAGTAAAAGTCTACACTATTTAGTCCGAATAAATTAAAAGTAAAATGCAATATAAATACAAAATAAATACAAAAATTCAAATAAAAAAATAATATATACTCCTTTTCTAAGTTCGATATGATTTTTTTTATTTACTTCATTTTTTTAAAAGAAGTCTCTCCAAGATGCTGCACCAAGGCTGCATTTATTTAATCAAAAATACTATAAAAACATCAATATTGTGCAAAATTACAATTATTGAGTTATTGATATTAAGTGAGCATTAGATGGCGGCAAATGTAAAAAGGTAAAATAAAAAATAAATAAAAAATAAATTAGCATGCACAATTAAATGTCCAATATCACCTGATACCACAAAATTAAAAAAAAAACTCTAATATCAACAACTGAGATGTTATGGATCTGTAGAAAACTCTGCCATCATTTACTCTCCCTCGTGTGGTTTGAAATGTATTATGTATTTCTGTGGAACGCGAAAGGAAATGATATAAGCAATTCTCCTCTTTCAAGGGCTTTCAAGATTCAAAAGATTGCAACCTTTCTTGTTTTCATGATGGAAATATGTATCAGCGAGCTGTTCAATTAAGTAATAGATTAGGCTCACATTGACATTTCTATGAGAATATACGTTTCCATAATGATATCACATTCAACTCATTACAATGAACAGGCAAGGGTTTCTGCTTCTATACTATGAACTGCAGATCAGATCTCAAATACCTTGACCTTCTCTTCTCTTCTGGCTTTTTCTCGAGCCTACAACATCAGTGTTGACCGTGTACTATATTCATCCTATTGATGAGAACATTCAGAAATACACTCTAAAAAAATGCTGGGTTGTTTTAACCCAAATTTGGGTCAAATATGAACAAACCCAGCCATTAGGTTAAAAAATGTGTATTAAATATTTAACCAAATATTTGAGTTTGTCCATATTTGACCCAAAATTGGGTTAAAACAACCCATTTTTTAGAGTGTAGCAGACATGTCGAAGCTGAGGTCGTACCTGCACGTTGCACCAAATCTACACAAGGATGTGAAGCAGTAAAAGTTAAATAAAAGCACGAGAGCTGGGTTCAGGTGTAGAGCTGTGGCGCCATCTAGTGTGAGCGTCTTCCAGCTCAGTGCTGATTAAAGCACAACCTCGGCTTGTAAATCTGCAGGCAATCACATGTAAACACACAAACAAGCAATCAGTGGGGCATATAAAACAAACAAGCGTGCTACTGGTTTCCATAATGCATCAAATATAGCATAACTTGAATTTTGATCAATCAGGAGACATTCCAGGCTATTTGTCTAAGGTCTTAAGCTTGTCAAGGCCTGTAAAAGTCAAAGACAGTGTCGATACGTCCCCAACGTTTAATAGCATGATGTCCTGAGGCCTTTCTCTCTGCTAGGCTGAACTAAGCTGTCGAAACCCTTTCAGCGCTCGCTCCGTTACTCCCTGCCTCCTAATTACACCAGAGCAATCATATACAACACATCACAAGCCCCGCCCACCTGTCAATCATAATTCTGCTGAGAAGGAAAGAGAGATAAAGGAGATCAACACCTCCGACCCTTTCTGTTTCACATCACAGCTGCGGTTTATAACACACATTTATTGTTTTGATTCAATATTATACCAGGGTTATTATAGCGAACTAAAACCATAAAAAAATGTTTGACACACAATGACATAAAATAAAATATATATATATAGACTTTAAAGCCCCCCTGTGGTGAAAATCCAGCTTTTAATGTTGTTTATATGTCTATGTGGTGTTTTTAATATGTTTTAAGACAGACCATGTGTAAATTCATAAGTCAACAACATTGCGGAGTATTTTATAGCTAACTAAAACCATAAAAAAACATTTAAAAAACTGTTTGTCATGCAATAAGATAAAATTATATATATATATATATATATATATATATATATTACTGTGATATCTGTGGGAAAGAATAACAGAGATGGATCTGTCTATGGATCTGGATATGCACAGCTATCATATCAAATCTATTCGTTTATTAAAAATACATTAAAAATGCAATTCATAAAGTTTGGGGTTGGTAACATATTTGTAATGTTTTTATAATAAGTCTCTTCTCCTCACCAAGGCTGCATTTACTTGATCAAAAATAGATCATAATATTGTGAAATAGTATAACAAATGAAAATAACTGTGTTATATGTGAATCTATTGTAAAATGTAATTTATATCCTGTGATCAAAGCTGAATTTTCAGCATCATTACTCCAGTCTTCAGTGTCACATGATCCTTCAGAAATCACTCTAATATGATGATTTGATGCTCAAGAAACATTTATGATTATTATCAGTGTTGAAAACAGTAGTGCTGCTTCATATTTTTGTGGAAACCATGATACTTTGATGAATAGAAAGTACCCAAAAAAAACAGCACTGATTTGAAATAGAAATCTTTGTAATAATGTAAGAAAAAATCTATTTTAGCTAAATTTCTTCACTGAAAATGTAATATGTTGAGTTTTTTGCTCGCCAAATCAAAGTCATATGGTAAAAAAAATAAAACAGTAAATGGTATGATAGGTCAATAAGTTGCTTAAATGATTAAATAATGTCCCCTTTTTTATGACAAGGCGAGGTTAAATCGGGTTGTAAGATTTCATGTGGTGTGATTCCCCATATATATATGAATGAATAAATTCATATTTGTTTAAAAATAAAAATTACCTTACCTTTAATATGTGTATTGTGTACACTCACATGTATTCAAAGTGTAAGGAAAATCTATTTTTTAAATACATTTGACATTTTTAGATTCATTAAATATAAACTGTTCTTGAAAATGGCATTTTTCAAAAAATAACAATAGTACATTTCCCCAAAATAGAAACGGGAGAGATCCAGGCTGTACGTAAGTCTGATTCCCCGATGTTAAAGAGATAACCTGATGCTGATGTCTTGCCGAGCGCGACCAAAGTGAGCCTCAGCGAGAAGCTCATATCCATCACTTAGTTGCCGCTTTCTGTCAGACGCCCTATTTTATGACACAAGGGGTCCCACAAAAATAATGTGGTGAATCACACACAGCACACAGTGTTCCCGTGCTAGTGAACAGCCTGTGGTGAGGAAGGCAGGGAGGAGCTCCTGTGGCGATAAACACGGTTCTTTGGAGAACTTTGGGCCAACTCACGTCAAGGCCAACAAGACAAGGCCAAAAAAAGTCAGTCAGAACCCTTGGAGAACACAAACTAGGGTTGGGTAGACGCAAGAGTGCCCCAGAAACAGGGCGTTTTATTGCCAGTAATCACTAGAAAGTTCCCAGAACACGCTATTAAAGCCTTGAATAAAGTCTTGGACAGCTCAGGAACTACAAAAAACCTCAAATATTCTTAAAGGCCGAAGGTTGGCCAAGTTTTTGGTGTGTTTTGCACCATGGGCGCTAGCCGGACCCCCTTTTTTTTTATGATTGATCATGATTGATATTCAAAAATGGTATAATGGTACATTTCCCTTTTTGAATGATAATTAAATGCTGATATAGACAGTTTCACAAATAACTAGAAAGAAACATTTAAGTAAACGTGAAAGACTGAAATGGTACTTTCTTGTAAAACGTAAAATTTTCTGCAGAGCTGTTTTATAGTTCGATTGAACTCCTCTCATAATTAATGACCTTCATTATTGAACTCAACTGAATCAACACTGACTGACTTTAGCTGAATCATGACAGTATTGTATTTATGTAGAGCTGTTTTAAAGCAGAATTGAATTCTGTTTGCATCATTGATTATTACTTTCCTGTTTATCACTGTAAAGCTGCTTTGAAATAAACCGTAGTGAAAAGCACTATATATATATTAGGGGTGGAACGGTACACAGAAGTAACGGTTCGGTTCATACCTCGGTTCAGACGTCACGGTTCGGTACGATTTCGGTACAATGGAGGGAAAAGCAAAACAAAAATGCAGAAGGCATTGTATTTTTAAAATAAGTTTTGTTATATACAGGCATAGAACCAGTTTATTTGTAGTGCACTGACAATAGTTTTATATAATTAGTTTATTAATTAAATTAATGAAAAGACAAAAAGACCTTGCGATATGTTTGGTAATTGTACCTGAATAAATGTAAAATTATTTTGCTATATTTCAGATCAATATATTTGTTTTCCTTAATTTTAATTAACATTATTAATTGACAATGTAACAATATTCTTATCTGAATTATAAATAATTGATTTCTGTTAAAATATTACTACAATTAAAAACACATTCGATTTTCTTTTTTAATCAATGTAGAATGTGTGAGATTAGTGCTCCGAGGACGAGAAATGAAAATCAATGCAATATGATGAATGTCTAAAAGATGGGACCATAGACTGTTTTGAAATGGAGTTGGATAAAATATGTTTTTCTTTTAAAACAGTGTGTGTGTGTGTGTGTGTGTGTGTGTGTGTGTGTGTGTGTGTGTGTGTGTGTGTGTGTGATTTTGGTTGAGTGACAGTTGTAGGTTACAGTTTGACTAGAGTTTACAGTGTGCACAATGTGTAAACACTTTGCAGGTTTAATGATCTGTATGAACAAAATTACGGAGTATGTTTTTTTTTATGTTTCCACTGTTCGGTCGCGCGCCTCTCTCTCTCTCTCTCTCTCTCTCTCTCACACACACACACAATTCGATCGCGCCTCTCTTTCGCACACACACACACACACACACACACACACAGTCCAGCATTGCAATCTTGACATCGCAACCTTCATTAAGCCTTGTTTATACTCGACGCGTCCGCACGAGCGCGAGTCTCCGCTGACTGCGCGCGGACCTCTCCAAACGGACGAGGCGTTTATACTTGACGCGCTCGCCGTTGTGCTATTCTGTGAAACGACAGGGGGCGACTCGGAGTAATTCTCCTCTAAACCACCAGGAATCAGCAGTGAAGAAGTAGTTTGCCATTTATTAGTAGTTTATTAATTTCTGATTCATATAAAAAGAGTAATAAATGCAGTAGGTTTATTGCACTTTCACTGCATGTAAACTCGTAAACAACTGAAGCCTTATTGAAGAGTGTTTAAACCTTAATTTCATCAGCAGGGCTTACTTCTGCTATTGTAGGCTTATTTTGTAAATGTAAGTAGTTACTTTAAACAAGTGCAAACTGGGTGCTTAATGTAAATGTGTTCCTATTCACAAAATGAGAGGCTTTTATGGTCGCCCATCAATGCAAATGTCTCTGTGTATAGAAGGATCATAAACATCCTGGTACAGACATACCAGTTCGGCCAGATTCGGCTCGAAGTCGTTCATCTTCGGATGCGGCGCCGTGCGCGATGTTACAAAAAGTGCCGTGCACACCGCCAGGCGAAATGGGGTCTTGCGCACCCAACGCGCACGACCGCCCACACCGCAATGACGTCATTTTTGCCGCGCGCACTTCGCGCTCTTGCGGACGCGTCGAGTATAAACAACGCTTTATGCGGTCACACCAAACGCGAATAGAGCGTCAAATTCGCGTCTAGTTCGACGCTAGTCCAAAGTGAATAGGACGCGCGTATAAAGCCAACGTTTGAAGTGAACGCGCGTTCAGAGCAAAGCCGATGGTACAGATTATGTGTCCCTAAAGAACCTGCGTATCTAACAGTAGTTCCACATTACATTAATTAATTTGCACGCGAGTTTTATTTATTTTTATACCGTGTATTCTCCGTGTAAATTCGTGCACCGAACCGTGACGCCCGTACCGTTTCGGTTCGATATGAATACATGTACCGTTCCACCCCTAATATATATATATACACACACACACACACACAAAGTAGGGTATGCACCGATATGACAAATTTGGCCGATACCGATAACCGATAATTCTTTATACTTGAAAGACGATAACCGATATATTTGATATATATAATTTTTGAGAGCCTGATTACTTTCCTGTTTATCACTGTAAAGCTGCTTTGAAATAAACAGTATAGTGAAAAGCGCTATATATATATATATATATATATATACAAAGTAGGGTTGCAACGCCATGACAATCTTGGCCGATACCAATCACCGATAATTCTTTATACTTGAAAGCCGATAACCGATATATTTGCCGATAAATCTGAATCCAAATTTTTTTATCATTTTTGAGAGCCTGATTTCAAAAACAAAAGTCTCACCATTAAAAGCCATGTCCCAAACACACAATTATAATGTTCTCATTATCACTTTATGTAGCTTATATGGCAGACTTGTACTGCCATATAAGCTGCCAACAAAAGTCTCATCTGTACTGCCAACAAAAGTCTCATCATTAAAAGCCATGTCCCAAACACACAATTATAATGTTCTCATTATCACTTTATGTAGCTTATATGGCAGACTTGTACTGTGTGTGTTGCACTTTAGTGATTCCAATCATATTTCAAGACATTCAAAAGCATCATGTTGAACGGTGCGCATCTAAAGTGTCTCAGCTGAAGGAAATAATACATTATTTATCGGCTTTAATATATCGGCCACATTTTTTTATCGGGCCGATAACGATAACATTAAAAATTAACATTTATCAGCCAAAATATTGTGCATCACTAATACAAAGGTGACTCGACAATTTTTTAAAAATATATAAATTTTACAGTGTAGCTGAGCTGAAAGAACCTTGGAAAGAACATGGCCTTGATCTGGGTCTCAAAACACAAGTCGGTCTCGATCTCGTCTTTGAAATGTGACTTAAAAACCTGTACTCTCTCTGGTGAAATAAGCTGCCAACCTCCACCTAATTCTCTACATACATACAGACCATAATACATTAAAAGCAACACAAAAATGGACTAGTGTTTGTGCACTCCATCTGCTGGAGCGTCTGCTCTGGCTGCTTCAACTCTACAGTGCCTCGACAGAATCACAGTCCTGTAAATCATCATTCTCCACAAACGAACCCATGGCAGAATAACATAAGGCCCATTACTAGGACTGCAGCCGTTACAGCAATCACATTCTTATTCATTATTAAAAAGCTTTTAAATTTTAGGGTCACAAATTCATGCATTTACTCTTAACAGCTGTTTTTTGTGCGATGCATGAAGAATTTTCAATCTACCTGAAGATCTAAATGTCTAAAACTGTTAAGTGTTTTAGAAAACACGGTTTGAAATCGCTGGTGTTTCTGACGTCACAAACGACCTTGTAACCAATCAGATCAACGTGTGATCGTCAACCAGTGGATCTCTGAGATGAGTGAGTGAGTGGAGGCGGGGCTCATTTGCATATTCATAGAACCGCGTATACTAAATGAGGCAAGGGTGTCGAGTTACATTCAAGCTATTTTAATTTTTAAAAAAGGATGGGGGTGGTGATGGCGCAGTGGATAAGACACATGCCTTTGGTGTGAGAGACCCGGGTTCGAATCCACTGTGAGACACCAATGTGTCCCTGAGCAAGACACTTAACCCCTAGTTGCTCCAGAGGCATGCGACCTCTGACATATATAGCAATTGTAAGTCGCTTTGGATAAAAGCGTCAGCTAAATGAATAAATGTAATGTAAATGTAAGGAAAAAACTTTTAAATATGTCATTTTAGTTGATCAAAGATTCGTTTTAAGGGATAAAATGATAGACAAATCAGAAACTTTAAAAATTTGACAACAATGGTATTGCTTCATCGGCACAAATCAGGCTAAAAATATAAATATTTTTCAGTTTTGTCCAGCTAATGTGAATGCATATTCTAGCTCAGAAGCCATATGATGGTAAAAATTGATTGGCTCATTAAGCTGAGGCGGGACTTTGTATCCTACAATCATACTGAGCATTGCAAATTCTCCTGTTAAATTTTCTACAAATGGTCAGTTTAATTGTCATTGTAGTGGATCTGATTTCTAAAGTAACATGGTAATAAAGTAATATTCCAAAGATCCCCAAATATTTGGTATCCAAAGTCAAAGCTCACCGACAGGCAAACTACATTTTAAAAAGTAGTACCTTGAAAACATACACAAAAGTCTAAAAAAAAAAGCAAAAAATCTTGAAAACCACTTATACCAGAGGTCAACGCAACCTTGCCGTTGGTTAAGCATAACCTGCGGTAAGGAGCACTTTAAAATGATGGGAAAAGCTTTACAATTGGTTGCATCTTCTTTCACCTCCATCTCTCAAAAGCAAATGGGTTTACCTTTGAAAAAAGCCCTTGAACCGTCAATGTCGCATGGAAGTCACTTCATTCAATGATTGCTCTAGTCCAGATGAACGAACATGAGGCTGTTTTACAAGATCAGGTGCACCATATGTCACAGACACAGTTTGCTCATGATGTTTATCCTCATTCACATGCTAAACATCACAGATGCTCAATCACCAGATCTATTACTGGTAAATATTTAGTTGCGCTGAGCCATTTGAAAGCAAAAAAAAAAATGAATCTTACATCAATACACTATTGATAATAGACCTTTTTGCCTGCAAAATATTGTCGTGACCACACCGCTTGACCACTGGATATATGCGGCAAATAACATGAATTAGCATCAGAAGGTATATTGAAAGATACAGAACAACTTACTGAAAAGTATCATCTCTCATGTAGCTTCAGCGTAGTTAGTTAGTTAGTTAGTTAGTTAGTTAGTTAGTTAGTTAGTTAGTTAGTTAGTTAGTTAGTTAGTTAGTTAGTTCTGTGGCTTCAGCGTCGTTAGTTAGTTGGTTAGTTAGTTAGTTCGTTCGTTAGTTCTGTAGCTTCAGCGTCGTTCGTTAGTTAGTTAGTTCTGTAGCTTCAGCGTCGTTAGTTAGTTAGTTAGTTAGTTCTGTAGCTTCAGCGTCGTTAGTTAGTTAGTTCTGTAGCTTCAGCGTCGTTAGTTAGTTCTGTAGCTTCAGTGTCGTTAGTTAGTTAGTTAGTTAGTTAGTTAGTTAGTTAGTTAGTTCTGTTGCTTCAGCATCGTTAGTTAGTTAGTTAGTTAGTTAGTTAGTTAGTTAGTTAGTTAGTTAGTTAGTTAGTTAGTTCTGTAGCTTCAGCGTCGTTAGTTAGTTAGTTCTGTAGCTTCAGCGTCGTTAGTTAGTTAGTTAGTTAGTTAGTTAGTTAGTTCTGTAGCTTCAGCGTCGTTAGTTAGTAAGTTCTGTAGCTTCAGCGTCGTTAGTTAGTTAGTTAGTTCTGTGGCTTCAGCGTCGTTAGTTAGTTAGTTCTGTAGCTTCAGCGTCGTTAGTTAGTTAGTTAGTTCTGTGGCTTCAGCGTCGTTAGTTAGTTAGTTCTGTAGCTTCAGCGTCGTTAGTTAGTTAGATAGTTAGTTAGTTAGTTAGTTAGTTAGTTAGTTAGTTAGTTAGTTAGTTAGTTAGTTAGTTAGTTAGTTCTGTGGCTTCAGCGTCGTTAGTTAGTTAGTTAGTTAGTTAGTTCTGTAGCTTCAGCATCGTTAGTTAGTTAGTTAGTTAGTTAGTTAGTTAGTTAGTTAGTTAGTTAGTTAGTTAGTTAGTTCTGTAGCTTCAGCGTCGTTAGTTAGTTAGTTCTGTAGCTTCAGCGTCGTTAGTTAGTTAGTTAGTTAGTTAGTTAGTTAGTTAGTTCTGTTGCTTCAGCGTCGTTAGTTAGTTAGTTCTGTAGCTTCAGCGTCGTTAGTTAGTTAGTTAGTTCTGTGGCTTCAGCGTCGTTAGTTAGTTAGTTCTGTAGCTTCAGCGTCGTTAGTTAGTTAGATAGTTAGTTAGTTAGATAGTTAGTTAGTTAGTTAGTTAGTTAGTTAGTTAGTTAGTTAGTTAGTTAGTTAGTTAGTTAGTTAGTTAGTTAGTTAGTTAGTTAGTTCTGTGGCTTCAGCGTCGTTAGTTAGTTAGTTAGTTAGTTAGTTCTGTAGCTTCAGCATCGTTAGTTAGTTAGTTAGTTAGTTAGTTAGTTAGTTAGTTAGTTAGTTCTGTAGCTTCAGCGTCGTTAGTTAGTTAGTTCTGTAGCTTCAGCGTCGTTAGTTAGTTAGTTAGTTAGTTAGTTAGTTAGTTAGTTAGTTAGTTAGTTAGTTAGTTAGTTAGTTAGTTAGTTAGTTAGTTAGTTCTGTGGCTTCAGCGTCGTTAGTTAGTTAGTTAGTTAGTTAGTTAGTTAGTTAGTTAGTTCTGTAGCTTCAGCGTCGTTAGTTAGTTAGTTAGTTAGTTCTGTAGCTTCAGCGTCGTTAGTTAGTTAATTAGCTAGTTAGTTAGTTAAAACCATTTTTTAAGAGTAATTACAATATATCGCTAAAATTGTTAATATATTATTAAATATATTAACTGTATTATAAATACACAATATGTCTAACTATAATCTGTTAGTGATCATTTAATAAAAATAAATAATTGAGTCAATATCGGAATTTTTAGAGGGCATTTTCTCCAAAACATACTATCATTCAAAAGTTTGGGGTCAGTGAGATATTTTAATGCTTTTAAAAGAAGTTTCTTTTGTTCACCAAGGCTGCAGTTATTTGGTCAAAAACATAGTAAATACAGTAACATTGTGAAATATTATTACAATTTTAAATAATAGTTTTCTATGTGAATATACAGTAAAGTGTAATTTATATCCTGTGATCAAAGCTGAATTTTCAGCATCATTTCTCCAGTCTTCAAGTGATAGAAAGCAGGTGAAAATCCTTTTAAAATGACTTTTCAACTTGAAACCAGTGAACAGCGTCACTCCTATTATCCCCAACTCGCACAGTCGCCGCTTGTCCTCGATTCTCCTGCCGGCGCTCACCTTTGTCTCGGTTGCTGTGTCTACAAGCTTCTCGGAGCGAGGGATGCGGAGGAGTCGGATGAGGAGGTGTTGTCGGGCGAGAAGAGAGTCATTAGCGGCATTAGCGTTTTCATCCACTTTGTTGCTGTTGCGCGAAACAAACCCTTTTAGTATCCCGCACCACCTCCACTTTACCACACAGAGCTTCCTCGCAGGAGTCTGTGTGAGGGATGGAGCCGGCCCGGTGTGTGTGTGTGTACGACACAGATAACTTTATCTCCTGACACAGACATGCGCACCCATTGAAACGCTCAAATCCCAAGCCTGCCAAACACCTTGGCCCAGACATCTCCTTACTCTCACGAAAGCATGCAAATGCAAGAGGTGAGACATCAATTTGGGCTGCTGTGTGAATAACACTTGTGCTTGGATTGGGAACAGCTGATGAGGTGTGTAACGAACGCTACAACGGCCCCCCGATCGCGCGAAACTAACTAACACGTCGTCCAAAGGGCGTCTAATCTGATATCCCGAGGAAAGCCAGGATCATTTCTGTTCTGCCTAATGGAAACAAATCACAGGAAGTAAACAGTCAATGAGTGATGCACAATAACACAGGCTGAAATATGCTAATGGGAGAATCGAAATGTGATGTCTTAGGGTGAAATGTATAAATGGAAAGACGGAAATGGATGCGAGCGCAATCTTTAGTGCCATTAGTGGACAAACATACCCAAACATCTGCCACAAACAGACACATGCTTTACACTAACCCTGACCTGAATTAGCGTCGCCTCGGGGTGAGATGCAGTGCTGGAATCATCCTCCAGGACAGATGGAGAAAACAAGGGGAGAAAAGAGGAGGAGACGTTGCTGGAGGGGTGGAAATGAAAAATAAGGGTTTGTTATGGTCCTATTCTGAATGTTTCCAATCCAATCTGACCTGTAATGCTGCCTGAATCATAATCATACACTCTTCATTCGTTGGCCAGAGGAGAACTGAGCAACTGAAGCTGTGTTTCCATCCACACGTTTTTATCCGCATTAAGGGATAGTTCACTTTGAAATTAATTTTTAGTATGTTTTAGCTTACCTCTTGTCTGTCAGTCATATAATGCAGGTCTATGGTCACCACCTCAAAGAGCATGCACAGAGAAGTCCAAATTAAACATGATTTAATGACTCGTAAATGTAAGTGCACATTGATGGCCTAAGACACGAAACGAGCGGTTTGTGTGAGAAAACGAACAGTATTTATATCATTTTTACCTCTTGTAAACACAGCCACGTCCAAGTGATCTGAGGGCGCCGGCGCTTCGGTCTTTTCCGGAAAGCGCCGGAAGTGATCTCTCGCGCGTGTACGTCACTCATACAATTGTTTTATTTTTATTTTTTTATTATTTTTTTTTTTTTACGACGGTTTAAACATCCCGGATAAGCGCAAATTAGTACCATTTTAATTACTCGTCTTACCTACAATCTCTGTTCTGTGTAAACAATGAGTGACGTACACGCACGTACATTCAGCTTTGATCACAGGAATAAATTACACTTTACTATATTCACACAGAAAACAGCTGATTTACACTGGAATAATATTTAATACTATAACTGATTTTTGTTGTATTTTTAATCAAATAAGCGCAGTCATGGTTAGCAGAAGAGAATTCTTTTAAAAGTATTTAAAATCGTACCGACCCCAAACTTTTGAACGGTAGTGTATATTAGGGGTGTAACGATGCATGTAATCGTATTGAACCGTTCGGTACGAGGTTTTCGGTTCGGTACGCATTACAAACCGAACGATTCGTTGGACCATTTTTCCTGCCGACCAAAATCCGCGCTGGCGCGATCACAATGTTGCGCAACATCAAATGGCAAACGTAATGAAAGCAGAACGAAACTACGCTAGGCCTACTTATTATTTTATGCTTCACGGACCGTTTATCAGTTTGGACCAATGTCAGCACAGCGCGAGCTGATCTTGATCAAGCGACACTGTTATACACATAGATATCCATAATAAAGGCTAGATGTCTCGTCCGCGCTGCTGGCCAATGGAGGTCGACGTCCGCACTGGCGGCCATCTTGCCACAGGCAGCTCGCTCACTCGTAACATTGTGTTTTAATGGTGCATGTACTTTTTAAATAACCATAACTTGCTCAATTTTCTACCGATTTTCAAACGGTTTGGTTTGATATAAACGTCAGAGATGTAGTTATGACACTGCACACTTATGAATAATAAGTGTATAAATAAATAATCATCCAGAATTATAGCCACGTTAATAACGTTTGTAAGAAACCAAACCGTTTGTAAATCCGTCAAGATTTCAACGAGATAAGAGTATTTGTGTTCGTGCTGATCACTCTTCTTACATCAGGGACCACAGAGCCCGCCAGAAAGCTTGCCTGTGACAAGATGGCCGCCGGTGATGACGATAGAGACTCCGCCGTAAGACATCTAGCCTTTATTATGGATATCTATGGTTATACACACCTCCAAGAGATCAAATGAAGGAAGCATTCGAGTTCGCCACTGAAGTAATAACATCGCTGCGAGATCTAGTGAGAAGCATTCACATTTCTCCTTTATTACAGCGCTGACGTGCAAACCAGGAGAAACATTGTTCCATGAATGAACTAGTTATAGGCTTTAAGTCCACAGATCAGCAACATTCAACATGGGTTTAATGTAGTAACACTCACTGTAACCATGGAAGTTTGGCAAAAATAGTAAAATGCTTTCAAGAACGTCACACATCTTTGTCCAGCACTTCAAAACTCAAATATCATATTTAAATGTTATTTTTAATGTGATGACCAAAACATTATTTGTTCATCCTTCAAAGATTACCCCCATTTATAAAACTTACTTTCGGAAAACTCGCACTTATTTAAAAATATTTTTTCTTTTAATAAATAGGAAATTTCTCTGGCATTTCTTTCTTTTTGCTGTATCGAAAACGTACCGAACCGTGACACCACTGTATCGTATCGAACAGAACCATGAATTTTGTGAACCGTTACACCCCTAATATATAAATGAACTAAACTTTTTTTACAACAAAAATGAACCATCACTGAACTAACTTAAGCTTGACTGTGATGCTATTGTCTTATAGAAACAAACTGTGTTGCATTATTTTCCTGTTATCTCTGTAAAGCTGCTTTGAAACACTCTTTATTGTAAAAAGCGCTGTATAAATAAAGGTGACTTGACTAATGGTGGAGACGAGCAGCAGAGCAATGCATTTCAAAGTAAGTATTTCTGTTTTGGCAGTGAGAGCGAGGCTGGAGAACGGTGCCCGGGGGGGCAGTGAAGCGCCACTCGCCTGATCTGATGTAACCGGAGATTAACCACGGCTTTAATCCTCGCCACGGGCCGCGCTCCGCCCGCGACAGGCCCGCATGCTCTCGATCTGATGAGCAAAAACTCATTAGGCCGTGCTGTAAACTTCACAACACTGCTTACCGTCCCCGCAAGCCACACTTAACCCGCTCTGAGACGACAAGCGCACGCATGCATCGGGGTCTGGGAGACATTAGGGATGTGAACCCGACAGGGACTCTGACACAGGCTTCGTCTGCACTAGAAGATATGTGAGATGTTTTTTTATTTGAGCATTCAGCAAGTTATCAATGAGCTCATTTGTTTCTGCTTTAAATTATTACATTGTTTGGTTACACTTTATTTTAAGGCGTCATTAGCCAAGTTTCCATCCACTTGTCAATCGAATCATCTGAAGTTCGGTAAAAAAAAACTCATGCGAATAAAGCTGGTGAAAGTGTGTTTCCATCAAACGGCTTTAAAGCGAATTAAAACCTGTGCGTAATGACGTCACATGCTGTTTTGCGATCAAATTGGTATATCGAATTGATTTGAGACATTTTAAGGTGTTTCCATTCATTTTTGGACTGAATTGCACAACATTCAAGCGGACATTTGCGAACAAAGTTTTACTAGGCAAAATGGATCGCGCCATAATAACGTTTCCATCCGCGTTTATCGCATAAGCCGTGTATATCGATCAAGATAAAATCCGATGAGACCGAACGCATTTCATTTGAATCGATATTCATGAAATTCAATCGAATTTTACTGTTTCCATAAGGCATTTTTCATTCGATATCACTTAAAGGGATAGTTCACTTTCAAATAAATTTTTGATATGTTTTAGCTTACCTCAAGGGCATCCAAGATGTAGGTGTCTTTGTTTCCGCAGTAGTTTCAATTATGATATTTTTAGGTCAAACCGTTCTTGTCTGTCAGTCATATAATGCAGGTCTATGGTCACCACCTCAAAGAGCATGCACAGAGAAGTCCAAATTAAACATGATTTAATGACTCGTAAATGTAAGTACACATTGATGGCCTAAGACACGAAACGAGCAGTTTGTGTGAGAAAACGAACAGTATTTATATCGTTTTTACCTCTTGTAAACACAGCCACGTCCAAGTGATCTGAGGGCGCCGGCGCTTCGGTCTGTGCGTTACAAGAGGTAAAAACGATATAAATACTGTTCGTTTTCTCACACAAACCGCTCGTTTCGTGTCTTAGGCCATCAATGTGTACTTACATTTACGAGTCATTAAATCATGTTTAATTTGGACTTCTCTGTGCATGCTCTTTGAGGTGGTGACCATAGACCTGCATTATATGACTGACAGACAGGAACGGTTTGACCTAAAAATATCAAAATTGAAACTACTGCGGAAACAAAGACACATACATCTTGGATGCCCTTGAGGTAAGCGAAAACATATCAAAAATTTATTTCAAAGTGAACTATCCCTTTAATTGCGGATAAAAACCAGTGGATGGAAACAGAGCTATTGTTACAGTGTAATTATATATTTAAGTACTGACTAATATTATTAAACTACATGTACTATAGGGTTTGGGTAGGATTAGGGTTTGGTTGAGGGTTAGTTGCATGTATTTATGCATAATTTACTGTTATTACTTTGGTAAGTACATGTAACAAAGACACTGTAAAATAAAGTGTTACCCATTGTTTAAATGCATTCCTTTTCACATTAATTATTGAATTGTTTACCACATTTTTATCTAACTGTGATTTGTATATGTACATTTCTGAAATGCATAACTTAGACAGTTTCTTCTGATAACGGATCACTCTAAATTGTAATGTGGACTCATGCACTTTCTGTAAAGCTGCTTTGAAACGATGTGGATTGTGAAAAGCGCTATACAAATAAATGTGAATTTAATTGAATTATGGAACGGTTTTAGAGAAGAAGGGCTGGTTGAACACACAAAAAAAAGGATACATGACGAAAACATGGATCAATCCGTCAAGGAAACGTGACGTAAAAATGTTAAGCATTAATTTAGTGCACACTACTGTTCTGTTTGGGGTCAGTAAGATACTTAAGTATTTTTTTTTTAAATAAGTTTGCTCATCAATTTGTTTGTTTTTATCGGAAATACAGCAAAAACTATGGAGCCCCTAAAGGGTCATGGTGAAGGAAAACAATTATTTGTCAATGCTTTTGCTTTCTTTCACATAACGTTTGCGTTCCCCCGAGAAACTTTGCAAGCATTGACTTTCTTTTTATTATTTTATAATTATTTTTCCTCCCATCGCATATTTTTTTCCACCACCATGTCCCTTTAGGGGCTCTGTAAAAAAAAACAGTAAAATTGTGAAATATTATTTCAATTTAAAACAGCTGTTTTCTATGTGCATATATAGTAAAGTGTAATTTATTCCTGTGATCAAAGCTGAATTTTCAGCATCATTACTCCAGTCTTCAGTGTCACATGATCCTTCAGAAATCACTCTAATATGAGGATCTGATGCTCAAGAAATATTTATGATTATTATCAATGCTGAAAATAGTTGCTTGTTTTCAGGATTCTTTGATGAATAGAAAGTTCAAAAGAACAGCATTTATTTGAAATAAAATTGTTGTAACATTATAAATGTCTTCACTGTCAGTTTTGATCAATTTACTGCATCCTTGCAGTGTATATAACGGCAAAAGTACTTCTAAATTGGTTTAGTTTATCGGAAACAAAAACCATATCCAATTAATAGTATGAAGATGTGGCTAAGCATCTTACATATAGAGACCCGAGTTTGAACCCCACTTTGCTAATAGGAAAGGTCACGGGATTAGCCATCCAACAACTGACTAGCCGATTAGTGAAGTTAACTAGTTAATCTGGACTTTCTTTATCTTTCATTAGTGAGCTGAGCTGTAGCTTTGAGACCGTTTGCATGGTAAAACCCTAAATGTTGGTGTTGTCTCCTTTAAAGCATAAAATACATATAAAAAAAAAAATTGTTCCATTTCACGCTACCTCTTTTTGAACACGTGACTTACATTTGTAAACAAAGCATAAAAACGTAACTGGGTCAGGTGAACCCAAAACCGGCCTAATTACACAGGACTCGCTTAAGACCAATTAATCGACTGGTTGGTTTTGAAAATATGTAGTTCTCTAAATCCCTACTTGCTAAGTAGCCACAAGGGACGAATCCAGCTTGCCAAAAAAACAGTCCAAAAATAGGATTAACAATTTTGGATATCAAGCAAATACGCCTAATTGTGGTTGATTCTTCAAATGTGGAAAAATGTAATATGAAGACTGCGATTCACACGCTTGGCGACGGGACCGGGCAGGAGGTTGATGATGCAGGTTAAGATTTAGACTGTCATTTCTCCTGTTTAAGTGCTAGACCAGCCTGATTAATACATCACAGCATTTAAAGAGTCAATGGTACAAGATAGGCACTTCATAATATCAGTAGTCCATCATTTTCTCGTCCTTTCAGTCACTTCTTGGCATGTCTACACACACACACTCCCCTGGAAAATCTTACACCTGCAACCTGACCAGCTGAAAATCACCCAAAACCTCTTTAAACCAGCAATCAGACAGGAGAAAACCAGCTTACACTGGTTTAAGATTGCTTTCAGCAGGGTCTGCAGTTATATAACATCAAATTCAGGAAAATGAAGAAGAGAGAAAATAAAAATCACACCCCAAGCACATTAGGATGCCGGGCACGTCGCTTGACTGACGACATCCCTGAAAGCCTTCATTTTTCTTGGTCCGCATGCTGTTAACTGTGGCACACACACACACACACACACCTCCCCTCCTCTGTCACAAACCTGAAATCAACTTAAAAATATATCACTCCTGCCACGGAGGTGAAGTCGTAACGCTCCGTTCATGTAAAAACACAAACTTACAAACAGCCTAAATGGATAATTCATTCTCAGTGCACCTCTGCCTGAGACCGAGTTAATCTACAAGATCATTTCCACAATGAATACTCAATTTTTCTGCCAGGAAATATGGGCTGCGGATTACCTCCGACAGCACAGAGCTGCAATCTTTAAGTCATACCGTTTTATTTATGCATTTATCAGATAAATCCCCCCACCCAGTTGGAGTCACTGAGCGCTCACACACACACACACACACACACACACAGGCATTTTCCATAGGTCCCATACTGCCACCTTCTGGTGAAAAAATTGCATTTCTCTTATTCTGCGAGACTCTCACAAACTAGAAACCTGAAAATTTTTGCTTTCTCAGATAGTACACAGGTAGGAGGGTGTTATGGCTGCATCCAATTATTATATAAATATTGTACAACAAGTTAAAAACATTCACTATAAAGTTGCTAGTTTAAAAAGTTTGGGGTCAGTAAGATTAATACTTTAATTTAGCAGGGATGCATTGGGATCTAGTGATGCACAATTAAAAGGTGAAACTAAACACTTTTATATGGTTACAAAAATTAATTTTCAAATAAATGCTGTTTTTAGCTTTCTATCCATCAACTATCCAGGAAAAACTGTATCGAGGACTAAGCAGCACTACTGTTTTCAACATTGATAATAATCATAAATGTTTATGAACACCAAATCATCATATTAGAGTGATTTCTGAAGGATCATGTGACACTGAAGAAAGAAAACACTTATTTATTTTAAATTGTAATCATATTTTACAATATTTTAGTTTTTACTGTATTTTTGATCAAATAAATACAGACTTGCTGTTGAGCATAAGAGACTTCTTAAAAAATATTAAAATCTTTCTGACCTTTCTAGTGTATATTTATAAAATACTTGTATAATAATAATGATGACGATATATAAAGCATCTATACACACTACATCAGACGCCATTTTTACACACACACACAAGCAAAAAAAAAAAAAAAAACTTTTTTGCTAGTTTTTGTTCTAACCGTCTAATATGTTCTGACCGGCTGTAATTATTCTGTGTCTCACAGCATTTTCACTTTCAGCGTGGACTGACAAATTACTTGATGCTAGTAACGTATTGTGTCACGGCTGGTTAGCACACGGTGTAAAGCTCAGTTGAATTTGTTCTATATCATCAGACATGACTTTATAGTGCCTCAAACGCCTGTCTGCGGAGGTGCTTTCATGCTAAACCGCTGTCTGGACCCCAAGACTGAGCTTTTGTGATCCCAAACTTCTCAAACTATCCTGATTCTACGGGTTAACCCATTAGCAGATGCTCCGTGACCTCAATCAGGCGTATTCAATAAAGGGGACACAAAACATCCGGTTCAAAACTGAGAAATACGATCCTACGTAATTGAGACATTTGATTCTAGGGAATTTGTAAATGTGAATGGAAGATCCATATGTTGGTAGCACACTGATAATACTAAATCTTAATACTACTATAGATACAGTCTTGCAGTAAAACAGGAGAGAAAACATGTAAAATGGCAGCACACCAACGCAGAAGACAAAACGCATAGCATGCCAATGTATCCTGATGCATTCATGTGGGACGGGGTTGAGCTAACAGCTATCGCACTGAATGCTTCATCGTCAACCTGGAACATGATGAAAACGCATCTCATTACAGCAAAAAACTAAAGTTCAACACATCAATAAACATTTAAATATATAGGTGTTAATGTAATTAACCCTGACCAACATGCAAAGACTCATTATACTAGCGAACTACTAAAAAAACTGTCTATTGTTATATTGGTGCATAAATGACAGTAATTAAATATCATTCTTGCTTGTGCTTAGTCGTGCAAAAGACGCCTTAACTAGATTTTTACAGGATTTTACTTTTACATTGTGCATCTAATTGGCTACAATGGCTGTTTGGCGTTTAACATTAAAAAGGGCCTATTATGCTATATATATATATATATATATATATATAGGATCTATTATGGATCTATATAAGTCTTGATGTTTTCAGGCTCTACTAGAACAGGTTTTCGTGCTTGAATGTTGATTATTTTCCTCATATTCTCCATTGTTGCGGCTCCTCTCTTCCCAGTCTGTCAGTAACGCTCTGTTTACTTCCTGTCTCTATGAAGCCCCTCCTTCTGAAAAGCACACTGTGCTCTGATTGGTCGGCTGGAGCAGTGTGTTGTGATTGGTCGAGCGTTTCGAGTGTGTTTGGGAAATGTCCCGCCCCTTTCCATAACCGCCAGTTTAACACACTAACGACTAACTCAACCAGGCCCCGCCCCTTTATTCTGCGTATTAATTATTATAATGAGGAATATTGTGACATGTTCGTTCCCGGAAGAAACTCAAGACTACAATGGAGGCGTTTCAGGAGTTCAGAAACACTGATATAGAGAAGAACTAAGAGCTTTCTCATGCTCAAACAGCAACATTACACACTAAAGAAAGATGAACATGGAAAAAAGCATCATTATGTCCTTGTCAAAAGGTTTAAAAAAATGGGACTGGAGACCCAAACACAGTGAGTACAGAAATGCAGATTAGAAATTTACACCACACATGATTGAGAGGCTGATCGGTGCACGATTAGAACAGATTCAGGGCAGAAAACACAGTTTAAAAGGAGTTTATTACAGTAAGTGTGTCTTCAACAGCCACTGAAACAAACACAACCAGCGGTACACAAACTTGTAAACTACCAACATTTTGGTTGTCCGTTCACGTTTACAACTTTCTACAGAATCATGTCGGTGAAATCAAATCATGGCTGTCAAAGTATGTACACAGAAACAAACCCCTGAGGTGATTTCATGCACATTAACATAACATTAGTGTAATGCTACTATACAAATGCAAGAACGCTTTGCAACTCGTGTATATAAAGTTCTGTGCAAGATGAATGTATCTAGAAATAATAAATGAACACCACTATTCCTATTTCATTTGTTTAATTTACCCGACACTACATGACTATTTTAGTGCCATAACAACATTTTTAAGTATCATGGTTTTTTCATGTTTTTGGACATTGATCATGGTATTTCCACAGTTTGTGAGGTATCTTGGATTAACGGGATATATAATACCATTCTAACGTTTGGAATTGATAAGATTTGTTAGTCTTTTATGCTCATTTATTTAATAAAAAATACAGTAAAAACTGTAATAGTGTAAAATATGAACATGATCGTTCAGAAATCGTTCTAATATGCTGCTCAAGAAACATAATTATTGAAAAAAAGTTACAAAGTTATACATGATACATTTTATTTTTCAGGATTCTTTGATGAATAGAAAGTTCAAAAGAACATAATTTATTTTAAATAGAAATCTTTTGTAACATTACAAATGGCACTTTTGATCAAATTGAATGCATGATAACATAAGCTGTATTTTATTATTTTTTTAAACAGTATTGTAAATATCAAAATACTATTAGATTATGTTTATATATTAATATATCACTGTCCTTTTTGGTAAGGATAGGCATTTAATACTAGCATTTAAATATAATGATGCACTGGGAATTTTTGTGTGGCAATATCATCACCAAGCAGAATAGCAAAAATAATAATAATTGTTTTCAAACAGGTTTCCCAAACAAACCGAGAATCCAGTCTCAAAGCTCACAATAATACTTACAGTTTCTACATGCATATTAAGCTGTGATAAGAAATGTAACATAAACAATGTTACATTAAAACATTCTTTCAGCTTTAGGTTCAATCTGGGGGGTTATTTAGATGTTGCATTGTTATGTCATGCATGATGTTATGATGCATTGTGATTATGATGATGCATGTTGTGCATTGGCAAATCTAAAACCAAACATACTGTACAAAAATGTGCAAAAATAAAAAAGCATGCATTATCACAGATTTAATAAATATGCAGAGCTGGATCAAAAAGTTATTTTTACGATCGGTTTCTGACTCAGAAAATGGAAGGTCAGAGACGAAGCTTATCTCTGCAGAGAATGTTTGTATTGCACTCTTCAGGTGTTCCACCCTCCTGTTTCAGCAAACCTGCACTCCTCCATCAGATAAGACTTAATCTAACCACCTGAAAGACCGCGGCTCTGTTTGAGGCAGTCAAACACCAGGTAAAAATAGAGTGAAGTGATGGAAGTCACCTCAGGTCACCGGCAGGTTTCATAATGGACGAAATTGAAAACGCCCATGGAAAAAAACACTCACGAGGAGGAGGTAGAAAAAAGGCGGCAGACTCTAACTCACTTTTTTAAACTCGAGTAATAAATAAAGCAATTGCCTTGCTGGAAAAACAAGCAAAAGACTCTCGGCTGCTCATTAAAGAGTGAATTTACACCTTTCCGGAGCGCGTGCAGTTCAAGGCTCCTTGCTTTGCATATGAAGGGTGTTTAAATATCCATTAGACACCATAATTTGTCAGGCACAGCCCTACGGGCTAAAGACGGAGGGAGAAACAGGCTGTGATGGGAAGGGTGGGAGAGGGTCACTCAAACACACATTGTGGTGCATGTACACAGTCTGTAGCAGAAGCGGAGAGTAAATGAAGCGCGAGGACACCTCAGGCAGTGTCACAGTCGCAGAGTTAATGTATACTTGGAGATGCCATGCACTACGCTTGAGGCTTAATACTTCTCATTTAGAATTAGCACAAACTCAACTCTTCCTGATAAATGCATCGTAAGACATTAAAGTCAGTTGCTGATTTAAAGGTGTTCATGTTTTTTCTTCTAACACATTAAAAAAATATATGTTTTGCACCTTTGAAAAAGCAAACATGATGTAATCGTAATAAAGACTGTGTGTATTGTAATTGTATGCAGATAAGGTTGTGTAATGATCGGGCTAAATAAAGACAACACTGCTGTGTAATGTTGTGGGCTCTCAATAAGCTCTAAAATATCTCTCAAAAAAAAAAAATACTGACTTACCGCGAGTCTACAGCATCTCCATTATCCTGATAACGATGATTGATGATAATGATGATATTATTCGTCTGTGCTATTCCTAGGAACTCATCTCAACAATGTAGTGTAGCAGTAGATAAATACAGTTAAAATTAAAAAACAAAACTCCTAACTTTACATCACTAAAATTAAATAGTAAGCCGCTTACAGACGCTCACATGTAAACACAACACTGACGTCTTCACTTCCAGGTCAAGAATCTGTCAATCAAAAACTCAGTAGCCAATGAGAACACACCGCTGTTAGCCCCGCCCCCATGAGAGTTATGTGCCAGAATGGAGAACGAAAACTCAGAAGCGTAAATGAAAACTCTGGAAGCGCATTTGTAAGTACAGATCAGCGAAAGATAAAAAAGAAAAAACAGTAATACATGCAGCAGTGTATTAAAAACAAAGTAAAAATTTTTGTCTGCGATTAATTTTTTTCCGGTTTCAAAGACACTTTTTTCAGTGTCCATTTATATTTTCATTCGTTTCTTGAAAAGTTACGTTCATTATTAATGGCACAAAAATAATCCCATACGAACAAGGACTCAATGAGGTGCTCGCGCTGACGGACACACATGCATGCGATCGTGAATTCAGTTACTGTTGCTATTAGTTACTGTTGCTATTAGTTACTGTTGCTATTAGTTACTGTTGCTATGTCCGACAAGCCACGCCGCTCTCACGCCACTCCATGTTCTCGCGCAGTGACAAATACATCGCGGAGCAAAGAGGACACCGACAACACCGACATACAGGACAGACCAGGTTACTTTTGATATGAAACTAAGTCTCAACTTTAAAATTTGTTTTTTTTTTTTAAAGAAATTTAAACAGTAAATACGGTTTTGTGGCTCATTAATTTGTCGTGACAGATCGCTGTAGAGCCTCAGTTAAAGCCGCTCGTGAACCGATCATCTCTTCCTTCTAGTTCATTTATAGCATCAAATACACATGAATGAACATCAGAAGGAATGTTGTTTTAACTGCAGAAAGACGCCAGTACACCGTTTTTCAACCAACGTTAATCTACTAACTCTCCTGACTGCTTTGTCGGACATAAATGGCGGATTTGGCAGATGGCGGATTGTGATTGGTCAGATTGGCTGTCAATCAAACTCCCTGCGAAGAGTAGATTTTGTCAAAATACACATCGTGTGGACTGTGGAGTATTCAAAATAAACAGATTCTGTTATGTCCTACGCGAACAAAAACAATCGGATGTGCAACTATTTCCATGCTTTCACTCTTAATGGGACAGCAGCCTCATAAACTGTTGCCATCCCTTTTAATAGGCTTTATGCCGAGCGTCACGTGACCAAACCGGAAACCGGGTCTCATTGTCAGAGAAAGTGTTAACGGCCGTAAGAACTAACTACGATATCTATGGATTTTTAAGGTAATCAGCTAACCTACTAAGTTCACTTTGTTATTGGTGTTTTATGCTATTTAAATATCTAAACGTTAGTGTGAAGAAGAACAATTAAAAAACTTTTATATATCAATCTGCACATGCGAGGGACATTGGTTATGCTCATTTTTGCTTGCTCCCTTTAAGTTATCTTGAGTAAAACTGCAAAAAATGTCATGAAGCACATACAAAAGACCTGAATCGGAAGCGATGTGATCTGTTTTCCGGCTTGGTCACGTGACGCTCGGCATAAAGCCTATTAATGTTAATAAAAAACACTCACTGCTTTTGACTGAAACACTTTTTTATCCTTATTATAATCAATTTATATTTAATTCATACAGTGAAGACTATATACAGTGTTTTATTTTTTTATTTGATTATTCAATTTCGGTAGTATTTCTTATTTCTTAGTATTTCTGTTTAATAAACCTATGCTACCATACCTGAAAAACTTCAATTTGATATAATTTGTATATTTTTCTATTATATTTGTCCTATTGTTTGTAATTTGCTGCTTTGTTCCTATTTTTAATATTTAAAAAATTAAAAGAATTGCCTGCCTTGCTTTAATACAGAAGACTGTGTGTATGATTGTAGTCAGCTTAAAGGGCATTTGCTTTACAATATTGGGTTGACTAAAATGGGAAGAAAAACTAAATAAATTTCAAGGTTCACATTTAATTCAGTAGGATTTTCTTTTCTTCTAGACCTATTAAACTGCCTACCGCAGTCAAATAAGAAAAGTAACACAAAACTGTCAACTACAACCAAAATGCCCATATCAGACCGAAATTTGATTTTGAATCAAATCGTGATCTCAAGAATCGTTACCAAATCGGTACCAAAAGATTCCCAGCACTAATATATAAATATACACTGTATTATTAATATATTATTATTTATAATATCACATGCTCAAAATTAAACAAAGTTTTAACAGAAATAAATAATAATAAAATACAAACAGAATTAAACAATACTTAGGCCTAATAAATTTTTATGCATGTACTGTTTTATTAATATATTATTCTTATTATTTATAATATTAAATATTACATAATGTCTTTTACCGGTATATACAATTGACTGAAAATAATAAATATATCACATTGTTATCTAGTATTGCACATTTTTATTCTAGTGACTAACATACTTTCAAATTTTAAACTTCATTGACAAACCAAAAAGGCAAGATTCATCATGAGAGATGAATTATAAGTGGCACGGTTTTGTCTATAATTTTTTGCTTTGTGTCGGATTTTTTTATATTTATATTACGACATGGATATCTCACAGCATGAACAGAATCTTTTCCTGCCATTGCGGTATTTATGGTCCTTTCACCCAGCCCTATTTTGGTGTCCCACAAAACAACACCTTAGTCAATTTTGGCCTCCATTTCAGAGCCTCTACAGCCCATTACACTTTTAATAATCCAACCCTGCCTCATTCTCCCTCGCATGACGCACGACACATCTCACTGGCGAACACCTGTGATCTCGCAGGCCGTAAAACCCAATAAACAACTCTCGCTCTGTGCCGAAACCAGGCCTCTCTGGAGAAACCCTATAAAAGCTGAGCCCCAAACCTTTACTCTGATACAGGTTTCTGTTGAATTACACAGCAATTTACTCTGCCGTTTACTAGCGCGACGATCGACGGTGACGTTTTTCTGCCTTAGTGATCACCAGACACAGTGGTGTGATAAAACACAAAAGCTTACACTTGTAGAGGAGTTTAATGTGTGACGAAACGCAAGGACGAGAGATAAAAGTGAAATTTCCCTGGTGTCACTGAAATAAATGCCACTTAATTTCGATCTTGTGTGCAAAACTGCATTAAACAACAATAAATAGAACAATATATCATACTTGTATAGTTGGTTAAACACCAATTTGAATAACAGCACCATCTTCCATTTGTATATGACAGACCCTTAAGCAATAATTGAAAATCTGCAGTCAGATACAAATGGCCCACATTCAAACACTGTGGCTAATTGGACAATAATGCAATGGCAGATTAGCAGATAAAAATACGGGGCTACAAACACAACTGTTCGGGGTTCAGATCTTGTTATGATGGTTTATACATCTAGTTTTTTTTATCTACCTAGTGTCTGTGTGTTTAGGCAATACTGAAAGAAAAAGAACGAGACGTGCAAAAGGTGTTTCTAACCAAATGGCTGCTTATAAAATCAGAAAGTTGTTGACAGTCTTATCAGACACAATTTAAGGCAGAACGATCTACATTGAACTGGAATAACAGGATCACTATCTCTTATTTGTGTGTCTGCACTCCGTCAGTACCTAATGTACCACATCTCAACACTGTCACTAAATCATTGGCTTTCTCCCCAAAAGCTGCTTATAATGATTATTTCAAAATTTCTTCAGGAAGCCCAAAATATATTCATTGCATTTCTGAGAAAGTCAACTGAGTCGCATCAGTTCTGAAGGGGAATTTCTATGATACAAATACAATAGGAGCTTTCGCACCAGAGATACATTTTCATAGTCACTATAACTATTGGCGGAAGTACCCGCTTTTAGCCGTGTTCGCACCGCAGGAACTACAACTGATTTTAGTTATAGGAACACCTTTTGGAGGAACTAAATTAGCTCAACCTAGCACAATTTAGGTTACATTTGCGACCGCATTTGTGAAACACCAGCACCCGCCATTTTTAAAAAGCAATGTAAACACACAGTTTACATTAGGGCTGCTTGATTATGGCAAAAATCATAATAATTTTATTTTTGATTATTTTTGGTCAATATTATATCAATCACGATAATTTAACATGATTATTGGTGGGCGATATGATATATCATACGATATATGAGTCTCCTTTGAAGATATATAAAAATTAAGCTCTCAGGGTTAGTTCGTATAACGAACCGCCCTGGTGGTTAGTTCGTATAACTGAATACTACTAGAGATCGACCGATATTGCTTTTTTATTACAGATACCAATTATTTGCGTTTATGTGCCCGCTAACCGATATACAGAACCGATATTTATTCAATGTTTTATTTCTGTAGCGCCATTTACAGGTGAATCCGATTATGGGAAAATGCTTAAATATCGGGGAAAATATCGGTAATTGACCGATAATCGGTCCGATTATCGGTCGATCTCTACTGAGTTCCTATAACAACCCAGTGCGAAAGAACCGATATAAAGCTAAATTTGATCTATGAATAAAATTATATTTTAAACGACAATACTGATGGCAGATTGTTTACTTTAATAATTGTAACTCATTTAGAAATAAATCCTGTCTGAATAGTCCTAAGAAACACAGCTTTATTCCCTTACCTTCATCAAAGTCCGCATCGTCCTCTGTGTGTTGAGGGAAAGGGAAGCAGTTTGTGATCTCGAGCCGGTCCTCCACCACCAGCCCCAGCAACACCCCCTGCACCACCTCACTGCCCTGGCCTTCCTCCTGGTAATGCTTGATGATCTTCATCACCACCTGGAACACAACACACACATGCTTGAACATCAAGTCAAGTCATCCTCATTTATATAGCGCTTTTAACAATGTAGATTGTTCCAAAGCGGCTTTACAGTGATAATAGGAAATTAAAGTAACAGATTGTTTTGGCTTTATGACAGCTCTAGAATAAAGTTATTGTCCAGCTAAAGTTAGTTTTGATTGATTCACTTCCGTCGCAACGATCATTAGTTATTAACTTAGGGGCCGCTAACACGACACCGTTTTACAGAAAACTCTTAAGTTCTCTCTATGCAAACTTTAAAAACGCGAACCTGTGAGAAGCTGATGGCGTGCACATGCGTATTAAAGGAGTAGTTCACTTTTAAAAAAACTTTTGCTGATAATTTACTCACCCCCATGTCATCCAAGATGTCCATGTCTTTCTTTCTTCAGTCGAAAAGAAATTAAGGTTTTTGATGAAAACATTCCAGGATTTTTCTCCATATAATGCACTTTGCTGGGCACCAAACGGTCCAAGGTCCAAAAGACAGTTTCAGTGCAAACTGCAAACTGTTCAAAGGCCTTTAAACGATTCCAGACGATGAATAAGGGTCTTATCAAGCGAAACGATCGCTCATTTAAAAAATAAATAACAAAGTTTAAGTTTTATAAGCTCAAATGCCCGCCTTGCTCTGTTCTGTGTAACTCTCCTGTTCGAACTCGTTCATCAAAATGAACGAATCTTTTTCCGAGTCAGTTCGTTCATTTCGTTCGTTAAATGAATCAAATGACTTGAAAAAAGATTAGTTCATTTTGATGAACGAGTTCGAACAGGAGAGTCACGAACGTGCATCACAGAACAGAGCAAGGCGGGCATTTGAGCTTATAAAACTTATTTTTTAAATGAGCGATCGTTTCGCTTGAAAAGACCATTATTCATCGTCTGGAATCGTTTAAAGCCCTATGAACACTTTGCAGTTTGCACTGAAACTGTCTTTTGGACCTTGGACCGTTTAGTGCCCAGCAAAGTGCATTATATGGAGAAAAATCCTGGAATGTTTTCATCAAAAACCTTAATTTCTTTTCGACTGAAGAAAGAAAGAAATGGACATCTTGGATGACATGGGGGTGAGTAGATTATCAGCAAAAGTTTTTTTAAAAGTGAACTACTCCTTTAAGAGCTCATTCTATAGGTTGAATATATGTGCGCAGACATGTAGTCCTTCCCTAAAAAAACAACCCTCAACAAACTACTTGTCTGGCCTTAAAATTTATACAATTCATCCACTAACACTCACACTTCTTGAGGCTAGTCAAGTCAAGTCACCTTCATTTATACAGCGCTTTTTACAATACAGATTGTATCAAAGCAGCTTTACAGAGATAACAGGAAAATAATGCAACAAAGTTTGTTTTCAGAAGAAAATAGTCCTGCTTAAGTAAGTTCAGTGATGGTTCATTTTTGTTGTAAAAAATCTATTAATTTAGTTCATTTATATATATATATAGCCGCTCTGGAGAAAACCGTGATGTTTTCTCCAGAAACTAGTTAGTTAACCCTGGTTAACGGAATCACATTTCACACTTGTCATACTTCTCGGTATTTATTCATATGCTGACGTTGAACATTGTGTTTGTTTTATTTATATTTGAACATTCCTAAACCCTGGGTTAAACTTCATATTTGCATATTTGCAGTGTCAGTGATTGGACAAACATAGAATGCGACCAGGGGCGAGTTGCATAAACATAGTCATTATGTTAAAACTGCGCTTTAAGAACTAGTATGATCAACTAGCAGTTAGTTAGGGGTAATAAGTCTTACTGTTCGGTATCAAATTAGACTTGTTGGATGACTAACTTTTCTTAGCAGTTTATGCAACTAAGTATTGCTGATTACATAAACACTCTGGCATTGCATTGCACAACCTCATTTTATGTAATCAGCAATACTTAGTTGCATAAACTGCTAAGAAAAGTTAGTCATCCAAGTCTAATTTGATACCGATTATGGGAAAATGCTTAAATATCGGTAAATATATTGGTAAAACCGATTATCGGTTGATCTCTACTGAGTTCCTATAACTACCCGATGCGAAAGAACCGATATGAAGCTAAATTTGATCCATGAATAAAATTATATTTTAAGCGACAATACTGATGGCAGATGTCTTACTTTAATAATTGTAACTCAAATGTCATTTAGAATTAAATCCTGTCTGAATAGTGCCAAGCAACACAGCTTTATTCCCTTACCTTCATCAAAACACTCTGGCATTGCACAACCTCATTTTATGTAACCGCAGACTGTACTATATTAAGTTTATACTGTAAGAATGAAACCGTCTCTTCTTCACTCCAGTGTTTTCTGTCACCATTTGACATGTTTCCCCTCAAAGACTGAAATAACCGTTTATATACAATTACATGCATTTCCGTGACTGTTCAAAGCATTGATTATTATTGTCTGTCTGTTGCTATTGCTAAGCATCCTCTAACAATGCATCGTTTTACACTGCACAAGTTTGGCACCGCAATGCAGGGATGTAAATATCAGTGACAAAGCGGTACATAAAATAGGATGTTTGCCCTTCGCAAAACACACTGAAATATTTTAAATTACTGCAAGGAAACAGCCAGATATACACATGTACATTAATCAAATTCATTATAGTTTTAGGTTATTTGTTTATTTATTATTTAACATGACAAATAGCAGTAATAAATAAAGAGTTAGTATCCAGACATTTGACTGGAAGTGTGCTGAGTCTGAATAATAGTCCATTGGAAAGCATGGTCTGGAGTATAAATGATAAAGGATGAAGGGATTCCTGGAAATGTGATGATCATGGTATGCAGGTGGATTTGGTACAAAATAAAGCTTAATCTTTAATCCGTAAACTTTAATACACATCATAACCATTTGGAATTGGAAATGTGCCCTATAGATAACAGATGAGGACAGATAGAGAATGGGAAAATGCGAGTGGGGCCGCAGTAATAACAGTGGATGAAATAGCACAGGTGAAGAGTAAAGCATCCCACACAGCTGCGATAAGCTCAATGGCGAATGACGAAGCTCCGCGTTTTTATAGAAAAATCTAATTCATCTTCAGCCGAGCACAGCAGGGGCTCGAATCTGTCGACAAAGCAGTATCGATCCCCGAGTCCGGGACGCCTGGCATCTAACGCAATAATAGATTTTCAGTTGTGACCACCAGCGCAACCTTATTTAAATCCTAACAACAACCATAAAAAACGTCTTATGTTAAACCCTCAAAGGTTTCAAATAAAAAAAGCTGAGAGATACACTGATAAACTTGTGCATCGTGTTCATTGGGCCAGCGCTGAAAGGTCAGTGGGGCCCAAAGGAAAGACCTGGTTAACAAGATCCTAGTTCAGAAACCTTTGACATAGGTCTGTGCTTAAATCTCCTAATGCTTAGCCAGGATTACGGAGCCAATATGGGGTGGAAAAAAATCAATACAACACACCATACATTCATCTTCAAAGCCTGACCCTCGTGGAGAGCCTGTGCTTGGAAGCAATTTCTGAGAGTTAAAAAGACTTACAACCAGAATCTACAGTTCTCATAGTGGAAGATCCCAAATACATGTCTGTCATTCACGAGGTAGGTCCGAAATTACTTGGATAATCACATTTCCAGAACTGTTATTTCCCCCAAACATAGAATAGAATGGAGTAAAATAATTTATAAATAGAATAAAAGAGGATACAATTTTATTTAAATTAAATAATAAATTAAAATTAAATTAAATTAAACTAAATTAAAGGCAGTACTGACCACCAAGATATTTGTCATATATACGCTCAGGATTCACACATGCTTTAGTGGACTCATAGCCTAAGGGAACATAGGTTTTGAAAGCTGGATTACAGGGGAAAAAAAATTATATATATATTAGTGCTGTCAAACGATTAAAATATTTAATCGCGATTAATCGCATTAATGTCATAGTTAACTCACGATTAATCGCACATTTTTATCTATTCTAAATGTCTCTTGATTTCTTTTTGTCCCATTATTTTTCTCATTTTAATGCTCTTATCAACATGGAAAAGTGGATCGGCTTGCTTTGTGCAAATGTTTTTTATTGAAAACAACACTGGCATATACTGTGTTCAATTTCACACTAACATTCTCACTTGGAGCAAATAATCTCACACGAAATGTAACACTGTCCATCAATAAAAGGGTGAAAGAAATACTGACGAGGTCCTGATATTGACGAGGGGGCGGAGAATTCGCATCAGCTGTGTGTGTGTGTGTGTGTGTGTGTGTGCGTGCTTGGCCATCATCAAGTGGTGTTTCAGACTGGACGTGCTGCAATGATGATAGCTCAGTTCACAACGACAAAACACACAGATCACTTTGGTCTCGTCAATGGAACCATTTGGCAACTTTTTAAAAGTAAACTTTCAATTCAGAATCTTATTGGCATCCATTTCGGCGTCTCGCGCTCGTCATCCACTCAAAACGTAACGTTAACCTACTATTTGGCCGTCTCACATGCCTAAACAAGTGTGTGTGCGCCTGTGCGACTGTTGTTTTGTTTCTGGTCTAGCTAGATCCGCTTGCTCTTTGGTCGACGAAGCAACAAAGCGTCCTCGCGCGGCGCAAGCCATTGAAATGAATGGGTTTCATAGTGCAGCGCCGCGCACGCCGCGTTCTGTTGCAAAAGCATGTGAAAAAAAAACTGTTTGCTAAGCCAAAAAGGCTGTTAATCGCGCGATAAAAAAATTAACGCCGTTAATAACGCGTTTAACTGACAGCCCTAATATATATATATATATATATATATACCATTTTTAAATATCCAATTATACTTTTCTACTCTAGGGGTCCAAAAGAAAAACTGACAGAGCCTGCAAGAGTTGAGAAATCAATCCAAACAACTTTATTACTGAAATTGACTATCTTCACAGGTCCAATTTTACTCATAGAACGAACATAATTATTAGACCTCGGGACCCTGACAGCAAACATTCATGCCCATAATGCCCTAACCCAGAGGTAGAGCTCTGGCTGACTGTACGCTGGCAGGGGTCTTGAGTTGTCAGCTGATGGCTGTATTGGCGGGTTGCCATCTGATTATCAATAAAGCAGACAGCTTGCGAATAACAAGCACTTAGGCCATTAGCCAAGACTCCAGTCAAAGAGCCAGTCGCTTTAGTCATATTAAACCAGGCCTACAGTGCTAGTCAAGACCCATTGTACTCAGTCAATAATGCCAGGGTTGTGAGTTTAAACTGAACAGTGATTGAAACTGAATACATTGTGAATTCACTTTGCATACCGCACTAAAATGGAAGGACAATGAAAATGAAAGCATAAAGAATTCATTACAATAGTCTACATGTTTTTCAGGAGAGCAGGTTTTCACAAGGTTTTATTTTGCACTCCCGTCAACTAAAATGTTATTTGCACCCACTATAATAATATGCATAGGCCTATATATATTATTATAACACTATATGAGTAACTAAAATGATATGACGTGGAAAAAATAAAAAGACTAAATTTAAACTGTGACTAAAGAAAAAAAAGCTAAATGACAAATTGATATGTAAAATAGGATGTTTGCCCTTCGCAAAAAAGCACTGAAAGATTTTTAAAAAACAAAAAGAAATGGCCAGAGAGGAAACCAGCCGTATGTCCGGATGTGTCAAGTTTCGACAAAGCCTTTGCTCGTTGTCTTAGCGCGACAAGGTGACTGTGAGAGTAACAGAGCAAGTGGCATTCACAGGTCGAAGAGAGAGTGATTTCTAACCCAAGCCGAAGTCACCGGGGATCCAGAGTGAGAATGAGGCAGGCATTGAGCGCTAGTCCCTGTAGTCCATATGTCAAGCAACCGAAACTCAGACACTGCAAAGTCACGAGGAAGAGCAGAAAGTCTTCGGCAAGGTGTGCACTAATCAGAAAAGGTGGACGGATGACCTCAGACGAGTTTCCAGCAGATGGACATCTACTTTGTGTCAGAACTACACTCTTAAAGGCCCTTTGAAATCAAAGTTGTTTAGCTTTTAGTATGAATATGTTAGCTTTAAGGTTATGAATAAGCTGGTGTGTTCCAAAACAATGACAAAATTCGCATTTAGGAGATATAAGCATTCAAAACTTACAGTCTCTCACTTCCACTATAATGGATCACCGCCGACTTCAGCTTCTCATCACATCTTCTGTCCAATCAAATGCTCTCTAGAATCTAAAGCTCCGCCCCCTATGCTATAAACACCACCTGGCCGAAGCGACCGTTGACACGTCACGGAGATGTGTGTTCGGTTGCTCAAACGCTCGAGTTTTATTCTGTTTTCCAATGTTGGTTAAGAATGAAATGGCTAGAATTTATTCACACCTCTACTATTGAATCCAGCGTATCATCAGCGCTCGGATTCACTTCCATGGAGCCGTCAAGTACGACTGCAGTCTGTGAGGTAAACTAAAAACTATTGGCTATTTGAAAAAGGGGGAGGAGCCAATCAATATGTCCCGCCTTAGCTTCCTGTTTCAGTGGAAATTACATCAACGCATCAAAGCTGCGCCTTCCAAGACACTCCAAAGCCTTTAAGACATTAAAAAATAGTGGTGATCAAAGTTGTGTTCGCGTCGGCTGTGTCTGGGACAAAAAACTGTGCGTGCCGTGAACACACCACAAAGACTCGTTCGCTAAACTGAACAGCCAATCAGAGCGATCTCTCTCATGACAGCGATTTAACATGCTTTAAGATTAATCTAGACAAGATCCTGGATTAATCCTAGATTAATCTATATTTAATTTATAATTTATGCAGTGAAGACTGTGAAGTGTTTGATAACTTCAGTACATTTCTGTGTATGTCCTACCTGTTGGACCTACCTGAAACTCTTAGAGCACTGTTTATAAGGTTACATGGGTCAAAAATGATGAAAACAATAACTTTTTGTGCATTTTGACAGGGCAAGTAAAAATCGTTCGCTAAACTGATCAGCCAATCAGAGCGATCTCTCTCACGACAGTGATTCAACATGCTGAATCAGACAAACCCCCGCTGGATTATAGAGTCGACGTGAGGAACACACCACAAAAACTAGCCCGACATAATCTCTACACTAAAAAAAATGGTTCTTTGATTCCATAAAGAATCGCTAACATCCATATTGGAAAAGGGTTCTTCACACTAGGAAAAAATGGTTCCTCAATGGTTAACTGAAAGGTTCTTTGGGGAACCAAAAATGGTTCTTCTGTGTATTATAATTATATAATTTTTAAGAGTGCAAAGAAAGCTGCTTTAAAAGATGATTTGAAGACATTAAATTGCTATAAATTGAGTTTTTAGTTATGAAATGGTGATTAAAGTGGATATGGATCAATATGGATTGATTTCATAAAAAATTGTTAACATCCATGGAAACTTTCCATTGAAAAAGGGTTCTTTAGATTTTCTCAAATGTTCTTCACACTAGGACAAAATGGTTCAGCACCAGTACCTCGTTTCCACCAAAAAAAAAGAACTGGTTTGGAACTGGTGCTGGTTCAAAGTTGGTTTAACTTGCGAACCTTCTCAGAACCGGTTTGTTTTTCCACTGACTAGAGAGCCCAGCGAACGACGTCGTTACGTCACTGTGTGTGTACGTCGCCATACGTAAGCATGACGTGGTAAAAGAACGGTTCTAGTCCAGCAAAGAGTTGGTTCCACTTTGGAACCAATTTTCCTGGCCAAGAACCGGTTCTTTGGCTGTCGAAACACAAAGAACTGGTTCGCGAGTAGGCACCGGCTCCAAACCGGCTCTCAAAATCCTTTGGTGGAAAAGGGGTTCTTTAGGGAGCCAAAAATGGTTCTTCTGTGGCATCACTTTATTCTTAAAAGTATAGGACCAAAGAAATCTGCTTTAAAAGATGCTTTAAAGACATTAAATTGCTATAAATTGAGTTTTTAGATATTAAATGGTGATGAAAAAAGTATTTTGGATGCCACAACGCAATATTTCCCAGCAAAACCTAAAGAAATGTCTTCCAATCGGAGTTGAGCTTGTTACTTTGACCGTAGCCAGAGCTCAGTGAGGAATGCTGAAGGACAAATAAGAAACTCAGATTCGCTTTCGTCCTGTTGCTAGCCAGATCTTATTGTGCACCCACTGCACCAGCTCAGCCATCAATCTTTTACGCTTGCTGTAGAAGTGCTGCAGCTTTACGGCGAATCAAGTTCTTCTCTCAGACTGTTAATCTGCACTTCATAGCCCGCCATCACTGTGGTATCGGCTCTCAGAGGGCCCTCAAGGGCCACATATAAGATCCACTCACGCTCACCTTCTGTCACCATCTGAATCCACCAAACGGTTGTTGAGAGAGTGAATCACAGTTTTAAAGACACCTAAACACATTAGTCATAAAGAGTGCGGGAGGGCTTTGCTAGCGGTGTCGAATTTATCCATTTGGATGATGGGAACCAGTCATTTTGATCCTAAAAGTACAAAGAATTCATAGCCTAAAAACCAGATACATTCTTCCACTTGGCTAGGAAAAGAACAAGGTACTCAATCATTCACTAGTCGCGTTTCCATTACCCTTCAAATTGCTCAAATTGAAATTGAGAATTGAAAATAAGCACAATGGAAACAAATCAATTTTTAAACAAAAAAGTTTACGCTCGCATGAGGCGGTTTTTCAGGCAATTCGAAAAAGGAATATTTTGCAAAACTGCAATGGAAACAGTTTTTGCCCATTTACAGTCACCTGACGTAGAAGACCGGGGTGTGTGTGGACAGAAGGAGACTGAGTTCTTTATTAAATACATAAAAGAAAAAAGAATTACAGGAATACTGGATTCTAAACCTCAAAGAAATGCCACAATCAAGACCTCGGAGCAGAAATGAGAAAGAAACACAGAGAATATGTGCCGTTCACAGTATAAGGGTCTTGCATTAATGCTTGGATAACACACACACGTCTCCTTCCATTAATAATTAATAGCCTAATAATAATAATGTCTAGTGCGGTGGCTCTGATATATATAAACCTACCAACGTCCGTTTTCATGATTTTTGGAATGTTAATGGAAACGCCGCCATTTCGCAATAGTTTTGTATCGATATTTAGAAAAAAAATCGCAAGTTTTGCGCAAATCTGTAATGGAAACGTGCCTATTACAGGAGGAGCATATGCTTATTTGTGCCCAGTTAAATCATATTCACTTCATGCAGGCAAAAACAAAACTAAAACTCAAGAATGCACAAGTGCAGAATTTTATGCATTAATTATTTCATTAATTCCGATTGAATAATCTGAATGTGGTGTTTACATGAACGCTAAATCAAGTGATCCGCATGTTTAAATGTCAAAAGCATGATTTTTGACATGTGCTCACTGCAAGTTTCCCGCTGTTTGGGCAAACTATTCTCCTACATAGCTTCTTTCTTTGTTTTAAAGAGCAGACTTAATATTTTTCTATTTCAGGTCCCGTTAGGATACAACGGGCACATGATTATGCCGTTCTGCTTATATTTATTAATCAGTAAGATCGCCCCTTCCCATGATGCCCAAAACAAGGCATCTGTGGATGAGAGTCTGAAACGAGGACTGGTGGGATGAATTTATGAAACTTCATTCAACAACAACAGCTCGTTCCACGCGTCATACGTCACGTCTACGTCATTGCACAAGCGTCGTCCATCTATTTTTACAGTCTATGGTTCAGATGCTCTTCTGCAGACCTTGATTATAATGAGTGCTTATTTGAGTTAATGTTCCCTTTCTATCAGATCGACCTCCTCTGGCATTTTCACTCACAGAACTGTCGTTCGCTGGATATTTCCTCTTTTTCGGACCATTCCCTGTAAACACTAGAGATGGTTGTGTGTGAAAGTCACTTAAAGGTGCAGTGTGTAAAAATTTTGAGTATTTATTAACAGAAATGCAATATGACATCCATAACTATGTGTTCAGTGGTGTATAAAGAACTTACTTAATAAACCGTAATGTTTTTATTACCTTAGAATGAGGCATTTATATCTACATAGGCGCGGGAATCCCCTTCTATGAAGGTCGCCATATTGTGACGTCATGTTTCTACAGTAGCCGAACGCGAACACACAGCGTTACAGAGCGCGTTTCGTCACTACATTGAAAGAGAAGCCGCAGGAAGCTAGAAGAAGCTAGCCATAAACACCGTGAGTAGTGACTTTTCCCTTGTCAGTGGTGTAAATATGTAGTTGGATTGTTTCATGTAACTTAATTCTTCTCCCTCGCTGTGTTATGGCTTTGCTATGTGGGGATAAATGTGCTGGTTAAGTTCGTGAGACAGCTGATTAGTAGGCTACTCTTGTCATTGACCGTAAAACAGTTACAGGAATCACCAACCCGTCGATCTTGGAAGCATTTTAAGTCGATCGCTTAGAGTTTCCAAAATCAGAGAAAAAAAGCCTATTGTGTGTAGTAAGTGTGTCTAGGGGATGCGGAGGCGCGCGCGATGTCACAATCACGTCATTTTTGCACCTTTGGGCTCATGCGGACGCGTCGAGTTTAAACAAGGCTTTACGCTTTAACCAGCTCAGCCACAGTAACAGCTCATATTAGCCAGCTAAACTCTTACTACCCTGTTAGAAAAAATATATAGTTGCATAGTTTCATGTGGGTCTTCTCCCTCGCTGTATTATGGGTTTGCTTTGTGGGGAGAATGTGCTGGTTACGTTCGTGAGACAATCAGCTGATTACTATTATTATATTATGTAAGGTGCATTGTGTAATATTTCTGAGGATCTATTGACAGAGATGCAATATAAAATCCATAACTATGTTTTCAGTGGTGTATAAAGACCTTACTTAATGAACCGTTATGTTTTTATTACCTTAGAATGAGACATTTATATCTACATAGGCGCGGGAATCCCCTTCTATGAAGGTCTGAAGGTATGTTTCTACCGTAGCTGAAAGCGAACAAACAGCGCTAAAGAAACCTCATTGCTTGACTTACTACTCTCTGCTGCTGACTCAGACTCAGACGACGACATATTTTGTCTTACGTCGGCCACCGTAGCTTCTCATTCGAGTTTGAAAACCGAGGGATAGGCCGCGAGTGACTTGCTGTTTGCAATTTGCAGGATTCACCACTAGATGCCGCTAAAAATCCCACACTGCACCTTTAAATCACATTTCTTCCCCATTCTGATGCTCGGTTTACACTTCAGTAGATCATCTTAATCATACGGAAGCGTATTGCATTCACTTGAGGAAAAAAATCTATTCTGTTTTTCTGAATTAACGTGTTAATTATCATGGAAAAAAGTTTCTGCTCTGTTTTTCTGAATTAATTACTTATCTCAAAATTACGAGTAACTCGTTAATTCATAAAAACAGAGTGAAAAAAATGTTTTTCAAGAAAAATGTATCTCATAATTCTGAGATATTAACTCGTTAATTCAGAAAAACAGAGTAGATTTTTTTCCTCAAGTGAATGCAATACGCTTCTGTATAATCATGTCTACATGCCTAAATGCATTGAGTTGCCGTCTGATTAAATATTTGCATTAACAAGCAGTTGAACAGGTGTACCTAATAAAGTGGCCGGTAATATTTCTTTTCATATTTATGCAACTAGACTATTTAAAATAGAATATCCAAAGCACTGTCTGCTTAGTAGGCGGTGACATGCTTCATTCAAGCTTCCAGCCTTCAGTGTTTCACCCGAACGTCACCGTTTGAAGAGATGTGCATGAAGTGAAGAGTGATTTCAGTGGATCGCTGCTGCCCCCTGTTGACCACATGCCTTTCCTCTGGGTGACAAGTGCTCAAGCAAAGCATTAAAGAGGGTATTTACTTAGCTAATAAAGAGAATAACTCCAGTACAAAAGCAGAGGCAGAAAGTAAAAGAGGTGTGTATCACCTTGAGGAAGACAAGTCGGATGTCAACCGGTAAAAGTGCCGGTGATTCAGAAACGACATATCATTTTTCAATTAAGGGTGAATTCAGGTTAATATTTTGCCATTGAGATGACTAGGAAGAAATATGAATAGTCTGTATTTTTTGCATTACAAAAAGAGAAAAACTCCTGAGGGTATCAGAAATCAGAAACGATTTAAACATCACCCTGCTATGATTCTCATGCATAAGCAGACCTTATTTCACACCGCTTTTGCCTGAAAGGTCAAAAATAAAGAGTTTCACATAATGGAAAGAGAGAGCTGAGAAGATATATATCCCTGGAAGGGATTTGTAGAGCTCTCCGTTTAAGCTGCTTACCCACCCTGAAGCAGTCGCCTCTAATCCACCTGCTTTATACATTTAGCTTATTTGTATTCATCTAAAAACTCTGTGAACAGCAGGCAACAATGCCGGATGCTCAGGTGGCCGAACCGAGAGGGAAAATACAGCAGATGGTTAATATCAGGGTCTTCCTCTATTCCTTCGTAACTCGCCGTTTTGCTCACAGGGGAGGATTAACAAGAAACAAGCATATCAATAACACCGGCATCAGATGCGTTTTCAGAAACCTGCTAATGCGACTAGAGCTGCCGCGGCTTCACTGACAGGACGAAAAATGTCAAACAAATTCAGCTTTTGATTAACTGAATTAACCGAGATTAGAGCACTCTGGGGATCCAAAGACAAAGACGGACTCAACTAGGCCTGATATTGTCAATATTACCCATCATAATCACCTTTTATCAGCGAATGACTTGATTATGGCATCTATCAAAGTTCAAATAATGTCCACAAATTCTCCTAATAATATGTTTTATAGGGATGAAGTTGAGTTACAGAGTAAAGAGAAAGTGACAGCAATAGCCTTAAACATTCAAATTATCCTGACCTTTTTTAATTAAACATCATTTTAAACTCGCTATACTGATAAATCAGCATTTAAGAATGATTTCTGAACTTAAGGCTGGGGGGAAAAATGGCTTCTGACTGAAAATTCAGCTTTGCATCACAGAAATAGATGACATTTTAAAGCATATATTCAAATTGAAAATAGTTATTTGAAATTGTAATAATATATTTCACAATGTTGTCTGTTAAGAGTTTTGTTATTCTGAACCATCATCCATATATCTGTATACATATCTGCAGCACTGAGATGGAAAAACAATAATGAAGTTTGCAACTACGGGGCAAAAAAAATAATAAATAATAAAAATAATAACTCCCAGTGACGTGCGCATGAAAAATCTTAAGGTGATGATACATGGGGCAAATTTTTGAGCAATCTTGCCGAGCGATTGTTGATTGGCCACTTTCCCATTAAAAATGGGCCATACATTTCTATCTGGATAATTTAGATCGGTCGTGGGCCCTGTGTGTCATCTGCACAGCAAAAATTGGAGTGTTAGAATTTGAGTGTTAAACATTTCCGAGTTGATTTTAACACCCAAAGAGTAATTTTAACACATTTAGAGTAAAATGGTGTTCGGAGTTGGAGTTATTTGAAAGAGTTGATCATCAGTGTTAAACCAACTCCTGTAATACACAGTTACACTCCGCCCAGTTGCGCCCGCGCACACGCACACGCGGTCGCATTTCACTTCTTCGTTCGTTGGAGAAAGTGCCGCCAATGTCCTCGTGTAGATTTGAACGGTAAGTCAAATTAAATCAAACTTCTTAAACATTTATGATTGATGCTATGAATGCAACAGCAGCATGTACAATATGACATATAGTACGTAGCCTTAGAACATGCAGACACGTAAGTTAATAATTTAAATTAAAACGAGGGGACATGATGAAGGCCTACAACGTGGTCACGATTTAGTTTAGCCTAACGTTAACTGACATAAATCTAAATTGAATTATTTTATTTATAATTAGGTAACGAATTATTCATTCGTGGCCACGGTATCATCTCTCTCTCTCTCTATAACGTTATATATGCATGAATACACGATATCCATTTATGATCGTGGTCATGTACGTTAACTTACTAACAGTTATACGCTCCCTCGTTTTGATTTAACTAACAAGGGATCAAAATGTTACTAGCCAAATTTTAATTAAAATAACTTAAGTGACTTTTGTGCATCCACACATTGATATATTGATGTTTAAAGTATATATAGTGCAGTGTTCTTCATTTACTCTGCTTTACATTGTCATACGCCATTGCAGTTAAAAAAAAATGCTGGTCCAGGTCAAGTACAGCGAACAACAGAAGTATGTGAAACTGGATTGTATTGAAGGACGGTTTGACTTTATGCTATTTCATCTAAAAGGTATGTTTTATTTAACTTAATTAAAATATGATACTTATTTTATATATAAATGTTGTATGATTTTTTTTACATGTAAAAAGTACATTCATTTTTATCTTCTCATCTTTTTAAGTCATAGAGAGATTTTGCTTGCCTCCGGATGCAAAAGTTTCATACAAGGATGCAACAGGGACTGAAGTCGATGCAGAAATATTCAGCGACCTCGTGGGACAAGGCAATGTGGTGCTGACCGTTTTCTCAAACGATGGTAAGTTTTATTGAATTTGAAAGGAGGAAGGTATTATCAAGCACTCTGAATAAATGTATAATAAATTAACTATTTCATGTTTCTGATCCTTTTGCTGGTCATTAAAATATGTTCTAATTCTTTAGAATTTTCAGACTACTCTTCCATATCTGAGACATCTGACTCAAGCAGCTCAAGTGCATCAACTGTAATCTTAGATGAGGTCGCTAACAAAAGACAGAGAACTGAGTATACATCTGCACTGTCTGCTAAACAGGTTAGAACAAAGCTTGATTTTTGTGCTACTCTTAAATGGTCAGTTCACCCAGAAATGAAAATTATGTCATTCATTTGTCACCCTTGTTTCATACCAAATCTGTTGACAACCCACACAACTACCAATTTATAGCTCCAGAAAGGTAGTTAAGTCCTCATTAATGTGACTTCAGTGGTTTAACCTCAATTTTATGAAGAACAAGTGCTTTTTTTACCATAATTTAACCACTTTATTTACAAAATTTTAATCTCCAACGCACGTCCTCAAGAGCACATCGTCACGTTTTGTGTTTCCACGAGTTCTTGCAAAAACGCGTGTTATAGAATAATATTTTGTAAATAAAGTGGTAAATTATGCTTTTTTGCGCACACGTCACTTCATAAAATTGAGGTTTATCCACTACAGTCTCTTGGATTACATTAATGATGTCTTAACATATCTGGGACTTGAAAGTGGTGGTGGGAGTAGACTTAGTGGCAGAATTTACCTACATTTTTATGTGAACTATCCCTTTTAACACTGAGTTTTTACAAATGTGTAAATCACCATTCTCATTTTTTTATTAGTTGGTTGAAGATGTGCTTAAATTCAAGTCTGGTGGTGAAGCAGTACTACAGGAGTATCAAGAAACAGAAACTCTTACAGATGCCACAAGAAGACACATGATAAACATTCTGGTGTCTCACATGATTGATACACACGGGTATTTGTTTTAGCGTGTTTTTTTTTTTTTACACACCAATAACTGCATTGTCATTGTGTAAATTACGATAACTAATTTTATACTTTCTCTTAGGCAACTCCCAACTAAAGCAATCAGAGAACAGTATGCTCATGGCATCGTGATGCTGTTCCCTTCCCTCAGAGATCCATATTCTAAGAGAGGCTACGTAAGTCATTGTTATGGTTTGCATGCCACTTTAATGTCCTACTTGCAATGTTATGACACAAGCTGTTTCTATGACATTGAAATTTGATTGTTTGATATTTTAATCCTAACATGACAAAGGATTAAAAAAAAAACTCTTTTTCAGGAACACTTCTATGATGCTGCAAGCAACACAGGATACATCGCCTGGCGTATGAAAACAGTCCACAGGAAGATTCGTCGAGGATCTGTGCTAGCTGACAGCCCTCCTGATGTTTCTCCAGGAGGCCCTAAATGCCAAAGGGCTACTAATTTTGAAGATCAGCTTGATGGGGATGCTTGCAAAGAGGCCATGTCTTTGCTCAACCATGCCACAGACAAGTCACAAATTTTCCAGAAAATGAGACAGACCTTTCAGCATCGCCAGAAGCTTGTTAAAGATCCAGGCTCTAGTTTTGATATCCTCTCTACCTTCCCAAGATTCATGGATACAAAAGGGCTGGTAAGTTTGCAATAACATGTTTTCAATGGCATGCAATTTGAGAGTATTGTTTATAGTTTAATATATTCTTTCTTAAAGGTGGATCAAGACTTCACTCTCCTATTTGATGCGGAGATATCTTCCAGGCTGCTTCAAAAGTGGGACACGTTCTTCAGACCAAATGTCATAAAAGAAGCCAAGCGGCTATCATCAACAGCAGAGTTGAGTCAGTTGTTGCTGTCAGCAGAAGGTGATCTTGATGAGGCAAGAAGTAAGTTGTATTTGATTTAATTGATTTGGAGCATTTAAGAAATTTGCGGTTATAGTTACTTGTATTGTTTTGATGAGAAATTTTTTAAAATGAGCAACATCTATAAGGTGGTTGTTTTTCGGATTAATTTTAATTTGGAAAACAAATTTTAGGCTAAACATGAACAAAACAAATTGATGTTTATAATGCTCTCTGTTCTTAATCAAACTTAAAAAGTATTACATTTGACGTTTTTAGTTAATTAATTCATGTGAATCTTTGTCTTCAGTCTACGACCAGGAAATGGCATCCCTTCTGTTACTGATACATCTTCTTCCACCACCACCAGGAGGGCCGAAGTCTCCAAAAATCAGTGCATGTGATGCTGTTGAAAGACTTGTAATCTTTCATAAGGTAGTGGCTTTTTAATAATGTGTTGTTGGTTGCTCAAAACATTGAGATTAAAATCAAGTCTTCTTTGGCATTCCCATATTTCACTATTCAATGAGTCAATGTTTGAACAATCACTTTTATAATGTTGTTTTTTCTGTGACTGCACATTATGTTTGTGTCTAATGTTCAGTGTTCATCCTAACCCTAGTCATGCTGCAGTTTGGAGGAGCACCTCCGAAACAACCAGCATCAGCACCCGTACCTCCTTGCAGTTGGACGTCAGAAAAGCAAGATTGACAGCTTCTACATCACCTTGGATAAGCATCTCATCCCATGCCAGGCAAACCGCTTCCTTGGGGCATTTGATGAACTTTTCAAGGCACATTTTGTTTTCAATTTGTCCTATGACAGTGCACTTGTGAGCTTTTACACATTCCCGCAGACAACATTGTATAACATTGATGTAGGGAAAATGAAGGAGTCACCCAGAGTCAAAGATTTGAGAGCCAGACTGCTTAACCAGACAGTAACCTTGTCTTAAAGTCTGAGCATTGTTGAGAGAATGCTGATCTGTTTTATTTGTCAGACACTGCACCACAGCAGTCAACAGTTAATTTCACATTTAAGAGGTGAACATAGTTACTATCCTGGATCTAAGTTCAAATTGATTTGTTCGCAGCAAGGTTGTAGGCATCAGTTTCAAACATATGCAGGTTTTCGTAAGCACCTTAATAATGTTCATAGCAATGTTCAGAAAATTGCTCTAACTTCAACTGTTGGATGTTCCTCGAGTGAGCCACTTGCAAGTTCATCTCGATTAGATACTTTAGACAACCAAATGAATCCCCAGCATGAATCTCCTCTTTCCAGTGTTTCCTCTGAGAACAATGATTCTGAGCTTACTAAAGATTCAACTAAAGAATTGTGTGAATCCATTGTGGCAAAATTACAAGGAAGTGGGATTTCAAACAGTTTAGTGACCTCAATTGTAGGAGATTTAGAGGAACTAACAGATACACTTCACTCACAAGCAAAGCATAACATGCTTTCTGCTTTACCTACAAGTGACCCCTACAAATTTGTGATAAATGAATCTTTTGAGAAATTAGAAAACCCGTTCACAAATCTGAATACAGAATGGAAACGAAATAAATACTTTAAAGAAAAATGGGGAGTGGTTGAACCAGTTGAGATAACGCTCGGACTGAGATATGACAGCAGACTGAATCAGAAATCTGGTACTTATGACCAAGTACCAGTTAAAGATACTTTTATTTATGTGCCAATTTTAAAAACTTTGGAATTCATGTGCAGGAATCCAGACATTTGTGATCTCCTAAGGAAAGACTGTAGATTAGAGACTGACAATATTACAGATTTTAGCGATGGCAGTTATTTTAAAACTCACCCGTTGTTTACCATCAAGAGACATGCATTACAAATCCAAATATACTATGATGATTTTGAAACTGCCAATCCCCTTGGCTCCAAACGTGTAATTCACAAAATTGGCTGTCTTTATTTTATTGTAAGAAACTTGCCCCCCAAATTTAATTCAGTACTGATGAACATTCATTTGTTAGCACTTTTTCACACACAAGATGTAAGTAAGTACGGTTTTAATTTCATACTGGAACCGATAATAAATTATATAAAGATACTGGAAAGCCAAGGAATAAGTCTTCCATTTTCAGATGAGCAAATTTATGGCACCATTGCACAGATAACTGGCGATAATTTAGGGATGCACTCAATTCTTGGTTTTAATGAGTCATTTAGTAGCCGTCATTTCTGTCGCCTTTGTTTAATTGAAAAGCAAGATTCTCAAACGGTATACAGTGAGGATGATCCTAAGGTGATCCTTCGTGGAAAAGAAATCTTTGAAATGCATTGCCAGTCTCTCCAGGAAAACCCGCAATTGAGGTCACTGTATGGTTTGAAAAAAAACTCTTCACTTAATACACTGAAGTATTTTCATGTTTGCGATAACTACTCGTTCGATATAATGCATGATCTTCTAGAGGGTGTGGCTCAGTACGAAACTAAATTGCTTTTTGGTTATCTCACACAAAACTTTATCTCTGAAGAGGACTTGCTTTCAAGGATTTATTCTTTTGATTATGGATTTTTAGAACGTAAAAACCGCCCCACAAAGGTTATTTTGGAGAGTGCTGGTAATAACGTTGGTTTAAATTCCATTCAGACATTATGTCTCGTGAAAAATCTCCCTCTTTTGTTTGGTGACATTGTTCCTCCAGGTAACAAACACTGGAGTTTGTTGTTATTGTTACTTCAAATAATGAACATTGTGTTTTCGCCTTGTCTCACTTTAGGCATGACAGTTTATTTGAAGCACTTGATTGCTGACCACCACAAATTATTTAAGTACTTGTACCCACATAAAAATTTAATACCCAAGCATCATTTTATGATCCATTACCCCTCTTCAATCAGGAAAATTGGTCCCTTATTATTTATGTGGTCTATGAGGTTTGAGGCCAAACACAAGATGTTCAAAGATTTTTTTTAAAAATTTCAAAAACATAACAAAATCGTTGGCTAAAAGGCATCAGATGGCCATTGCTTATCATTGGGAATCCTTTACCCTCAAACATAACGAGTATGGCCCGATTAAATCATTTACCCTTAGAGATGAAAATGTGGTCAGTAATCATATACTTGAAATGATCTTGTCAAAAGATGTCTTCTCAACCAGTTGGGTTAAAGTTGATGGTGTCGAATATAGAGCTGGACTTGTCATTTGCAGTGCAATGGAAAATGAAATGCCAATCTTTTGTCAAATAAGTGATGTACTTTTGGTTGACAACCTCATTTATCTATTGGTAAACAAACTATTTACAGAGAATTTTGATGAGCATCTTCATGCATTCAGAGTACTGCGAAGTGAGGAAAGGTGTGTTATAAAAATGTCAGAGATTACATTTTGTAAGCCATTTGATATTCAAAGCTCATACAATGTTGCAGATGAAACTTTGTATATCATACCTTCTTTTGCAATGTTTTAAATCAACTTAAAATTGTACTGCAAAAGAGAATTAAAAATAAACAAGTTGATGTAAATTATTTTGTGTGCTGGAGGTTATTTAACTTTTTTGTAGTTTTTTTTTTAAAACTAATTATACGTAAAACATTAACTCTAAAAGGGATTCAGAAAAACAACACTGTTCAGTGTTATTTTAACACCTTTATAGAGTCAAAGAAGGAACTCTGGCATAGTGTTAAAAGTTTAACTATTGTAAAAGTGTTAATTTAACTCTGGAGAGTGTGGAGCTATATAAACTCTCAAAAAGTGTTGAAATCAACTCTGTGAGAGTTAATTCAACACTCGACTTTTTGCTGTGTGGTTGCCCGTTGATGGAAACATTGCAACAACATTGCTCAAAAAGTTGCCCTGTGTATCATCACCTTTATTCAGTGAAATCGTGGAAGAGACAAAACCAAACAAAAAACCTTCAGGAAGCCCAAATGTTTCCTCAGAAACAGCAGAGAATGAGCTGAAAAACCCTCCGGCACAAAACAACCATTCAAACCGGGAGCCGAGCTTTAGTGGAGCCTGAAACTGAGAGAAGCAAATCAATCTTTTCTAAAAAAAAAAAAAAGAGGAACACTAAGTGTGACGGTTTTCAAGAAACAAAGGCATATGCTGAAAACAAGCATAAAGTTTCTGAGCATTCACAACATTTCGCACTTGGCAGTGGGGAGCGAGACAAGAAAGTTAAATGACTGAGAATCTTCACTGAATTAAATTCGGTTCAGTGACTTTATTGTGGCTGACGAACGAATAAACTACATAAACACAGCAAAAAATGATTTGAGGCCTGTGTTAAACTGAAGCAATGGTCTTCTACAGCCTGATGGAACTACATTAATTATGTATAATATAGTAAAACAGCTGCTTTGCAAGTCAATGAGGGTTTATAACAAGACAACACAGTTACTTAATAATTATAAAACTCTCAGACTGCGATCATGTCTTTATAAGCACATCTCCAACACCAATGAAAAACTGACAAAACATATTGAAAGAGAAAGCAGAACATCTTCATATTTGATAACAAGGGTGTAATTGTTGAGCAACAATCGATAGAGAAGCGTGTACATCATTAATTTAAAATCTAACATAATATCATTCAACTTCTCAATCTACATAATGTAGACCATGCATAACATATTGTAAGGATAATATAAAATATAGTTTAAAAAAAAATGTTCTACCTGACAATAGGCTAAGTAAAAGATAATTGCCTCACAAATTGTTCCATTCTTCCTATGCCACTAAAAGCCCTAAAAAATGTTTGACATCTGCACATAAAGCCTAGACAAATCTATAATTGTCATCTAATCAAAGCTGATGAATAAATAACACTGTAATATTATTATAACTTACATTTTTGATAATAATAACACTGACATATATTGTAATATATTGTATTTGTAACTTACAAATACAATATATTACAATATATGTCAGTATAACGTGGTTGGATATGGAGTATTTTACCGTTTTTGTTTTGTTTTGTATATTTTTTCATTATTTCAGGGGGGGCAAAAATATATCAAAAAATATGTGAATGTTACACGACAAAAAGACTATTTAAGAATATCCTATTTAAGACTAGACTATTTAAGACTATCCTGCATGTTCTGTTTGAATGAATGGTCGTCAGACGAGGCGCAGTTTCGTTTACCTCTCACACACACACACACACACACACACTGAGGCGTGTGACGCTCGCGCTGTTTTTAATTTTTAATTTTTTTTTTTTTTTGCCTATATGAGGACACAAAATAATGCATGATGAACTTCATCTACAGACTCTAAACTCGCTCTGAAAGTCACTTCATCAGCATTTAACCGCTTCATTTGAGAAAAACTATCATCATGTCAAACACACAGAAACTCGGAGGTCTTCACGGCAACCCGTCAAAATAAAAGTTCGGTTGAACTTGACAGAAATATATTACCGTTATACAGTAAAATCTAGATACATCTCAATGTAATAATAATACTAACACTAACACAAATAAATTATCATCAAAACATTATTTTGTAAGGAATAATCAAAATTTTTCTTCCATGTTATAATTTGAACAGCTCATTGTGCAGCACGTTGTTTGACAAAAAGTTTGTTTAATTTCATGATTAAAAGAAATTAAATTAATGTTTTATGTCTTCATTTGATTGCCAGAAAAAACACAACACCGAATTTGTGTAAAAAAATAAATAAATGTTGTATAAGTTTAATAATTGTATAAGTTTCATGATTTAAATTAATTAGACATGCTTTTTGATTACTAAAAATGTTATACCACGTATCCGTAACACCTGTTTCAGGGGTCCTAAAAAGTAAATAAAAGTATTGCAACTTTTTCATAATATTTGCATATGCAAATATATAAATAAAACAGTATTATATATATATATACAGTACTGATCAAAAGTTTGGAAACATTACTCTTTTTAATGTTTTTGAAAGAAGTTTCTTATGCTCATCAAGCCTGCAATGATTTGCTCAAAAATACAGAAAGAAACAGTAATATTGTGAAATATTATTACAACTTAAAATAATGGTTTTCTATTTTAATATATTTTAAAATGTAATTTATTCCTGTAATCAAAACTGAAAATGCTGTTGTTTTTTATTTTTATTCATCAATGAATTCTGAAAAAAAAAGGATCACAGGTTATAAAAAAAATATTAAGCAGCAGAACTGTTTCAACGTTGATGAATGATCATATTATAATTTCTGAAGGATCATGTGACACTGAAGACTGGAATAATGATGCTGAAAATTCAGCTTTGATCACAGGAATAAATTACATTTTAAAGTATATTAAAACAGAAAACCATTATTTGAAGTTGTCTTCTTTCAAAAACATTAAAAATGGTAATGTTTCCAAACTTTTAACTGGCACATATATATATATATATATATGGAAAGTCACTGGAATTAAGTCAATCACTAGAATTAAATGGGTTATGTACAGGTAAACCCCTAAATGGGCAGCAATATACAACATATTCAAGAGTTTTTGATCATATGTGTGCATCAAAATATTTAATTACTATGGTCATTGATAAAATTAAACAAATACATTTCTCTATTTTTTACTATTTAAATGTGTATTTGTGGCCAACTTTGAAAAATTATTATTATTACTATTGTTATTATTACTCATTGTTGTTGTTATTATTAATCTCTGTTTGGAATATTATCATGACATCATTCTGCAAAGTGACCTGCAGGTGAACTAACCAGAAGCTTCTGTTCACAGAGACATTTAAACACACACTCTGTGTAAACTCAGCAACACTGAGTCTGTTAAACGGCATCTCACCAGCCCTTCGATCTGGATTTGTTTGACGGGAGAATCCAGTGTTTTTCCAGACGGGGTTTCTTTACGGGATGCCATCTTCACTCGCGCTGGGGATACACGGGATACAGGGATACAGAACCGTTAAACCAGTGGCTTCCGGTTAACCTGAGAATAGATAAAAGAATCATTTACTGGAATCGGATCTTTTTGTTGTTTGTTTAAGGCTGGGGGGAAAAATGGCTTCTGACTGAAAATTCAGCTTTGCATCACAGAAATAGATGACATTTTAAAGCATATATTCAAATTGAAAATAGTTCTTTGAAATTGTAATAATATATTTCACAATGTTGTCTGTTAAGAGTTTTGTTTGTTTGTTGAAGCGGTTCAAAAACCGGGACTAAAGCGATTTATTAATTTTAAAAACATTTTATGAAAACGAGCAAAAACATGTTCAGCTGAGCGTTAAATATAATATTGTTTATTGTATATTCACATTCTATTTATGTTCTAAATTACTTTTTATAACGTAAAAATAAAATTTTAAACGTGATTTTTTTATATTGACTGCAAAAAACTTAACTGAAATCCATAAAATTACAATAAACAGCCCTATTAATATAAATCCCGTAATAAAGAGCAATATGTGACGACATTACGGTGGTTTTGAACGGTTCCTTGCAATAAAATGAACTGTTTGAAAGAATCGATTCGCGCTCGCTAGAAGGTACAGCTGTAATAGTGGTCGGAGAAACAATAACTATTGTGCACTGTTCCTAGAATTAGTTAACTAATACATTTCTGAAAGTCACTATTTAATAATAATTCATGTAACGTGTATATTAATAGTAGTTATTATGACCTTGTTCCTATTAGTATTTGTTAGGATTAACGCGGTATTTCAATTATAGCAGCTTGCTGTTTTCCACCCGGTACACATTTACTGTAACCACGCTGTACCATGCTAGACATGTTTGAGATTGGCGTGAGTTTCGTCCAACTGTTTTGTTGACATATTAACATAAATCAAATGTATTAATCCTCACCAATTCGGATTAATTGTTATTCTTCTTCTGTCCTGTCAAGATAATCTATTCGTTCAAACTGTCTGAGCTTTATGTATAAATAATTCAACATGAAGATAAAGCGTCAGAAGCACGCGAAGAAAACCATCAGTTTTTACAAGTACAACTTTAGCTTTAGGGAACCTTTCCAAATAATAATTGACGGGACGTTTTGTCATGCGGCGTTAAAGAATAAGATTCAAATCAAAGAGCAATTGCCAAAGTATCTGATGGGAGAAGTTCAGCTCTGCACCACAAAGTAAGTCAATCTTATTTCTAGTGTTGATTCACGTGTGTTAGATGTTGTATAATAACAGATTCGTGCTGTTCTTTTGCAGCTGCGCGCTGAAAGAACTTGAAACCCTTCCGAAAGAGCTTTATGGAGCGAAACTCATCTTACAGAGATTTCAGATCAGGAGATGCAAACACACGAAAGATCCGGTTCCTGCATCTGAGTGTTTGCTGTCAATGCTTGGAGAGACAAATCCACACCACTACTTCATCGCAACTCAGGTAAGGACTCAATAACTGGAACAAAGTCATGTGGTTTTGTAGAATTAAAGGAGTAGTTCACCTCAAAATGAACATTTCCTAATAATTTACTCACCCCAATGCCATCCAAGATATCCATGTCTTTCTTTCCTCAGTGGAAGAGAAAATAAGTTTTTTTGAGGAAAACATTTCTGGGGTTTTCTTCAAATAATGGACTTCAATGGCAACCAACGTTTTGAAGTCCAAAACAATGCAGTTTTGAAGTGCTTTAACCGGCTCTGCACGATCCCAGCTGAGGAAGAGGGTCTTATCTAGTGAAACGATAGGTCATTTTCCACAAAAAAAAAAAAATATATATATATATACTTTTTGACTACAATTGTTCGGATTGAGCTGATCTGCAACGCGCCGGGAACTACGTCGTCACGCTCAATGAGATTTAAACACCCAGGATACGCACACGAAAGGACCATTTTAAACAATAATATGACACAAAAAGACATAAATATGTCATTCCACATACAATACAATTTGAACTATCCTCCTTTGCACGGTCACTTTGTAAACAGTGGGGCGGTACTTGCGCCGGCGACATCGAGCGTTACCTTTCAACGTGATGACGTCGTTCCCGGCGCGTTGCAGATCAGCTCAATCCGAACAATTGTAGTCAAAAAGTATATATATTAATTTTTATTTTTTGAAAATGACCTATCGTTTTGCTAGATAAGACTCTTCCTCAGCTGGGCACAGCCGGTTGAAGCTCTTCAAAGCCCTTTGAAACTGCATTGATTTGGACTTCAAAACGTTGGTTGCCATTGAAGTCCATTATTGGAAGAAAAATCCAGAAATGTTTTCCTTAAAAAACTTATTTTCTCTTCCACTGAGGAAAGAAAGACATGGATATCTTGGATGGCATTGGGGGTGAGTAAATTATTAGAAAATGTTCATTTTGAGGTGAACTACTCCTTTAAGGAATAGTAACACACAATGGTTCTTCTTACCAGGATCAGGAGTTGACGAAGGCGCTGAAGAAGATCCCAGGGGTTCCTCTGCTCTACATTATCGTCAACACAATGGTGTTGGACAAGCCGTCCGAACGAACGCTGAAGCACGTCGAAGCCGTTCAGCTCGGTGAGATCGTGAACCCGTCGCAACAGAAGAGCATCCAGAGTCTGAAAGAGAAGGAAGGCCTCGGGAAAGACGGCGAGGACAAGAGAGGCAAAAAACGCAAGAGGAAATCCAGCAATCCCAACCCACTGAGCTGCCTGAAGAAGAAGAAGAGACCCCTGGCTCCGCAGCTCAAGAAGACGGACGGAGAGAAAAAGAAGCGGGTTAGAAACAAGAAGCGGCGGCCCGTTGGAGGAGAGAAAGCAGTCGGATCCGATCCCGCTAATGCTTAGAGTCGAGCAGAGCTTGTGCAAGAGTGTGTTCGTTCCTCACTGACTTTTCCCAGACCGTGCAAATGTGCATAATAATAATGTGTGTCTAATAAACTAGTGTTTCTCTTTTAACCAAGCCTGTTTTTTGTGGATGTTTAAGTTATAATTAAGACACACAATTATAATTAAGTTAGTGTGTGTGTGGGTGTGTATATATATATATATATTTGAAAAATTAGAATATCGTGATTAGAAAATTCAACTTAAAATGTGAAACTAATATATTATATAGACTCATTACATGCAAAGTGAGATATTTCAAGCCTTTATTTGTTATAATTTTGATGATTATGGCTTACAGCTATGTTTTCATAAGCTGTAATCCATAATCATCAAAATTATAACAAATAAAGGCTTGAAATATCTCAGAAACAAGAGAGAAGCAATGAAATATTAATAACCGATTATGTTGTAGACTGTGTGTGTGTGTTTGTTCAAATAATATCAAATTAATGTTTTAATGATGACGTAATAGTTTAATTACGTTAATTTTAGGTAATAGTTGAGGTATATGTTTGCCAGCAAACCACTTGTTTTTGTCTAATTTTGTCAATAATTTTTCCATTTAAACAACCCTGATTTCTGTGGAGATTTAAGTTATAATTATATAATATTATAGTTATAAATATTTTATAGTGCTGTCAAATTGATGAATCGAATCTAACATAAAAGCTTGTTTTTGTGTAATATATGTGTGTTTATTTCATATTTATATATATGTACCGTATATTATATGTGTGTGTGTAGGCCTATTTGATATATAAATTAATATTAATACACAATCTTTTATGTTAGATGTGATTAATCAATTACGGCACTAATATATTATAATTATAATTAGTTATTTGAGAACAGAAGTATAGTTGGCTTATTGTGTTTATAATTAGAAATGGGAATATATATATACATATATTTAACAACAAGTGTGTGTAAGATTATATTTCATATCTGTACATCCATTCCTCATATATATCATGTTAAATATTATTGGAAATGCTCATAAATAAATTAATAATATCAATTTAAAGTGATAATGTTTTAATACTATTATTTTATAATAATGAATCAAGTTGCATTTAATGGTCAGAATTATATTTAAAGGTTTTTTTTTTTACCACAAGAGGGAGCTACAGCCTCGAAGAGCCGACTTTCTTGGCCAATAAGTGTGATATTTGTAAGGTTTGTACACATAAATGAATATGTATTAATACATTAATATTACATTCCAATGTTTTCGCTTAGAAAACGCCTAAAAAATGAGTAATTGCATCACATTGGCTCAACATCTTGGACATTATAAGAGCAGATAGGTGTGTGTGTGTGTGTGTGTGTGATTCATCATGGCAGAGGCTCTGAAAGAGAACTTGGACCCATTCTGTCTCTTTGAATGTGTAACGTCAGAGACTTGATCTATTGGGTTTAAATATAGCCTCCATTGTGTCTCAGCTATTTCTGTTCTGATTGGGGATGTTTTGCTTGTTTGTTCCGGTTGCTTGGGAAACTCAGAGAGGACAGGACAGCATGCGGCTCGTGTTCGTCACTGGGCTCAGATCCACCCAGAACACACACTAATGTCTGCATGGGATCAAAGCCAAATGTGATTTGTGATCTATTCAATCCTGAAACAAATAAACTGGTCCGTTTGCAAACTGGGATCCGGGGAAAAGTCTAGAGGAAAAACAGGAAAATATTTAAATTCTTTGGATTCAATAATTGTTTATATTCGGTATATCCTGGATCCCTGCCTATCTTCTGATCTTACCCCTTTTATTCCTATGTGTTAAATTGTACAACTGTATTCTGGGATGTTTGGAATTTTCTAATACGTGGAGAAACCTATAAATAAAGTGAGACAAAAAAAGAGAAAAATATTAAAATTCCGGATTGTTGCAACCCATGTTTGAGTCAAATATCAAAACTTTTTTTTTTTTTTTTTTGAAATGCATGCTTTTTGTTCTCGTGAACAATAGTTGCACGCAGATAGAGATAGGTAATATCATATTAGTATATACTATAATGTACAATATTGTATATTATAAAAATATAGCCAAACTTAAATATTATTATTATTAAATTCACATGTTTACAGGCTTTTCCACATACGCATATTTATTTTAATCTCTAAAAAAAATTATTAAATTTTTATCATATTTTAATTTAAGATTCAATCATTTATTTATTTTACCCTAATTTATTCACTTTTTAATTTATTTTTCTCTCTCTAGACGTTTAAGCAAATTTATAAATAATAATTCAATTTGAGGCAAATATGGACAAACCCAACCATTGGTTTAAATGTTTTTATTAATTTTGAAACTCAACAGTTGGGTTCGTCCATATTTGACCCAAACATGAGTTGAAACAACCCAGCATTTTTAGAGAGATTAAAATAAATAAATAAGTGATTAAGTCTTAAATTAACATATGATAAAACATACAAAAATAAATAATACAATTAAAATAAATAAATAAACAAATTTGCTTAGTTTATTTTGCTTAAACGTCTAGAGAGAGAAAAATATAAAATAAAATAATTAGAGTAAAATAAATAAATGATTGAATGTTAAATTAACATATGATAAAAATGTAATAATTTTTAGAGATTAAAATAAATATACGAATGTGGAAAAGCCTAGAGTAAAACTTTAAACGTGAATATAATAATAATAATAATATTTAAGTTATATTTTTATAATATTATACATTATAATATATAATATTATGATATTACCTATCTCTATCTGCTTGCAACTATTGTTCACGAGAACACAAAGCATGCATTTCTACCAATATTTTCACCTTGTAATAGGTACTTTAACTAATGTTAACTAATGAAACCGTATAGTAATGAGGATAAGGGTTCCTCACACGAGGATATTGTGGCGTAAGCGTTTGGAAAGCCCTGGTTTAGCTGGTATTCAGACTCATGCTGTCTTCACTAGTGTTCACACAAAGCCTTGCCAATGTTCACCTATTCAAGTGCATTCAACATTTACAACGCTCAGTTGAGGCTGACGTCAGTCTACGTCATTCCCTTCACATTAACAGACTTATGTTGCATCCAAAATGAGCAGTGTTGGGGAAGCTACTTTTAAAAGCAATGCATTACAATGTTGCTTTACTCCCCGAAAAAGTAACGAATTGCGTTACTTTTTATGAGAAGTATTGCGTTACATTACTTTTGCGTTACTTTTTCTCACCTGGGCTGGGCTTGCTTGTTTGTTTTTTAATAACCACAAAAAAAAAGTTATATTTTTGGCAAGTTTTAAGGCCCTTTCAGTAATTTTTGCTTATTCGTATATGGTTGAATTAGATCATTGAAGGTCAACAGCAAAGACATTGGTTAATAAAGTGAGATTAAATACATAAAGTATATTTGTGTAATTTAATATAGTTAATTATAAAAGTGTTACGTAAAATTGTGAGATTGCATTTTACTGTTTTTATTCATTTGAGGAATACTGTGAGATGAGTAAATGCATGTTCACATTTAGTCTATAACTAAAATAACCATATTTACACAGCGCACACAAAACCACCTCACTTTATTTCTCTCAACATGTCAGTCAATAAATGTGAAAAAGTAACTAGCGTTACTTATTTGAAAAAGTAACGTAGATATTTACATTTAGCAGACGCTTTTATCCAAAGCGACTTACAAATTAGGACCAAATCAAAGCGAGTCATCGTGAAGAGGCAAAAACGACGCAAGAAGTGCTCAAAATACAAAGTGCAGGCATTTCTCATTACATAAACCAGCGAAGGGAGGATTAATGGAAAAGGAAAGGTTTTTTGTTTTTTTAATGATATTTTGTTGTGATATTATGATTTTTTATATTGATTATGATATTTTGTTTGATATTTTGTTGTAAATTGAAAAAGCAATGTGTTAGGCTACTTTACTAGTTACTTGAAAAAGTAATCTGATTACGTAACTCAAGCTACAGTGAGTTTAGAGTATTTAGAGAAACGAATATCCCCCTCCCCCCTCTCTCCCCTCAATAATAACATCGTTGTCATTTACATCAACCCGCATAAATCCGCCGTCGAGCGCCATCATAACTCTGCCAAACTGGGCGCTCACATGACGTGAAGCATTTTCTGGCGCATAATGTGACGTTTGAGAACCGAAAACCCCGTTTCTCCCAAACACAGCAAACACAACCGGCTAGGGTGACCGTTGACACATTCTCATCCCAAGGCGTCATATACTGACGCTCTACATCCGACGCACATGGCACCCTTTAGCGTCAATATAACACGCTTCGGTTATGGGTAGGTTTAGGTCTGGGGTAGTGTTAGGGTTAGACCACTAGGAGGCGCCATATATCTGCGTCTCATATTGACGCTAAAGGGTGCCATGTGCGTTGGATATATACGCGTCAGTATATGACGCCTTGGGATGAGAACGGGCTGGGTGACCATATTTTGATGACCAAAAACCAGGACACTCGGCCCGGCAAACAAATAGGCTACTCAAATGATACTCAAAGTTTACTCAAAGATGCCTTTATATTAATTTCAATACATTTAAAGTAGGCTATGCCTCCTCTGGATAGAAAATTGTTATATTACAAGACACAAATTCAGATAGGCTTCTCAGAGGTTACTCAACATGTTTTATTATGACAGGTTTCAAACATAATTTGAATGAAATAATGATAGATATAATGTCTCTTCTGTATTAGAAAAATAATATATAAATAATAAATAACTAAAAGAAATACCTCCAAATTGAACAAAAATAGCTCTCACAAACTAACAAAAACGAACTAACAAAATATATTTATATCTTTAGTTTTCTTCCTCTTTATCCTGTTTTTCTTTCTCATCCTCCTCGTTTGCCCATCTATATTTTGCTGTACAAATACTAAAAATAATAGTAAAAATCTATATCTTCCCCAGCTGTTTTTTTAAAACCAGGACATTTTCATCACTCTATAAAAACAGCCAGGACGGCCAGGACAGGACGTGAAAACAGGACTGTTGGTCACCGGCGTTATCAGAAATCTCCACTTTGGCCGGAGTTTTTCGAAATAATCGTATTCTGTGATAAAAACAGGGTGTAAATGAGAGGCCAAACCGCAGGGAAATATCTGCGTCTTCCCTTCGTGTAAACGGGGCATGAAAATGAGAGTATGCATGTGTCTGGGTGTGAGGGGAGGGGGGAGGGGGTGTGTTAAAATGTCCATCCCAGTACAAACTCACCAGTAGTGGACCGAGAGACACAGAGTTGTGTCGCAGTGACAGAGCTGATCTACAGCTGACAAGAAGAACAGACACTCTCCTCGTCCAGAAGCGATGGAAGTGGTTCTCACCAGACTGAGGGACTTCTCCTGTAGGGAAAGTTGTTTCGATGAGTGTTCAGCCTCCGGGATGTGCCGGGATCATCCCTCATCTCTGCAGCCGAAGCGTGCGGAGGGACACCGGGACATCGAGACGGCACTGGCCTGGCTGAGGAAAGAGCTGGTAGGGTTTTATTAAAACATCCTACCATATTATCAGTCATTTGGACAGAATAAAGGCGATCCCAGGGGCTGGGGGACCGCAGGAAAATATCAATTTGTCAATATTATAATAATTTTTCTGGTATAAGTTCTCAATTTTTTTCAGTTCAGTCTTTTGTCATATTTTGGCAATAGAGTTTATTTTGATTTCAACCTCTTTCATATGAAGAATAATCCAAAAGCTTTTCACACCAATCATTATTTATAAATTCTTAAAACTTCAAACTAATTATTTTAATTCTCTTCTATATATTTGGATTATTATAATTATTATATAAGTTCATAATGACTAAATAAAATTATATATACGAATAAATATACTGTTTATATCTGTAGCATATTATTAGCATATGTATATATAGCATTCATAATTTATAGCCTATATATATATATAAATAGTTAATAATAGATAGGCTACTGTCTATGTCTAGTATACATATAAAGGATATTTATAATGTTACAAAAAATTAAAATAAATGCTGTCATTTTGAACTTTCTATAAACGTAAAAATCCGTAACATATTTTAACATTGATAATAATCATAAATGTTTCTTGAGCAGCAAATCATCATATTAGAGTGATTTTTGAAGGATCATGTGACACTGAAGACTGGAGTAATGATGCTGAAAATTCAGCTTTGATCACAGGAATAAATTTCACTTTAGGCTACTATAATAATCACATAGAAAAAAGTTTATTTTAAATTGTAAAAATACTTCACAATATATTACTGTATTTTTTGGTTAAAAAAAATGCGGCCTTGGTGAACATAAGAGACTTCTTTCAAAAACATTAAAAAACTTTCTGGCCCTAAACTTTTCTTTCTCCCTGTTGTTTAAGTGTGTGTGTGTGTGTGTGTGTGTGTGTGTGTGTGTGTGTGTGTTTAGCTGTTTTGTGTGTATTGTTGTAGGTCATGTTGTTTCAAACACCGTTACTCCTCACGAATAAAAACACACATTAACAGTCGTGCTGTGACGTCACCAGGCTTGGCATTTACAGCGTCGTCATGGCAACGTTACACAAACGACACCAGAAACCCTTTAACACGAGCTCATTTTATGTGTTCATCACTTCAGTGCTTCTGTGATTTAAAATCGAAATCATGAATGATGTTTCTTCTTGTTGCAATACACAGCTCACTGACATTTTAACTGTTTTTTTGTTTAGACCATATTTATATGACTGACTAAATGTCACTGAACTCATGTTGTTCTTTGATAAGAATTGATATATGGTTGTTTAAAAATTAATGTTGGACTTGAACATTTGACAGTCAACTCCTCTTGATATTCCAGTTTATATATTTTGCTCATTCATTAAATGATCTGTAGTGAAACAGATGATACCAGGATTTACACTATTGCTCTATTCCAGCGAGAATCCCATTTCACTTGAAATGGTCTCCGCGACTTGCAAAAATGCCACCAAAATGAATAAAAAATGCTTCCAAAAACCAAGATATGGTGCAAAAAAAGTCTGCCTATACGTTTTTGTTATTAATATTATATAAGCAACGAGCAAAAGTGCTGTTTTCCCAAATATCAGCATATTTGCAAATGTGGGTTATAGCCTACAACAATCCAGGTGTATTCACACCTGCCTTGTTTGGTTCGATTGAATCGAACTCTAGTTCGTTTCCCCCCTTGGGGCGGACCTTTTGGGCAGGTGTGAATACAGCAATCAAACTCGGGTGCGGACCAAACAACCGAACCGAGACCCAGCTGAAGAGGTGGTCTCGCTACGCTTCCAAACGAACTCTGGTACGGTTCGTTTACGGTGTGAACATGAACCGACCCAATTGCAAGAAAGCACTGCGCCTTTGAGTTAACAGGCTTCCGTAGTCGGAGTTGCGTTATGGGAAAGTGATCAGTTGTAGCCACATTACATCTGTTGCGCGTCTTTCTGGCGTTGTGTGTGTGCATCATTGGAATGAATGAATGAATGAGTGTGTGCATCAGGACATTCACACACAGAGCGTTCTCTTTAGTCTAATCAAGATGCAAAAAAAGCTTTTGCAGTTCATATAATGTAACGATTGTTACAATACAAGGATGATGCTGCGTTAAACTGGACAAACTTAATCACAAGCGTTAACATTGACAGCACTTGTTAGCAGTATATACAATAAGAATCTCATTATTTAAATGTGTGAACAGAGCCCCTCTCTATGAATGAAAACTTTATACCTTATCCGTCTTCTGCGCAGTTTCTTCATATTGCGTTTGTACAGAATAACACAAAATTATTCAAATAACAAATATTGCAGTACGAAATATCTCCATGCTGAGCCTTTTTTGCACTTCCTGATTTCCCTACTTGAGAATCCTTGTCCAATGAATGGACGACCTTAGCACGCGTGTGGTTTTGTTTACGAATTTTGGTTCACTTGCAAAAAGAGCAGTGTGAAAGCGAACCGTACCAAAAAAAAAAAAAAAAAAATTTGGTCCGGACCAAAGCAAGTGAACTATCGGACTTTCCTGGTGTGAATACACCCGTGACTTACATTTTAGACACAATATTGTCTGTTTTTCCTCTATTTTGCCAAACAAATATAGTTCAAATCAGTCGAGCCATTGAGCGACTCTGAGCAACACAGATTCAGTTTCGTTGCTGAATGAATCCGCATTTTTTAATGAATCTTCTAATGAATGACTCACTCACTCACTCACTGACTAACTCACTCACTCACTCACTCACTCACTGACTAACTCACTCACTCACTCACTCACTCACTGACTAACTCACTCACTCACTCACTCACTCACTCACTGACTAACTCACTCACTCACTCACTGACTCACTCACTCACTCACTCACTCACTGACTGACTGACTCACTCACTGACTGACTGACTCACTCACTCACTCACTCACTCACTCACTGACTGACTGACTCACTCACTGACTGACTGACTCACTCACTCACTCACTCACTCACTCACTCACTCACTGACTCCCTCACTGACTCACTGACTAACTCACTCACTCACTCACTCACTCACTCACTCACTCCCTCATTCACTGACTCACTCACTCACTCACTGACTCACTCCCTGACTCACTCACTCACTCACTCACTCACTCACTCCCTCATTCACTGACTCACTCACTCACTCACTGACTCACTCCCTGACTCACTCACTCACTGACTCACTCACTCACTGACTGACTCACTAGCTGACTGACTCACTCACTCACTGACTCACTCACTGACTGACTCACTCACTCACTCACTCACTCACTCGCTGACTCACTCACTCGCTGACTCACTCACTGACTCACTCACTCACTCACTCACTGACTCACTGACTCACTGACTCACTCACCCACTCGCTGACTCACTCACTCACTAACTAACTCACTCACTCACTGACTCACTGACTCACTCACTCACACAAAACACAGACACATTAACACTCAAACAAACACACTGTGTATTCTCACATGACCAGTTCAGTGGAAGGTTTCACCAGCCCCCAACAAACTTCTTGTGCTTTTCTCCTTCGTTTTCTTTGATTAAATCTTTCCGAGCAGCCTCCATTATATTAGTCTGCCAGTGTAATTAATGCAGTTTGTAGAGGGAACACTTCTAGTTTTGTCGTTTCAGAAACAGGCTCATGAAATGTGCTGTAATACAGGATATTATTTCCTCTCAAACATCCGATTAAAATGCCAATAAAAAGAGCAGGACAAGGAAAAAGACATTGACCGTCTAAAATACTTTCAGCTGTTGAATCAATGCGAGGATAAGAACTTAAGAACATTGGATGGTATGAATATGTGAATAGAACTGTATAATATATGTGTAATGATTTTGTATATATATATAAATACACACATATGCATGTATATATTTAAGAAATATTTGCATGTATATACTGTTTATATATATATTAATTTATTCTAGAGTATACAGAATTATAAATGTCTCACATATAGCCTAAATACAAATGCTTATTGATGCACTCATCTAAAAATAAACGAATAAAGCATAAAAACAAGTAAAAACGTTCCTCATCTTTATAGATGGAGATGCGCTCTCAGGACCAGGCTCTGACCCGTCAGCTGATGGATCTCCATGACGGCATTCAGGAGCTGAAGCAGGAGTGTGTGAAAGCCATAGAGGAGGAGGAGGAGGATGAGGAAGCTTGTTGGGACTCTGGGAGTGACGGTGGAGGGAGCAGTGTGTCGTCCTTCTCAGGAGAGATGTGTTTTTACCCCTCCATCTCCTCCTTCAGCTCGTGTTTGAGCCCTGCTCCTCTATTCCTGCAGGAGCGGGCCTTTAGTCGACGCAGCTCTGTGCCCTGAAACCTCACGTGTGTTTGACCAATAAACATCTTACATTACCGCTGAGTCTCTCAGAAGAACAAATGATGCATTCCTTACGTGAGAAGTTTCCTACTGTATTATTGGACGATATACAGGTGAAACTCGAAAAATTCGAATATCGTGCAAAAGTTAATTTCAGTAAATCAACATAAAAGGTGAAACTAATATATTATATAGACTCATAACATGCAAAGTGAGATATTTCAAGCCTTTATTTGTTATAGTTTTAATGATTATGGCTTAAAGCTTATGAAACCCCCAAATTCAAAACTAGAATATTGTGAAAGGTTTTCATAAGCCGTAACCCATAAGCGTCAAAATTATAACAAATAAAGGCTTGAAATATCTCACTTTGCATGTAATGAGTCTATATAATATATTAGTTTCACCTTTTAAGTTGAATTACTGAAATAAATGAACTTTTGCACCATATTCAAATTTTTCGAGTTTCACCTGTATGAACGCAGCTGTCTCGTGCGCAGAACATACACTGTAAGAAATAAATCGTAATTTTTACGGTAAAAAACGTTATTGGTTTTACAGACTTAACTTAAAAACTTGTGAAATTAAAAAAAATGCAATAAACATTAATTTAACAACATTAAATGTAACATAAAACCCTAATGTACATAACTGATTAGGAAAAAAAAATATGAAAACTATAAAGAAACGGAATTGTGGGAATGTCAATTTACGTTTTTTCACTGTAAATTATACAATGAGTTGTTAAATTTAACGGTATTTTAACGGTATGTAAAATTACATTAAATGTACTATCACAGTCATTTACCGTATATAGTAAGGAAACTTTGTTAATTAACGTTTTTTTTACTGTAGTCTTTTACTTTTAAAATCACGATAATTTTTTACAGTGTATATAGTGAAAAACAAAACAGATTTTGAATGTTTTACACTGTAAGAAACTTGACAAAGTCTTTGGTGATTGACTGCTGTAATTCTACTTGAATGCACTAATGCAATAATCTACCGAGGACGTTTATGTTTCACGTAAACGCTTATATATTATATCTGTACACACATGACTGAAAAGTGCCTCTTCAAACTAAGTGCATAAGTGTTGCATGATGTTTTTATGACAATGCAGCAAAAACTGTTGCCTGAATTATATTTTTAGTATTTATGGCATGGAATATTTTCATTTTTTTTATCAAGATGTGAATATGTATTCACTGTTAATTCAATTCATCAGGGATAAGTAACTAATGACTTGCTTGCTTTGACATACTAGTACCACACAATATGATAATAAAAACATACAATCCTGATCGATGATGAGAGTAATAATTTCATGATGCAATAAGTTTTAATCAAGACATTTTAATAAACAGATGATGACATGCTTCATGCACACATTGCATATGCTATGCTAATTATTCAATGCATGTGCTCAAAGCTGAAAAAACAACACTTGGTTTTCCAGTCACACAGCAGACGGCCACATAACATCATTAATAGGAGGAACAAATGTGAGCTACATCTTCTGTACACAAATGAATCATAGAACTTGTTTCTATCTCAAGCATACTTTAAAAAAAGTCTTAATAGCCTTTATAAGGCTTCTCTGAGGTCCCCTTTACATCTGGCAGTAACATGCGTTTTGTATCCTGTAAAGTCATATATATAAACAATAGAAAGCATCTCCAGGTGTCAGTGTCTGGTCACAGTGTGTTGATCCAGTGCTGTGATCTGATCGCCCATAACACGTGTTGATGCCGGGTGTAAAGAGGGGTGTCTCTGGTTTTAAAAATAAATCTTAGCACCCAGTTTGCCTGATATTTGGTCAAGGTTTTGCATACATGAAAATGCCCTCAGAATCTTTTCCCTGAAGACGTGTGGAAATTAGCCTTGGGCTCCGAGAACCAGCAGAGAGGAGCGTCCTTCTGCTTCTCCTCACACACCTCACAGATCAGCGGTGCATGTCCTGGGGGTCTGTGGGGGTCAGAGGTCATGGCTGTCTGTGGGGTCAAAGGTCATGGCTGTATGTGGGGCAGAGGTCATGGCTGTCTGTGGGGTCAAAGGTCATGGCTGTATGTGGAGCAGAGGTCATGTCTGTATGTGGGGTCAAAGGTTATGGATGTCTGTGGGGTCAGAGGTCATGGCTGTCTGTGGGGTTAGAGGTCATTGCTGTCTGTGGGGTCAGAGGTCATGGCCGTCTGTGGGGTCAAAGGTCATGGCTGTCTGTGGGGTCAGAGGTCATTGTGGTATGTGGGGTCAGAGGTCATGGCCATCTGTGGGGTCAGAGGTCATTGCTGTCTGTGGGGTCAGAGGTCATTGCTGTCAGATTCCAGGAGCAGGGACCCGTTCTCCCGTCGGAGCCTCTGGATCTCCTTATTGAGTCCCAGAAGAGTCTGAGCGAGCCGTCTATCCTGAGAACGCATCTCCAGCTGAGGACCATGAGAGAAACACATCAGACATAGATTGATTGATCTATCTATCTATCTATCTATCTATCTATCTATCTATCTATCTATCTATCTATCTATCTATCTATCTATCTATCTGTCTGTCTGTCTGTCTGTCTGTCTGTCTGTCTGTCTGTCTGTCTGTCTGTCTGTCTGTCTGTCTGTCTGTCTGTCTGTCTGTCTGTCTGTCTGTCTGTCTGTCTGTCTGTCTGTCTATCTATCTATCTATCTATCTATCTATCTATCTATCTATCTATCTATCTGTCTGTCTATCTATCTATCTATCTATCTGTCTATCTATCTATCTGTCTATCTATCTATCTGTCTGTCTATCTATCTATCTATCTATCTATCTGTCTGTCTGTCTGTCTATCTATCTGTACGTCTATCTATCTGTCTATCTGTCCGTCTATCCGTCTATCTGTCTGTCTATCTATCTATCCGTCTATCTATCTGTCTGTCCGTCTATCTGTCTGTCCGTCTATCTATCTGTCTGTCTGTCTATCTGTCTGTCTGTCTATCTATCTATCTATCTATCTATCTATCTATCTATCTATCTATCTATCTATCTATCTATCTATCTATCTGTCTATATATCTGTCTGTCTGTCTATCTATCTATCTATCTATCTATCTATCTATCTATCTATCTATCTATCTATCTATCTATCTATCTATATGTCTGTCTGTCTCTCTATCTATCTATCTATCTATCTATCTATCTATCTATCTATCTATCTATCTATCTATCTATCTATCTTTCTGTCTGTCTGTCTATCTATCTACTTATCTATCTACTATCTGCTGTTTCTATCCTACTAACAACAAAATAAAAATAAAACAGCCCAACAACCCATTCTAACACGTCACAGAGGATGTAAAAACATCAGTAGTTTCTAAACTCACCAGTTCTGATCTTAACCAAGTTATGGCTCCATCGATCTTGGCTCTCCGGAGCTCTTCGTTGACCTGGAAACTCTTCCCGCTCGGAGGAGTGACTCGGTCCGTCTCGGCAGAGGCTCTCGGTTCTGCCGATGTTCTGAAAGCGTGCAAAAGCTTGTTCTTGATGTTCTCCAGAACCATGACAGACACAGAGTCCTCGTACTGAGTGTCGGAGTTCATCATGTTCATCCAGACGAGTCCTGGTCCAAACGTGCCTCTTTTATATACCGCTCCGGTATTTTTCACTGGCTTTTCTTCCACCCATCCATCCTTTCTTTCTTCCTCCTCCTTTGGCACACACAGTCTCCTCTAACTAAACTGCAGAGATTGATACAGAGATCCCGTCCCGGATTTTAGCATGCTTGTGTGTGTGTGTGTGTGTGTGTCTCTCTCGCTCTGGGGACCGGCTTGTTTTGTCACCGTTACCATGGCAACCGGGCCCCTCCACCCCGTCCCCCTTCGCTAACCCCAATAAGAATGGAGGGACATTGTAGACAAAGACTATTGTTGCATTTGAAGAACTGAAAGGATTCCCCTCCCCTTCTCCTCCACTAAGCCCCATTCAGGCATTGTGTGAGAAACGGTGTGAGAAAGATCTCAGTGAGGCATCAGTGTCTCTGAGCTTTACACTGGTTTTAGCAGCTGAAAGATCTCCGTTGAGAAGTCGGACACCGTGTACCTCACCTTTTTTTTTTTTTTTTTTTTTTTAAGCGTTTTTATCACTTTTGTGGATGAAGAGAAGGAATTCTCAGAGGAATGGAGAATCCATGTCGTTTTGGCAGGCCGGGAACAATCTTTTCATTCTTTAGAGTAACAGGAACAGAAGTCTAGTGTTCGTCTTCTGTTGTACAATGACTGCGACAGGGGAATAAGTGAGCAAAGGAAAGGGGGAATGTATTGAAAGACACGACTGACCAAATCCTGTCAATGCATCACCTAATGGAAGCTGAATGAGAGACACAATGCAAAAGCACAAATGCATTATTTACATCTTGAACTTAATGAAGTTTTAGTTGAGTCATCTATAGCAGTTCCGTGACCGTGGAGAGCGAAGGTTGTAATATGTTGTAATTTTACTGTCCATAACTGAACTCAGTATGAGCAGAGCTTTCACTTGAGCCGAATATTAAAGAAGAACTCCGGCGCAAAATGAACCTTTGGTCTAATAAAACATTGGTACCTAGTCGACCGTTCTCTGAGATTTGTTTTCATGATGATCGAATGTAAAGAGTTTTATCTCTAAAAACTGTTTCGCGTATAACGCTAGTAATGGGGGCATCTATGAAGTAAAAAGAAATCGCTAGTTTATACCACTAACAAGACTCATAATAGCCCCACACGAACACAGTAACATAATGAGGGTCCCTACATGCAAAACGAAGCATTGAGAACTTTGTAAGTGTACAGACCGTTTAATAAGAAGATAAAGATAAAGACAGTCCACTTCGTGTATACAGACAGGAGCCATCTTTGGAAAACAGTCTCGACTAATCAAACCACGAACGACGTGCTAAGTGAGCTGAACTGTATGAATGGTGTTCGTGGTTTGATTAGTCGAGACTGTTTTCCAAAGATGGCTCCTGTCTGTATACACGAAGTGGACTGTCTTCATCTTTATCTTCTTATTAAACGGTCTGTACACTTACAAAGTTCTCAATGCTTCGTTTTGCATGTAGGGACCCTCATTATGTTACTGTGTTCGTGTGGGGCTATTTTGAGCCTTGTTAGTGGTATAAACTAGTGATTTCTTTTTACTTCATAGATGCCCCCATTACTAGCGTTATACGCTAAACAGTTTTTAGAGATAAAACTCTTTACATTCGATTATCATGAAAACAAATCTCAGAGAAAGGTTGACTAGGTACCAATGTTTTATTAGACCAAAGGTTCATTTTGCGCCGGAGTTCTCCTTTAAGGGTCTATGACGATTTTTGTATGACGAGCCAAAAATTGGCGGCCATCTTGAATTTGAAGGTCAAATCAATAAATCTACATCATTTATGAATTTCTTGACCCAAATAGTCTCAGAAACCATGTATTATTGCAGCACTGTGGGCAAAACCATTAAAAAGTTCATTTTTTCAGCTTGGCCGACGGCAGCCATTTTAGATATCGGGCTCTCACAAAAGTTCCCCACATTTTGTGAGGGGCACCCCGGGCTAATTTTTTTCTTTAACCTTTATAGATGACAAATCCAGTGAGAAACAAACCTTCGCTCTCCTCGGTCACGGAACGGCTATATATGACCCAACTATTTAGTGCATCCATAAAATGTGCATCCAGATTATGCAAATTATATATTAACAAACCATTTGAAATGCTATGACCTTTACGCTGCGTTCAGTGGACCGTACATGAAAATGAGATTAATATGTCTGGCCTTAGAGCAAAGCACTACATGACAATGTTATAGAGGCTGAATCTTGGCGTGGCAATTCAGAAAAGCCATTAATCTTCGAAACAACAGCCGGTTTCAATACTGAATGGAAATCTGCACAGGGACATTGATACGTTCTTGTGACTAAGAGTTATAAATGTAGATGTTTCACTTAATAAAAGAAAAATATGGTAACACTTTATTTTACAATGTCCTTGTTATATGTTAGATGTAGTTAATATAGTAATTACTATAAATTGTGCATAAGTACATGCATCTAACCTTAACCACACCCTATAGTAAGTACATGTAATTAGTTATTATTACTCAGTACTCCAATGTGTAATTACACTGTAACACGGACTGTTTTATATTTCAAATATTATATTATTTGAACCAAAAAATTATAAAATTGTCAGTCTAACAGATTCACAAATTGGTTTGAATTACTCTTGATGATCAAATTAATTACATTTAAATTACTGTAAATGTCATGGAATTTGTTTGTGAAAAATTATGTTAATAAAACATTACTGATTTGCTTGTGGATAAAAGCTACGGAAGAGGATTAGGGCCAAGCTAAGCAATAATAAAAAAATAAAACCATTTCGAGAATAAAGTCGTTGTGTTTTGAGAAAAAAACTAGTTAAATTTCGAGAAAAAAGTCGAAATACAATCTTGAGAATAAACTCATAAAATATCGAGAATAAAGTCATTGTGTTTCGAGAAAAAACTCGTTAAATTTCGAGAAAAAAGTCGAAATACAATCTTGAGAATAAACTCATTAATTTCGAGAATAAAGTCGTTGTGTTTTGAGAAAAAACTAAAAAAAGTAGAAATAATTGTGAGAATAAACAACATTATTCTTGAAATTTAATGAGTTTATTCTCACGATTATTTCTAATTTTTTCTCGAAATTTAACGAGTTTTTTTTTCTCAAAACACAACGACTTTATTCTCAAAATTTAATGAGTTTATTCTCAAGATTGTGTTTCGACTTTTTTCTCGAAATTTAACGAGTTTAATTTCGCATTACAATGACTTTAATCTCGAGATGGTTTTATTTTATTTTATTATTGCTTGGCCCTAATCCTCTTCCGTAAAAACAGCTTCAAACTGATTGAAAAATAATTTTAAAAAAGCAATTTTTGTATAATTTATGAGCTTTTTTATTAAAACGGCCATTCATATTTACAAAAACTGTTAAAAGCACAAATGTATGACATTATAAAATGCATATAATACCATATACAGTAAGAAAATATAACATGGTAAATTAGGTTAACATTCATGATGATACGTAATATCTTCTTTTGGTAAAAACAACTCTTATTCATAGTTTTAAAATAGCATAAAAATCAAAACAACTGCACAAAAAAAGCCAAAAATGCGAAGACATCTGTGATAAGTTCAACCATAAGCATATTTATCTGCCACCGCCCTGTCGTTCGGTGTGATCTGTCCACTCAGCTTCATCAGCAGCTTCACAATGAGGCCGGCCTGGAGAGAAAACCAAGACCATAAGCTCGGGTTTCGCGTCGTCACATGACTGTCGAGATGCAGAGAGAGACTCGTACCTGTTTGGTGTGTACGACAAAGTTCTTCTTGTTCTCCAGACTGTGTATTTGGACGTATTGGTCGGCCTGACCGAGCTGCCACATAAACGTCCCATACTCCAGACTGAGATGAAGCACCTGATGTATAAAATATAAAAGGTTTGAGGGACATAATCCACGTAAAAGCATCTGAGTATGATTTAAAGTGCCCCGATTACGCTTTTTCAGATATGACCTTTCATGGAGTGTGTAATGAAGCTGTTTGTGAATGTAAAAGTTTCAAAACTCAAATTTTGTGTCTCCTTAAAGGTGAACAGGATAATTTTTTTAACTAGCAGACATCACCATGAATCTTTCCCAGTTGATTACCTGCATTAAGATGAGAAAGAAATGTATTACAAGTTTTCTGTAATTTAATGTTTAAATATGCAAATTAGGCATTATCTAATTAAATATGCACTAATTTGCATATATTTCAGTATTGGTGGATAAAGCCAGGTTCAAAATTCTTTTTTCATTGTGTTCACATATTAGATGGGGAAAAATTACAGAGGGATTTATGGATATCTACTTTTGTTATCCTCTAAGTCAGAATATACTGTCAATAGCCTTAAAAAAAAGATTTTCGCCATGTTTTTTTGGAATAAAATGTTATATAAATCAGGCTAGGAATAATATATTCACAAATCCCTCAACAAGACTGGACAGTTTGGTGTATATAGTGCTATTGGAGTGAAGATTTCAGACTTGGAGTATGAGAGAAAATTAATTTTGAGAAAACGGGCTTTAAAGATTTAGCATCAGCCAATGAGATTGCGCATTAAGAGTTAAATCCCCCCCTTTTACTTTCACGGTTGGTTGCTGATAAAAAGGAAATTACCATTTTTTTTCACCACAAGTCTGAAAGAAGACATGTTATTGAAGACAAATATCCCAAAATCTCAGAATTGACCAGTGATAAACCCCCAATGTTTTTGCCTGCCGTGTCTCGCCTTAAAGAAACGAGTCGTCAGTAATTACAGTCGATATATGTTCATTTTTAATGTTAACGTTACTGCCCCGGATAAAAAAAATGTGGTTTATATATAAAAGCCGATAAATAATGTAGTATTTCCTTCAGCTGAGACGCTTCAGATGCACACTTGTTCATCATGTTGGTTTTGAATTTCTTGAAATATGACTGGAATCACTTTGAAAAGGATATCGGCTACATAAAATGATAATGAGGATATTATAATTGTGTGCTTGGGACATGGCTTTTAATGGGGAGACTTTTGTTTTTATTTGGATTTAGATTTATCGGCCAACATATCGGTTATAGGCTTTCAAATATAAAAAATTATCGGTATCGGCCAAAATTTTCATATCAGTGCATTCCTAGCAAATATGTAACAAATTTGGGTTACACCTTATTTTAAGGTGTCATTGTTAAAGTGTAATTATATATTTAAGGACTGACTAATATTATTAAACTACATGTACTTACTATAGGGTTAGGGTAGGATTAGGGTTTGGTTGAGGGTTAGTTGCATGTAATTATGCATAATTTACTGTTAATACTATGGTAAGTACATGTAACAAGAAAACTGTAAAATAAAGTGTTACCCAAATTTGCATAATTCCAGTCTATGGTTTTATTGACCCTGAAACACTGTAGTTGTTTACCAAAGAGTTTGGTTCAGGTTGTCGCCATGAGACTAAATCTTCCAACTAACCGTTTTCAGACTATTTGAGAGATGAGGCGATGCTGAATGTATATTATAAAAAAGTGTTTTTTTGACCTTGGATGCATGTAAATCTATTGCAGGATACTCAAAAATAGAATTCGGAGCATTATAGTAGCATGCTATTTAAGTAATTAGCATTAAAATCTCACTTTTGTCTCCATGTTCATTAGATGCAAGCCTTTGGTGTTCACACCCACATAGACTCGGATGACCTTGTGTGTGCTGGAGCTGGCCTTGGTGAACACCTGTCCGGTGAAGAAAGCCGCTCCATATGTGGGAATATCCCAACAGTTTTGCAGGAAGAGCCTCTGGAGGTGGTGCATCTCTTTACTCACGCCCTCGCTAGTGCTCAAACTCTACACACACACACCAAGATTTGAGGAAATCAGAGCAGGTTCAGATAAATACAAACATTTATACATGGAGCCCAACATTCAAAAGTTTGGGGGTCAGTAAGATAAAAAAATTTAAATAAATTGGTAACACTTTACAATTAGGTTCATTAGTTACTAACAATGAGCAATACATTTGTTGCAGTATTTAATAATCTTTGTTAATGTTAGTTAATAAAAATCCAGCTGTTCATTCTTTGTTCATGTTAGTTCACAGTGTATTAATTAATCCTAACAAATACAACCTTTGAGTTTAATAACGTATTAGTAAATGTTGAAATTACCATATTAACTAAGATTAATAAATACTGTAGAAGTATTGTTCATTCTTAGTTCATGTTAACTTAGGTAGTTAACTAATGAATCTTAATGTAAAGTGTTACTTAGAAATTAATACTTTTTTTTATTTAATACGGGTGTGTTTCAAATTGATCAAAAGTAACAGTAAAGACATTTATAAAGTTACAAAAGATTCCTATTTTAAACATTCTAATCATCAAATAACCACGTTTTCCAAAAAGTCTGAAGCGGCACGACTGTTTTCAACACTGATAATAATCATAAATGTTTCTCGAGCATCAAATCATCATATTAGAGTGATTTCTGAAGGATCATGTGACACTGAAGACTGGAGTAATGATGCTGAAAACTCAGCTTTGATCACTGGAATAAATTATATCAGTTATTTTAAATTATTTCACACTATTTTACTGCCTTGGTGAGCAGAAGAGACTAATTATATCTCACTGACCAGCAATACGCATTATGTGAAATAAACACACCTTGTACTCGTGAAGTATCCTGTTAGTCCAGTGATGCGCTTTGCTCTTGACCTTTGAGATTGGAACGATGGATTTCAGGTTTTCCTCACTGCATTAAACACAAAAACATATTCCCATGTCCTTTACCACTAACACTGAAAACAGTAACTGTGAATACGGGTGAAACTCGAAAAATTAGAATATGCTGCAAAAGTTCATTTATTTCAGTAAATCAACTTAAAAGGTGAAACTAATATATTATATAGACTCATTACATGCAAAGTGAGATATTTCAAGGCTTTATTTGTTATAATTGTGATGATTATGGCTTACAGCTTATGATTCAAAATTAGAATATTGTGAAAAGGTTTTCACAGCTGTACGTCATAATCATCAAAATATAACAAATAAAGGCTTGAAATATCTCACTTTGCATGTAATGAGTCTATATAATATATTAGTTTCTCCTTTTAAGTTGATTTACTGAAATAAATGAACTTTTACAGCATATTCGAATTTTGAATTTGGGGTTTTCATAAGCCATAATCATTAAAATTATAACAAATAAAGGCTTGAAATATCTCACTTTGCATGTAATGAGTCTATATAATATATTAGTTTCACCTTTTAAGTTGATTTACTGAAATAAATGAACATTTGCACGATATTCTAATTTTTCGAGTTCCACCTGTATGTGTTGGTGAGGACTGAGCTACATACTTCAGAAAGCCCTGTTTGTGCTTCTTGCTGTCGTAGTTCCCGTATATAATCTGCAGGAGGAGGCTGGCCAGCGTGATGAGTTTGCTGTCGGACGCTGATAGAAAGCCTTTGAGGAGACAGTGACGAGCTTCATCAAAGAGGATGAGGATGGACAGCGGATCTTCAACCTAAGGTGGAAACTTACATTCATGTCACAGATACAAGACTTTAACCATCGATGTGGATCAGGTGACTGAGCACAAACAGTGCACTCGTATAACTTATGAATGGGAGAAAGTGCAACACGAAATATAAGCTGTGTCCGAAATCTCCCACTACTCACTATATAGTGGACTATATAGTGAGCTCGCCATTTTGTAGTGCTGTCTGAATGTATAGTGATGATTATTATACCCTATATAGTCCACTCAATGTATCCCAGAATGCATTTTGAAAAGTAGTGTAGAAGCGATGGTCACTAACCCAAGCCCTACATACCATCATGCATTGCGCTGATCGACCTATCAGCATCATCTTCATCTTTAACTAACGTCTCGCTAGCGTAGCAAGAACAGCACGTCGTTTTCTGTGTCTAGAAATCCTGTTTCTTTTGCTAATCCGCAAAATCTTCTGAATCACGAGAACAAACAAACAAAAAAGATAAATATTGAGTGGCATCTCCACAGAGTCTAAAAGCTGTTTTATTAAGAGTATTATGAGCAAGATATTTGATAACGTAGATCTGTTTTGTTTTTTCCTAATGTCGACAGGCAAGAGAAAACGGTGTGGCGCGAAAATGAAAATATATGAAATATGTGTATTAATTTTATTTATGTTTATAAGTTATAATCATGGGTGGAGTAACGCATTATAACAGAAACGGCCAGAAATTACTTTTAATTTTACAATTTTGGAGAAATAAGCTCAATATAATGTAATGTATTTATAAAAAATATATATATTTAGGCCAGAGCTGGCTCGGCACCAGCTGACAGATGATGGCGCGTTTAAATAGTGAGACAGTAATGACGTATTCAACGGCGCCGAGAGACGATCGAGTAGTGTCCGAAAGTGGTGTTTCTATTATGCTGGTGAGCTCACTATATAGCTCACTCTATGTAGGGGGTAGTAGGGAGTAGTGGTTTGAGTGGAGATTTCGGACACAGCCATAGTGTATGCGAGTCACGCCCATCGAGTGGCAAAACGACTGAGTGGCAGCATTGGTTTTCAGTGTGAACGTCGTGAAAAACACACAAAACGCATCTAAAACCGGGAAAGAGCTTTGAGATTGACTGTACAACTAGATTTGACAAGAAATCTGAGGTGTATTTTTACACACTGCCGAAAACTATAGAACAGTGAAGCAAATGGATCGCTGCGATTCACAGAAACAACTGGATCCAGGCAGAGAACGGTGGATTTGCAGTTATTATTTTGTGTCAATATGCTCAATTTAGGGGTAAAATCATATCCTATATGTTGAATTGTTGTTATATCAATTGAATATTTACCATTGTACAGGTGAAACTCGAAAAATTTGGATATAATTTTGATGATTATGGCTTACAGCTTATGAAAACTTTTCACATATTCTAATTTTGAATTTGGGGTTTTCATAAGCTGTACGCCATAATCATCAAAATTATAACAAATAAAGACTGGAAATATCTCACTTTGCATGTAATGAGTCTATATAATATATTAGTTTCACCTTTTTATGTTGATATACTGAAATAAATGAATTTTTGCACCATATGTAATTGATGACAAACTACAATTTGAGGCAAACACTGATATCATTAGAGGAAAGGCTCTTCAGCGTATGTATTTTCTAAGGAAACTTCGAACCTTTAACATGGATGTGTCTCTTATGAAAATGTTTTATACCTGTTTTATCGAGGCTGTTTTAAGTTTTTCTATTATTTGTTGGTATGGTAATCTTAATGTTAAGAATAGGAGGAAGTTGACAAGCATAGTTACAATATGTAGCAAGATAGTTGGGATTGACTTAAGGACTATCACACAAATTTATGAGCATAGGATGATTAGGAAGGGCCAGTTAGTCCTTTCTGATGTCACTCACCCATTATGTAGTGAACTTCAACTACTTCCTTCAGGACGGAGATTTAAACTCCCCTTGTGTAAATCAAATAGATATAGAAATTCCTTTATACCTGCTGTAATTAGGTTTTTAAATGATTGATTGATCTGTGTGTTGTGTTGTGTTGTTATATGGGCATGTGTATACTGCTGTCTACACAAAGAATTGCCTTTAAGGACAATAAAGTTTTTAAAGTTTAAAGTAAAGTTAAAGTATTCTAATTTTTCGAGTTTCACCTGTATATTCTGCATAATTGGATGTTTTTAAATAAACACTGACAAAAAACTATACTGCTTTTAAGGCTGGACAATATGATAACATTATTATCATACATTAATAACATTAATATAAGTGATCAAATGGTTTTAGACCTACTTATAAAGCGTTTTTCTGACTAATTCTCTGACTTTTTATCTCAGAATTCAGTCGCAATTGCGAGTTATAAAGTCAGAATAGCGAGTTTATTTCTCGTAATTGTGAGTTTATATCTCGCAATTCTAAGAAATAAGTCAGAATTACTATGTAAACTCGCAATTGTGAGATAAAAAGTCGCAATTATCTTTTAAAATGTGGCGGAAACAAGCTTCCATTGTTCTCCGCATGAAAGACCCACGACTGGTAGATCAACATTTCTCTCCGATATGGAGATTTCGTTACATTGAAGGTGGAGGATTTTAACTGTGACGAGATGATTGACAGGAGGCATGAGACTGTGTGACGGTTCGTTAAAGACAATTATGATGAAGTAGCATGTCTACTCTTCTGCTACACACTCAAAAGTATGCACTTTTCCTTCACAAAAACACATTTAGGGCGTAGTATGAGTAGTTTCCTTGAAAGGGACTTTGGTAAAGATTGAGAAAAGATATTGACGGTGTGGCAGAAACCTTTTTTTCGATCTCTAAGGGCAGCCGAACATCTCTGCGCAGGAATAGCTGTGGGGTTTCCCGTTGTGGATCGAGAGCCGTGAGATCGGTCACTATCTCGGTCCAGATCCGTAAGTGTTGCAAGGGCTTGTGGTACGGCTTCAGCTGCAGACCTACACAACACGGCAGAGGAAAAGCATGAAGGAATATCAGATATCTGAGTTTTCAGGAGTCGTCAGGTGTAGTGTCGTCTAATTTAAAAACGTGCCGCTTTGAGCGCTGTTGAGAGAATCATAAACACTTCTGATTGGCCGCTGTGTTCACGAGCTCATTGGATATGTCTGTGATGCAGAATTTAGAATAACTCCTGAATTCCTATTAGGGGTGGGAATCTTTTACCATCTCACGATTCAATTCGATTCCGATTCTTGAGGCCACGATTCGATTCAAAATCGATTTTCGATTCAAAAAGATTTTCGATTTAAAACGATTCGATTTTATCCATAATGATTTCTAATCGGGTTTCTGATCATGATCTACTCTCATCTGCTTTGCTATACAGAATGACAAACGGAGACCAGTGTTTCCTCTAGGATTTTTTCCAGCTGTGGTGGCAGGCCCATTTCGCCAGGGGGAGGGGGCGTGGCCCATGAGTGATATTCCCATTGGCCACGCCCCCGTATCCCAGGTGTTTAAACCATAGACTGTAGAAAATATGGACAAAGCGTCTGTGACGTCACCCATAGACTTTCTGAAGAACGGTTTTGAGGCTGTTTATGGGGGGTATGGGCGGTGCCATCTTGGAAAATCTTACGATATTTCAAATACAAATGTTCAGAAAGGATACAGAGGTGGTATGATGTGTTGTGTCAGATCATGGCCGAGACGTCAAATTTCAGGAATTCCACTCGGCGCAGCCCGTTATCAGCTGTCAATCACGCGCTTATTTGTCATACATTTTATATCTAAATACGATCTAAACTACCGAGTTAGAAAAAATTCACCCCCCTCACAGTTGTCAGGCACTCGGGACCTATCCAAAAATACAATAAAAGTCCATGGGACCAACATGTAAACATATTAATTAATGCTGTGAAAACGGACATTTTAACATGCGGTCTATGGATATTTGCTCCCTTTTGGGACCTCCCTCTAGCGGATTTTCGATGTATTGCAGTTTTTCGCACTTCCGGGTAGGCTTCATTTTTCAGATTAGAATGTTGCCGCTTGGTTTAAACCTCCCCTAAGCATTATAACATTATAACATGAAAGGCTCGAATAAGAGTGGCAAAGCGATTATGCGCATCACGTGCGCAGAGTGATGCACTTGAAGCAACGCGAAGTCACAGCGCGCCGGATTGAAAAGTTCAAAGCACAAAGCGAAGAGATTATATCTGTCTATCTATGCTTAATGTATTATATATATGCAACAGTTTATTGAGCATTTTCTTGTAACAGTTTTAAATTTCAGTTACAGTGCGCATGAAGAACAATTCATAGCGCTCTCCAGTGCTGTAATCTAACAGACACCCGGGAGAAAGGATTATGATTTAGAAAACGCTATAACGCGACGCGCTGTGTGAATGCTGAATGGAGAATGACTGAGGAGAGATGAGTTTCCATTAACTTTAACTAACGACTTAAATATTCATTTTTACCTCACATTATGCTATTGAATGACTTTAGAAGTCTTGGAATATAGTGCGAACACTTTATGGTGCTTTACAATGTTTTTTATGCCTTTAGCTTAACAATAACACAATGGTATACACATTAATATCGGACCTCACTGAGAAGCTGCAGCCGTGGCGGGATTATTTTAGGTGTGGCGGCCGGCCGCGGCAGAATGAATGTAGAAGCATCATATTTAGAAGCATCAGAAAAGCTTCATAGAAGCATCCATATTTGCTTCCTTTGATTTGCCGCTCACGTTCAAAAACCGGCTGCGTGCATGACGTCCGGACGTCCCGTATAGGCTATAGTTACAAAAATCGATTCTTGGACATTTCAGATCGATTCTGAATCGTTGCAAATGAGAATCTAGATTCTTCTGTGAATCGATTTTTTGGCACACCCCTAATTCCTATTCAAATCTTGAATTTGAATTGAATTAGAATTGATGTCAAAAACAGGATCTAAAACTACAATTCGAATTTGAATTAAAGGAAGCAGAATTGCAATTTAATAAAAATTCAAAGATATTCATATGCATATTTTAAGTGAAGTGTTTAACAATGAAGTTTATAGTATATGTCAGAAATGATTGCATTACATATTCTATAAATTATAGTAGTTTGAACTACTTGTACAGATTACATTAACAGGAAATATTTTCCCCCACAATGAATGGTAAAAGCTCGTCACAGAATAAATAATTACGTTTGATTCATGAAAAATCACACTAAATTTGGTATATCATGGTAAATCATGCTAAAACATGGTCTATTCCATCTATGATGTCAATGGTTAAATGCTTGCTACATAAAACTTAATGTCTTTTGATGCTTTTGTGCTTAACGGCCTTAAAGGCCTTAACTGCTTGAACACCGCTAAATGCTGCTTGCAGCTTTAATTGTAATTGTAATTTTGTGGAAAATGTATTTTTAATTACTATAGCAAATCTTTAGAAAAAAAAATGTAGGTGGACATTTGTTTATATATATATATATAGAACAAAATGTATGCAGGGTTGAGGAGTGACTAGTTACGTGTAATGAAATTATGTTATTAAATTACAAAATTAATGTAATTGTATTTAGTTGTATTACTGAGGTAAAATGTGTAGTTCAATTAGTTACTAATCAAATTAAAAGGAAATTGCTTTACATTGATAAAGTAATCCAAATAAAATAATCCAAACCATATTTATAATGGGTAACTTATAACAGTAAGCAATTACATAACCTTCCTAACACTGAGTGTTTGTGAGATTTAACACATTCTTTCCAATTTCCAATTCAAATTCAACTTCCTGTGGGGCGGAGTCAATTCAATTCAAATCCCAACAGAGAGCCTAAGCCCCTCCCCTTCCGGTCGACCACCATGGGACGCTATTTCGGAAAAATATTGTATGGTAGTCAATGGCGAGAGACAACAAATATTGTGATCTCGTTTGATTTGTGCCCTGAATTACACATATGATGTTTGTCAATTTAAAAGATACATTTTAAAGTCAAGAAAGTCGCAGTTTGATGTAAAACTGTTGAGGTATAAGACTGTGAAAATACGTAATTACAAAGAAATACGTAATTTTCTCTCAATGAATGAAGCTAACTTTACTGATGCTAACTTTACTGAAGCTAACTTTACTGATGCTAACTTTACTGAAGCTAACTTTACTGATGCTAACTTTACTGATGCTAACTTTACTGAAGCTAACTTTACTGAAGCTAACTTTACTGATGCTAACTTTACTGATCCTAACTTTACTGAAGCTAACTTTACTGAAGCTAACTTTACTGATGTTAACTTTACTGATGTTAACTTTACTGAGCTAACTTTACTGATGCTAACTTTACTGATGCTAACTTTACTGAAGCTAACTTTACTGAAGCTAACTTACTGAAGCTAACTTTACTGAAGCTAACTTTACTGAAGCTAACTTTAACTGATGCTAACTTTAACTGATGCTAACTTTAACTGATGCTAACTTTAACTGAAGCTAACTTTGATGCTAACTTTACTGAAGCTAACTTTACTGAAGCTAACTTTACCAAAGCTAACTTTACCGAAGCTAACTTTACTGATGCTAACTTTACTGAAGCTAACTTTACAAATGCTAACTTCACTAAAGCTAACTTTACTGAAGCTGACTTTACTGATGCTAACTTTACTGAAGCTAACTTTACTGATGCTAACTTTAACTGATGCTAACTTTAACTGATGCTAACTTTAACTGAAGCTAACTTTAACTGAAGCTAACTTTGATGCTAACTTTACTGAAGCTAACTTTACTGAAGCTATCTTTACTGATCCTAACTTTACTGAAGCTAACTTTACTGAAGCTATCTTTACTGATCCTAACTTTACTGAAGCTAACTTTACTGAAGCTAACTTTACCGAAGCTAACTTTACTGAAGCTAACTTTACCGAAGCTAACTTTACTGATGCTAACTTTACTGAAGCTAACTTTACTGAAGCTAACTCTACTGAAGCTAACGTCTGTCGGTGTTTCTATAGTCTTGCGTTATAATCGTAACGTTACGCCGTCATCGAGTGTTTTGTACCAGACTGCACACACACCAGCAGCGGATCTCGCGCGTTGTTTCGCTTCCCGGGAGATGTAGTTCATTGAGCGATTTTCACATAAAACTAAATGTTACTCTTCTGTTTCATGACAAACTGCGACTTTCATAATTATCTTTTAAATTGACAAACATCATATGTGTAATTCAGGGCACAGTTCAGACGGAATAAAAAGATAAGTTGTCTCTCGCCATTGACTACCATACATATTTTTTCCGAAGTAAGGTCCCATGAGCCGGAAGCAGAGGGGAGGGGCTTAGGCTCTCTATTCATGAATTGAATGGAGGCCAATTCTGAGATTCTGAATTCTGCACAAGCCTGCTGTGATTGGCTACAAGAGCACACGGAAGTGTTTGAAAGTGTTTTGAAAGCACAAGCAGGACCGATCCGCTGATAGACGCCTGCTTTCAAACACTCCCGTGTGTATCTGTGTAATCGCTCGCTGGAGAGCGTCATTAA
>JARWKJ010000015.1:2300246-2305246 GCA_029959095.1 Rhinichthys osculus | reverse complement strand
AGTTATATATACTAAATATATTAGTTTCACCTTTTAATTTGAATTGCTGAAATACATGAACTGTTGCATGAAATTTAAAAAAAATTGAGTTTCACCTGTATATATATATATTAAAATATAATTTAAACAATGTATTAATTTAAGGCGGAAACAATGAGCTCATTGAAGTAATGAATACTTGTTTGTTAACATATGATTATGGCATATAGAAAATTGTATATTATTGGATAAAGTCTGATTATTAGCATTCTAATAGTGTCATACACAGAGCGTCAGGATAGTAAACGTAAAACAAATATACTGACTTGTCTTCTGTGACGCTGGTCATGCTGTGCTGCCATTTGTCTCTCTTTGGAATCTGGATTTTGGAGTAATCTGGCGCTCCCAAACCAAAGTAAGGGTTGATGATGACTTTGTCCACCTTTAGGCAAGAGTTCAAATCGTGTTATGTATTCAAAATATCAATTAAAAAGGTATTGCACATGACAAACGACTATTGAGTATAATTTGACAACATGCATAATCTTATATAAACTACCGTTCAAAGCTTTGTTTTTTTTAAATTATGTTTTTGTAAGAAGTGTGTCATGCTCACCAAGGCTGTGTTTATCAAAAATACTGTAAAAACAGTGAAATATTACAATTTTAAATAACTGTTTTCTATGTGAATATATTTTAAAATGTAATTTATTCCTGTGATCTGAATTTTCAGCATCATTACTCCAGTCTTCAGTGTCACATGATCCTTTCAGAAATCACTCTAATATGATGATCTGATGCTGAAGAAACATTTATGATTATTATTAGTGTTGAAAACAGTTGTACTGCTTCATATTTCTTTATGTTGAAATCTTTTGTAATGTTATAAACTAGTGCTGTCAAACGATTAAAATATTTAATCGCGATTAATCGCATTAATGTCATAGTTAACTCGTGATGAATCGCAATTAATCGCACATTTTTATCTATTCTAAATGTCTCTTGATTTATTTTTGGCCCATTATTTTTCCTCATTTTAATGCTCTTATCAACATGGAAAAGTGGATCGGCTTGCTTTGTGGAAATGTTTTTTATTGAAAACAACAGTGGCATATACTGTGTTCAATTTCACACTTGGAGCAAATAATCTCTCACACAATGTAACACTGTCCATCAATAAAAGGGTGAAAGAAATACTGACGAGGTCCTGATATTGACGAGGGGGCGGAGAATTCGCATCAGCTGTGTGTGTGTGTGTGTGTGTGTGTGTGTGTGTGTGTGTGTGTGTGTGTGTGTGTGTGTGCTTGGCCATCATCAAGTGGTGTTTCAGACTGGACGTGCTGCGATGATGATGGCTCAGTTCACAACGACAAAACACACAGATCACTTTGGTCTCGTCAATGGAACCATTTGGCAACTTTTTAAAAGTAAACTTTCAATTCAGAATCTTATTGGCATCCATTTCGGCGTCTCGCGCTCGTCATCCACTCAAAACGTAACGTTAGCCTACTATTTGGCCGGCTCGCAAGCCTAAACAAGTGTGTGTGGCGTGCCTGTTGTTGTTGTTTCCGGTCTAGCTAGATCCGCTTGCGCTTTGGTCGACGAATCAACAAAACGTCCTCGCGCGGCGCAAACCATTGACATGAATGGGGTTCATAGCGCAGCGCCGCGTCCTGTTGCAAAAGCATGTGGGAAAAAAAACAAAGTGTGCTAGGCCAAAAAGAGCGTTAATCGCGCGATAAAAAAATTGACGCCGTTAAAATGGGTTTGCGTTAACGCCGTTAATAACGCATTTAACTGACAGCCCTAATATATATCTAACTAATGTGACCTTGTTTAATAATAGATAAATAAAAACATCTTACAGACCCTAAATTTTTGTCTTGAATTATGAGCATGGTTTATTATGAATGCAACTTTTATCATAAAAGAAAGCCTCACTCTGTTAGTGTACTGCAGATCTGACCCATAGAGCGGGTTCTCGATGCACAAGTCAGCTTTTTCCAGGGACATCATCTTGCTCTTGATCTCCAGCGCCGTGTAGCCCATGTGGAGCGGGCCGTCCGGCTGCTTGCTCTCCACCGCGTACGCCGGGTTACTCACGCTCGTCTTCACACGCTCCACCGGAGCCGGCCGGAAGAGTGCAGGGATGGCGTGAGGCACAGCGTGTTGCTCTGCTAGCCACCTGACATAAACAGACACAACAACTCAAGTGTATCTGTGTACCGTTATATATTTTAGTGTCTTTTTTGTCTCCCACTGTTTTGTAATGTATCTTATAAAAAATATATCAAGATGAAACTCGATGCAAAAGTTCATTTATTTCAGTAAATCAACTTAAAAGGTGAAACTAATATATTATATAGACTCATTACATGCAAAGTGAGATATTTCAAGCCTTTATTTGTTATAATTTTGATGATTATGGATTACATCAGTGAAAACCTTTTCACAATATTCTAATTTTGAATTTGGGGTTTTCATAAGCTGTAAGCCATAATCATCACAATTATAGCAAATAAAGGCTTGAAATATCTCACTTTGCATGTAATGAGTCTATATAATATATTAGTTTCACCTTTTAAGTTGATTTACTGAAATAAATGAATTTTTGCACAATATAAAAAAAATTCGAGATTCACCTGTATAAAAAAAATAATGACAGAGCCAAACTCATCAGTCAGTAAACATGAGCTTTTAAATACCGCATGAATGCTGGAAACTGGACATTGTCCCAACATTCGATGTATTGCTGAGTGAGAATTATTCATATTGAGAAGTTACGATTTATTAACAATGACAAGCTAGATATATTTTTGAAAATATGGAAGCCTGTATTAGATCATTTGGGAATGTGATAACTTTATACTGGTTTTAATACTGCATTATATCTTTGGGTTACACTTTACTTGAAGGGGTGTGCATAAGACTGACATAACACCTTCATAATCATGACATGACACATGTTAGGAATATGAAGGAGGGTTTATGCATGTTTATGACAACTGTCATTAAGTGTCATTCGCTCAATTATGACATTTTGAATGCAAATATGACATTGTTTGAGATTTCTTTGTTATGACAACTTGACATAAACCAATACATCATAACCTGTCAGTGTATTGGTAATGACAACTTGACATTACCAAAACAACATAAATTGTCATAAACATGACATAGCAGATTTATTATCAAACTTAAGAAAGCACTTAGCTTTATGGGTTATCATTACATTAAACTGCCAGGTGGTTGATGTTGACATTGGCTGTCATGAGGCATTATAACTGTGTCATGAATATTTTTCTTGACCTCAACTACAGTGGTACACATTTAATTTGTAATTAAAAGGTTATAATGGCCTCATGACTGCCAATGTCAAAACCAACCACATGACAGTTTAATGTAATGTTAACCCATAAAGCTAAGTGGTTTCTTAAGTTTGATGATTAATCTGCTATGTCATGTTTATGACATATTTATGACAGGTTGTGTTGTCTTAGTAATGTAAAGTTGTCATGGCAAAGACACTGACAGGTTATGATGTATTGGTTTATGTCAAGTTGTCATAAAGACATCTCATATTTGCATTAAAAATGTCATAATTGAGCGAGTGACACTTAATGACAGTTGTCATAAACATGCATAAACCCTCAGTTGTCATAAACATGCATAAACCCTCCTTCATATTCATGATATGTGTCATGTCATGATTATGAAGGTGTTATGTCAGTCTTATGCACACCCCTTCAAGTAAAGTGTTACCTATCTTGGTTATGCTTAATTTATTTACATAACTATTAATATCTTGTTATGGTAGTATTTTTTTTCTTTCACTTTTTTTCTATATTTCTTTTTGTCCCCACACCCTTCTGATGTTACCGCTGTGATCTTTATTTTATGTATCAGAGATATTTAATTTATCTGTACCTACAGTTCCCTTATTTTTACACATTTGGTATACCGTGCTATTATTTCTTTTTTTTGGACCTATGTTCAGAAAAAACAAATGTCATATTAGAAAACGAAATAAAATTTCCAAAAAAAAAAAAAAAAAAAATACCACATGCATTCAAAATTAGAGTTTTGTGGCGTTTAGTCTGTCTTATAGCTTTGGGGTTTGTTAACTTAGCAAATAAACATATAAAACTTGAATTATTTCTCTCCCCAAAATAGACTTTTGTCCAATCAAATGCTCTCTAGAACGAGAATGTCTCCTCCCCCTTTTACTACCTAGCTCTGAATAGCAATAGCCGATATTAAAGTGCCCTATTATGCTATTTTAAAGGTTTTAAGTTTGTTTTGGAGTCTCCTACAATAGTTTTACATGCATCCAAAGTCAAAAACACTTTAATTTTCACATAATATAAACTGCAGCATCACCTAAAGTCTGAAAGCAGTTCATTTGAAGATTCAGTCTCTCTAAACACCTCCTTTCCGAGAACCTGCTCTGCTCTGATTGGTCAAAAACAAAATGCTCATTAGCATATCTGAATCTCAGTTCTTGATCATAGTGATACGAACAGTAACGATGGCGTGGGTTTCACCGTATCAATCTCATCAAAGTGGACTTGCTTTGTCAGCAGAAAACAACATCTTTTCGACAAGACTCTAAAGTCCTATTTGCATGATTTTCGGACACTTTGGTGGTCAGTGATGATGTTCAAACTTACTTGTCCAGAGCGAGAAGCATCTTTGAGGTGGTGGAGGAGAAATGGGCACTGGTTTCACTACAGACACGCATAATGTCCTGAAGGCAGTAGAAACTGGGGCTCCCAGGGTGATAAACAGACTTGTTGTTTTCTATATCGAAATACAGACCATATTCACTTCAGCATTCACTGCCTTGAGACACGCTACACAACTCACAGTTAAGGTGTATATTATAGTTTGGGGTCAGTGTGATTTTTTAAAGGTTTTATTCAGCAAGGACTCATTAAATTGATAAAAAAAAGTGACAGTAAAGATTTTAACATTGTTAGAAATGTTTTTATTTAGAATAAATGCTGTTCTTTTGAACTTCC